>WACJ01000402.1:1200000-1800000 GCA_008973525.1 Stenopsyche tienmushanensis
TAAATGCAATTGTCAATAAAAGAAAAATTATTGATTGAAGTATGCCCAGTTTTGATAGCTTCCATTGCGTTTTTACTTTCCCGACGCTTAGCCTATACGGTGTTAAACCAAACAATTTTGATATTATATAAATAGAATATATGACATAATAAATATTAGTCGTTCTATGTTTTTTTGACGAGTTTTTCATTTGATATTTGTGATACGCGCACAACGAACATACTGATTGTTTCTAGATACTTTAATTTTATCCAATCATGAAATCCATTACATTTCCGACGCATTTATTATTCATGGCTTTTATGGAAATTACTAAACAATAATTTATTGCCTGTCGTCCTTGCTATATTGACTAGTTGAGTAATTAAAGCGTAAATATTTAAATATTGTCTGGAGAATAGCTTGATATTCTTTAATTTAACGAGTGCAACAATCGTCGCAAATAAATATACCTTTAACTGTTTTTACTATAGCGTATCTTTTAATTGGAAATTAAGTATGAGGGTAGTCCCAGAAGTATCTAACCTGATGTATATGGCGATTGTGGTTTAACTCGTTCCCGAAGGTAGCATTACCACCGAGCTTCATTTAGAACGCTCACCCAGCGGGTCTCCAGAATGAACGTATGAACGAACGCTTTCACAACCATCTCGATTGGGAGTGTGGGAGATTTGTAAAGACTGAATAGCTTAATGCTAAGAGTCCAGTCCCCCCCCCCTTTCCTCGCTATGGCGTTGCTTGGGTAGTAGTAAAACTTTTCCAGGTCTATTATTCTGTTCTATGGCTTCGTTGTTCTCAAAGTGTAAATTTGATAATAATAATTCAAATCATTACGAGACATTCTGCTACGTGGAAACAAATTGTAAATAGGATCCGTTGACCAACATCTAGTAAGGGGTGTCTGTACTAAACCCATCCAAATCATCAGTCCAATAAATGTTTCAATTTCTTCGGAAGTGGTGGGTTTCCATCTGTGTTTTTGTGTTTTGTTTGTTAGATCGAGTACTTCTGGGATTATCCTCGTACTATAGCGAATCTGCTCTCATTGAGGTCGCAATAAGCGAAGGTTACCTGTAATCAAATGTACTTTTAATAACAATGAATATGCTTTATTTTTAAGGCGATTCTGCTGGAGCTCAAGGGCTAGGTCTTCTGCGGCTTCATTCGACTTTTAGACATGATTTGAAAATTTATGCTTCCGACGAAGGGCGGGTTCAGATGACGGCGGCTGCTTTTGCCAAAGGACTGCTAGCCCTGGAAGGAGAATTGACACCAATTTTAGTGCAAATGGTTAAAAGTGCCAATACCAATGGACTTCTTGACAACGATTGCGATTCCAGTAAATATCAGAATATGTAAGAATATTCAGTTTTTGTCGTGCGTACATTTAAGTTTGGCATTTACAACGAATATTTCTTTTGCAGGGCAAAAGCTCGCCTTCACGAATTGATGCAGGAAGATCATGATTTTACGCCGGAAGAAAGAGCTAAAATAAATCCTGGGAATGCCCTCAGTATCAATCAAGCGCTAGATTTTGTAAAAAATCCAGTCAGATGCTGTAGTCACGTTCATAAGCTAATACAGTCACTCATGAACATTGTACATATCAAGAAAGATGATCCAAAAACTAAAGGTATTGTATTTGAATAAATTATACTATAAATTAGTATTTGCGTATCGTTTAATTACATTTTATTATTGATATTTTAGATGCAATATTATATCATGGGGAAACTTGGGAATTAATGGGTCGAAGATGGGGAAAAATTGAAAAAGACTTTTGTACTAAGAGCAAATCTTTCGACATATCAAAAATTCCCGATATATACGATTGCATCAAGTATGATTTACAGCACAATCAGCACACGTTGCAATTTGAACAAGCAGAAGAACTTTATATTTATGCCAAGTATTTAGCCGATGTTGTAATACCGCAGGTAAAATTATAAATAAATTTAAATTGTTTTTAAATTCATAATTTCTATTTATAAATTCATATGCTTCGATTTTAGGAATACGGTTTAACTGTTCAAGAAAAGCTGACAATAGGTCAAGGAATATGTACACCGTTATTGAAGAAAATCAGAGCTGATTTACAAAGAAACATTGAAGAGTCGGGAGAGGAAAATGTCAATAGATTAAACCCAAGGTGAATGAAAACATATGCGTACTCCTAACAATGTTGTGTTTAAAATATTCAACTTTAATTTTATAAATTAATTTTTCCAGATATAGTCATGGCGTTTCAAGTCCGGGTCGTCATGTCAGAACGAGGCTTTATTTCACTAGCGAAAGTCATGTTCATTCGCTTCTAACCGTATTGAGATATGGTGGTCTATTGGATGTTAGTCATTTTTTATTTGGTCTTTAAATTAAATTTAAATTCTCATATAAAACGCTTTATAATATAATTTAAAATTGATAAAACATGATAGAAAAATTAATCTTTCAATAGGTTTTAAAAGACGAACAGTGGAGACGCGCAATGGAGTACGTTTCAATGGTTTCTGAACTAAATTATATGTCGCAAATTGTCGTCATGCTCTATGAAGACCCGACGAAAGATCCCTTTTCAGAGGAGAGGTATTTATTTATTTTTATTTCTCCAACGAATCTATCGTACAAACCCTCGCTTAAAATAAAATCATCATTTTTTTTTCCAGATTTCATGTCGAATTACATTTTAGTCCAGGCGTTAATTGTTGCGTTCAAAAGAATTTACCGCCCGGTCCGGGTTTTAGGCCTCATAGTCGAAATGAATCAGTAAATGCCAAAAATTCTGTAAGTAAATTGATGAATTAGAAATAAAAATTGAGCATTAAGAAGGCTTATTCAATAATTTCTTTATTTTTAAGGGTTGCGAAGAAGTGAAATGCATCGAAGAAGAGAGCGAATTAATGTTTGATGAAGATCAGACTGGCAGTCAAGAAACTCTAAGAGGCGTAAGCTATATATTATTTTACTTGTATTGTAACGTGGCACCCTTGCAAAATTCCTGGAGTCCAGTTATCTATATCGCAGGCTGCACTTTTACAGTCCCTCGAATAGGTAGTGACGGTATCCCCCGGGCGAGTTTTCAATGACACACAGCTGCTATGTCATTTATGACGTCTGCGACAAGGGTTTAACAAGGAGACAAATTTTAAAGACGTGATCTTTAGGGCATATTTATTTGATCCAATTCGGATCGGCGGTGGTTACGAGGTGTAGACGACTCTCATGATGGACAATGGCTGACTGTAAAGTCAACTAGTGTCATGGATCTCCGATTCTCTGCGCCTCAGGAGCTTGGTGGGTGATCAGCAGGTCGGCGGTTTTACAGGGTAGTTTTGTGGATCAGTGACGGTGGCAGGCGAAGGCACAGGCGCAGTTTCTCTTTCTTTTTCAATATTTGAAATGTGGTTTATTAATTTTAATAGAAAATGGAAGGAGAAAGAGAGAAGTAATATTAGAGTATATAAATGCTGGTGCATTTCAAAGTATGATTAGTCGCCGATGGTCGTCTGACCTGTACAGACGTGTCTGCACCCACCCCTGAATTTTTCGCTGCTACGTATTCAGCATTAGGTTGAGATCATGGATTCTGACAGTCACCATGTGCAAAAAATCCATTCAAACATTATTATTCCACACTATGGCTATATGATGCAAAATTAATTTTAAACAATTTACAAAATAAAAATTGTGCTAAAGCAAAACTGTGTTAACCCTATTGGACCGTAAATCATGAGATAAGGTTTTGCATCTCATCATACACTCGTGCATCGATGGCAAAGTCATGCCATAAAGGAACCCCTATACGTCTAAACATTCTCAATATATTTTTATTTTATAGAAACTCGCAAATGTGCACACTTCACATTCAACAAAAAATCTTTTAATTGTCATAAAACTTAGGTATAATTAACTGAAATCACTATCGTCAGATAAGCTATTAAGCTCTTTCAACAAAGATAAGATGACTTTCGTTCGCGTTGTCTTGAGAACAGGGGTTTGTTTTGATAATTATGATATTTGCATCATTCTTATCATTGACCAATTTTGTTATTCCCCCTTGACTGTTCTGGAGTGGCGTCATTAGCTTAGTATCACCACTTCTTTGTAAAACCTACTCCTTCAAAAATAAACTGGCAGGCTTGCACGGTAACCCTGTCTTTTTATTTTCGCAACACATTAATAGGCAAAAATAGCTGAACGACAGAAAGCAGATACCATGCATGTTAAACATTAAGAAATATTCCGAAGAAACGAATAAATATTGTGTGCTATCAACAGTGTTAAGGTTCATTTATTGAGCCTGGTTCATTATCAAGCTTGTTACATGCCACAGCAGAGCTGACGAAAAAGTGACCATAATCTGTTAAGAATAAATTCATAGTTCTAATCCAGAATTTCATAAGTTTATTTTTTATCTTCCTTACTTATTATAGGAAGCCGCTGATGATGCTAGACCGAGTCCAGTAATTACACCCGTTAAGTCTAGAAGTCATCTTAAGCCATCTGACCCCATTCCAATTTGGTAATATTACTATTATTTAATTTTTCAAACGTATGTAATGCTTTTCGCTTCGCTGAAATTGTAATTTTAAATATTGATTTTAAAACTTCAAATAGTAATTTCCATCACACCGTTAGTGGTCATGAGGCGATGGAGCTTGCCAAACGCTTGAACGAAGAGCTTCAAAATTCAACAAGCGTTCAAGGTGCTCCCGATTCGTCATCATTAAGACAAAAGAATCACGGATCACCGGAACCTCGAGCACGTAGCTTAGATCAGCAAAAGCCAGCCCACGAAAGTGCAGGTATGCTTGTTTATTTCAAAGAAAAATACATACATATCGTGTAAAAAATTAATAATTCATTCATATTACACAAAGTTAAGGTGAAATAAATTATAATAGTTTGTCAGATATTTGATATATCACATATTTGATATATTTTGTACACTAGTTTATATCGCTGGGCTACGGTTAAACGTTGATATCAACCATTTCCTGGTGGTATATACACGTGTACAAAGAAAATAACTAGCATTTTGTGCAATTATATTCATGAAAAATATATGCAAATTCTAATCAAAGTTCACGGTATCTTTATGTGAAAACGCAAGTCCAGCTGTAAAATATTAATTGTAATTTGGCTGGGAAGTGGTACAAAGAAGTGCAAATATTTGCGTTCAATAATAGGAATTCTAAAATTCGACGTATTTATTTATTTAATTGTGATTCTTAAAACAATTACGGATGATAAATTTATTTCACGTTATTCATTATCGCAAAGTTTTTAAATGTTACATATGGATTTGCTATTTGTCTGAATAATCCTGAATGAACCGAATGTAACAATGCTTTGTCAGGATTATTAATATCGATGTTCAGCATGACCCAATTTGATGTCTGCATCTTTGTAAAAACCATTCTTCAAACTTGAACCTGAATTTTTATTGATTTGTTTATGTGAATGCATTATCATGTCTTAATTCACATAGTGTTTTTGATGTAGTTACTTATTATAATAGCATGGATTTATAATTAGTGGAAGGAGTATGTCGGGATAAACAACTTTCGTCCGTCAAGCGTAATGTCGCTATGGATAAGCCACATTACCAAAGTCTGCAGTCGGTAAATAATCAAGGTACGCACACACAAATTATGTCAGTTTTTTTTAAAATATTAATCTGTTTGGATTCAATTTGCTCACACGATCGACGTGCTCGAGAAAAGGCTTTTGTATATGAAAAGCAAACGATCTTTTACTATCTTAGCATTTACAACATTTCTTTTAAATTTTTTAATAAGATTACACACATTGGTCGTTCAGATTTTAATAGACGTAGATTCACGGTGTTTTAAATTGATAATATTAAGACTAGTATGATAACGTAAGGACTTAAATATAAATTGACGGCAAGACGTTGGAATTTCATCATTGTCATACGATGTCTTATAAATTTTAATCCATGGTGTGAAATCGGCTTAAAGGCTTTATTTACTTTTCTTGTTTCTCTTAGTTTGTTTATTTGTTGTGCTGCCATTTACGTTTGTCTTATAACATTTGATGTTATTATATTTATGTTAAAAATCAGTATTAGCTAAACGCATTGCAAATTCTTTTTTAAGTTTTAAAAGAAAGAACTGTTCGAATATTCCATGAATTTTCATATGCCATTCTTAGTAATTGAATCTAATTTTCAATGTAAAGAAACTCATTATTTTGTATAAATCGCATCCTTTATATTTTTATAAAGTTAATTTGCGCGACTTTCTGATTCGTAGTTTTCTTTGCGTATTTTTTAAAATATGGTTGTCAGCTACGGCGCCTGTAGATTTAAAATTAAGATGCTTGAGGCTATCTGGACCGTTAAAATCAACAGCTTGCAATGCGTTGATTTTAGCGCGTCTGCTGACACTCTCTCACATTGCGCCAACACTTCCAACCAAATGATTTTATTAGAATCATTGAACCATTCATACAAATGCAATATTTTAAAGGCAATGACTGTTTAAGGGTTGAAATAGCCTTTTGTCTTAAGAGCTGCCTCATTTGCTGCTTTGACTTAAGAGCTGCCTCATTTGCTTGGATAAATCATCCACTTTGAAGCTCATCTTCCGTACTTAAATCACCAGATTTAATTTATTTAAACTATCTGTTAATACTTCCTGACGTCCAATATAATGTTCTTCGTATCCTCCGTCGTTTTCTTTTTCATGTGGAATTGAAAAAGTATCAATAGATGTTGTTGTAACGGACACGTCTCTCCCATTATCGTGTAAAACGATACTATCTATTAAT
Source organism: Stenopsyche tienmushanensis (assembly GCA_008973525.1). Taxonomy (NCBI): domain Eukaryota; kingdom Metazoa; phylum Arthropoda; class Insecta; order Trichoptera; family Stenopsychidae; genus Stenopsyche; species Stenopsyche tienmushanensis. Next base: position 1,206,793 of record WACJ01000402.1, read on the forward strand.
GTATCCTGAAGATAATGATTTTCTTTTTAAAATCACTTTAGTATTTAATTTGTATTGCTGAATTATGTTCATTTAATTTACATATGGCATATAAATATTATAAACCAGGGCTTTGAACCAGATCTGAATTGAATTGATATAAATGCTTGGAACTGAAACGGAACCTAATTTAAAAACTGTTCGAAGCCCTGTTATAAACACAGAATTTATATTGCAGTTTTTTCTTTTAATATGCACCAACTGAAAATATCTATATACGGGTCATCCAAATGTGACAAGTAGATGTTTGTTCAATCAATGTTATGCAAAATGTAATGCTGTAAAACCGTCGCGACTATAAAAAGTCACTCATAATTGATTGGCATCACAGAATAACAGCATTTCCCAATGAAGCAATACGGCCCAATGATTCCATTTAGGCGTCACACTTAGACGGCCCAATATTTCTAACGCAAGACAATAATTGTTCAGAAATAATGTGATGGATAATTAATTTATGCTTTATAATTCTTTCAAACGCATACCTATCAGCTTCTTTAAGCACTGTATACATACATCAGTTGATGCGGCCGCACGAGTGAAGCTGTTTGTTTAAAATGCAATTAAATAAAACAAAGGGAAAGTTCATTTAATTTTAAACGAATGAATCAAACAAACCACGTCGCTCACAAATATTGTTGTGCTTGCTTTTTTAAATTCTTAAATAGATGCTTAATTTAGTTTCGTATTGGTAAATATGGATTTAACAATTAATAACTCGTCGAGAAAACACGGAATCTTTTATTATAAGGCGGGCAGTTTATATTTTTTGGTTTTAATCATAAATACATCGTATTTGGATAAATATTATATCTGAATATCGGTTTAATTTCATGATTGCAACTTGATAAGCGTATTGTTTATATTTATATAATTTATTTTTTAAAGTTGCAATGCGACAAAATCTACTACTAAACCATTTATTTACAGAAAATTTTAATCGACGCTGAATATATATTTTTGTCTTTACTCTAACTTAAAATCTCTTCTTTGATTGCTTATAAAAAATATATATCCGGTTTTCAAGCTACAATACAATGAATTTATTGATACGATTTGTTTTGTGGTGATTTGGGCGAATAAAATAAATATGCAACACGATTTATATAGACAATAAACAGTAAGTAGATCTTTTATAAACGAAAACAATACAAATGGAGTTCTATCGTTGCAAAAATATTAATTGCGGTATGAGTACGCGTTAATATGATAAGGTAAGAAATGTGTTGATTTTAAATATTTAATTAATAAAAAGTGTCTGTCTTACGGAAGCTCAAGCTTTATAATTTTCTCTGTAACATTGCTTTCAAAACATGTGATGTCGAAGACGTATGCAGAATATGTGTTAAGTAAACCGCAGAATATTGAACTAGCTTCATCTGACCGATAGTGCCGTTTTTCTGAAACCCTCGCTACTGTGCTCAGACTAATATCACGAGGAATTTAGATGATTTGTTTTAGATTTGTGTCTCACCATACTTTGCATGTGGCATTTCATTTTGGAACATAACTCGGATGAATTTTGGCAACGTCCACTTTCGTTAGCATCGGCACATGAATGTTGAACGTTGTTTTTATTTCCTCTTTTTTTTGTTGTTGGTGTATTTTCTCTGTTGAATTGTTCAGAATTTGTGCGTAACCAGACTGTTGATGTGAGTATTGTGGAATGAACTAATTTTTTGTATCCAATAACATGATAATGCAGAAAATAGTATTTATCGTCGTCGATTTGATATTTATTTTTCTTTCCAATTATAGTTATTTGTACACAGTGCTTATTTGATATTTTTATTAAACATTGAATATTGAAATTTAATGCACTTTCTCGCTTTAATTCTCCGACGCACTTTCCTCTGAAGATTAAACATTGGAAACGACGACATTTTAAATGTTGTTCAAAGAAAATTCAATCATTATAATGAACACGCCACACAACATTGATAGTAACCCTTTGATTAGTGAGTTAAATTTTGTAGCATGCATGCGTGCATAAATATATGCTGTTTTTTATATCCGTTTTATAGGTGACACGATTTTAAACAGAAATATAAAACAAAGATGTTATGGAAATCCTTCAGTTTAAAAGCAATAAAAGAAAAGCAGTATTTTTCGCTGACTGGAGTCTCGCGTTGTCGTGGTGCAAGATGGATGTTGTGCCTATCGATGAGTTCTGGACGAATTTCATCGCGTTTAAATCTCTCTAATTGTTGACAATACACGTCTGAAGTAATCGATTCATTATTTGGCAGTAATTCGAAATTAATAATCCCTTTAAAATCCCACAAAACATCACTTTTCTCAGATGCAACCCGCTTGGAGTCCGACGTTGCGTTCGTCTCGTGCGACCTGATTCATTCAGCAATTGGCCGATCGAAATCCCGCAAACCACTTTGGTAATTCTGGTCAGAATAAACTGAACAATGACTGCTTTAAAGCATATAACAAAAAAACCATTATAAAACACCCCCTTATTGTTTTATAATTTATTTAAACAGAGATAAAAATAGCATATATTTTTGGCACTGCCGATATAATAGTGTCTCAAATAGGATAACTTTTGGTACTTATTGTATTAGAAATAGAAGTACAACTCATCAAAGGGTTAATTAAACAAAAATACTACCCAAATTATATTTAGTATAGAATACAAATATTATTAACAACATATGAAGTTGTAATTTGATAGTCATTCTATAATGGCATTCGTACAATAGTTCATTTAAGATATGTTTCAAAATGCCAACATGAAAAATGCTACCGTTATAAAGATCATCACGTATGCCTTTCTATTGTATTCATCACGCCTCATCCGTTCATTGTCAATGCTTAATATTTTATTTAATGTGTTATAAGGCCTAATATGCATTTTAATATACAAACTATTAATTTACGATTCCGTTATTACTAGATAATTTAATATGACTACTCGATTAATAATAGTTGTCTTCACTTGTATTCGATTTTTCTTTTTGTCGATTATGCCCTATTTATCTTTTATTTTTTTTATTTTCTTTTCCTCGGTGTCTCCCTTCATTAATAATAACAATATCGTCTCCCCTCTTTATTTTTATATAATTTTTGCTAAAATGCTTCATGCTTTGCTTTTAATGTTTGTGTTTCTTCTACTCGATTCATTTATGTGTTGCTATTCATTCTTATCAAATATCGATCACGCTATGGCTAAATTAGGTCTAACCACATTGACCATCAAGGCATGTCCTCTCGCAATGTTCTCATTAGGGAAATATAACGTTGATAGCGCGGAATCCACGCCTGAAATTAATACCGAAAACATACTAGAATCTTCGACTAACGAATTGCCATTGACGGCTATTAATTTCAAACCTCATAAGAACGTCCAATCGGATATATCGAGCGTTCCATCTGCAACCAACGAATTACCATTATCATTCCCAAAGTTTGCGCAACATTCGATAGGATCATCTCCATTTGTCGTTAAATCTCCGATACGGGACAAATCCCTCTTGAAAGCGGCATCAGATTCTAATATCCAAATTAGTAGAGACAATTGTCACAGTAGTAATTTAAGTACATTTAGAGGCCGTAACACAACATTGCAGCTAACATTTGAGCACAGTGTAGTGAGTAGTATTGTGTCTCCCTCCCATTCCCCCCTCACAAATACTGCCCCCTTCATAGAGCCGGGAGCGGTGCGGCGTCAGAGACACAGCATTGCCGGCCAGATGAGCTATTTCAAAATGCTGGGGTTCGGTTTCGGTGGTGACTACAGTAAGACAAAGATGGGTGCGGCGGGTGGTTCTGCGAGCTCGCTCTTCAGTACCGCCGTTATAAGCGGCAGTTCCTCTGCTCCAAATCTGCGCGATATGATTCCGAGCACGGCGTCCGCCTCCTGTAAGTTCACGATATTTATGAACAATCGTGCATCAAATCTAGTGTCGATGTTTTCTAATTTGTTCTATTAACAAATGCAGCGTTAGACGGATTCGGCGGCGTTCCTCCAATTCGACCGTTGGAGACATTACACAATGCCTTATCTTTAAAGCAACTCGATATGTTTCTGGAGCAAGTCACATTTACGCCTTTATTCCGGACGCCTGCATCTTCTCCGCCCAAGCATCCTTCTACACCGTTGCCGACGCAGACGCGAAAGCAACCATCTCCCACAAATAGTAAGCGTTTATTGTTCAAAAATAAATTCTTATTAAATTGAAAATCATGGATTATTGATATGGTGTGATTTATTGAGGCGTTGGATGGAGCGGACCACCCAGTTTCATGTCCAGTTCTGGAGGACCCCCGAGTGGCGTCTCAAGTGGACCGTCGTCTCCTAATTGTCTATCAGATTTCTATTCGCGCGGATCGAGTGACATGTCCGCCAGTCAAATCAGCACAGACGGGTATTTATTTTCTTGTGCTTTATCCTGATTCAATTTAATTTCCGATATATATTTCGATTTAATATTTCAGCTATGGAGCTATGGGAATGTCAATAACGCACATGTTTCGTGATTTGGACCAAGATCTCACTAACGTCAATGTTGAATTAGATTCAGACTTGTATCAACCATTTGTTAATCAACCGCAAGGCCTTAATTTACCTGCGTCCAAAGGTATTTGGAATAAATTTTAGAAAATGTTAACTAAATTAGCATACACGTAGCACTAATTAAGTTCAAATGTAATAGAGGTGGGAGCATCAGGCTTTAGAAGCAACAGCGGAGAAATAACACCTGTATCAACTAGTTCAGATTGGGAATTCAACACCAATGAAGCCACTGTGGGTTCGACTACCGAACAGGATATTATGGTAATTTTTTTACACAATTTAATATTACATTTAGTGAAATTACAGTCTCTTGCATACGGCGACTGTGATCAGAGTTTATCTTATCTAATTGGAATATATTTATAGGTGACGGAAGAAGAAGAGGAGGAGGAAAGCACACTGTCAATAGAAGCAAGTTTTCCTACCAGTGAACAAGAATGTATTTGGAATAATTCAAGCAGTACTGATATAAATACTCAACATAATAAATTGTGTAACGTAGCCTCCGCGTCAAATGTCAATTATCCGTGTATTATCAAGAACAATTTATCTGAAACGACTTCAAAAACTTTACCAGATATGAAAGTTTTCCTGCCTGTTAATTTTGAAAAAGATCACAATTTTGCTATTAAAAATATGAATTATAGTTGTTTGCGGCCACAACCGTTAAAAAAATTAGACAATAAACAAGCGAGCTCCAACGTTTCACCCGTCAGTGATCCGTTAAAGACAATCAATACCGACGATAATCAACAAAATCCAAAAACAATAGAGCAATCTCATTCGTTGGAATTGAATCCGCAAAATGTGGGTAGTTTTATTGTGACCGAAGGTTTCATCGAGCCGCCGAAGATTACCCGGATTTCCAAAAGCTACCACGGAAAACCACAAAATCAAACCTCCAGCGGAATGATACGACGCGGCAGCGAAGGATTGAATACGCGAAAACCAACCGGCGCCCCGGACGACGGAGAGAAACTTTCATCGCAGAGTCAACCGTCTACTTCCGCAATCGATTCGGCCGAGGGAAGTCCCAAGCGACAATTCAGCAGATTCACAACGACACCAGTGACTAAAGCTTTAACGCACTCCTTTGACGAAATGTTGCCGGCCTCTTATCCCGGCGACAATTCATCTCAAAGTGATAAAAATTAATGTTTTTCTCCTGTTATGTATTTGTTAATTCTGTAAAATTATTAGATCAAGCTAAATAGTTTATTTTCTTAAATTCTCGATAGTCTTGATAGAAATATTGATTAACAAACATATCCGTTGATTTAAAATAAAATCTTATTTAGACGAATGTAATTCAGGTAATTCGTAAAGCTAAACACATTCACGTGTGAAAATATTTATCGCATAATTCCTAATATGACATAGTGCTAACGCTGAAATATTATCTAGCCTTCAGCCATAATTTTAATTCATAGACAGTTTTTCAAATTTGACTCTTTCCATTTCTATTGTGATTCAAGGTACGTGCCATTAACAATTTTGTTATATGATTGTCCTGTTATTAAAATAGTATGCGATCTGCAGTATGTGATATATTTCCTGAATAAATAAACATTATAGTAAACATGCATAAAGGATTTTACTTTACTTACACTGTAAATTGTTAACGCGTGATGTCAAATGACATTTTGTTTTTATAGAAGGTACTACAATTTTAACCATGGACAGGTGGTATGCATTATTCAAATGAATAAACAAGACAACTAAAGGAACAGAACAAACGCAAGAAGAACACCAAGTAGATAGTCTGGAGTGGGACAAACGAAGAACTAGACTGCAATAATAACACTCTTCTGTTGATTTCTATATCGCCGAATTTGGAAGATCAATCCAAAATAGGAAACCCTGTCAAATTCACTTGTGTAAGTTGCACGTGGATGGGGATAGATCCTCAGTTGATGTAGGAGCGAATTTAAGATTAAACATCACATAGAACTTCACCCTAGATCGGCAACACTGTTGTGAAGAAAGGAGGGACAGTCAAGGGGGAATAATAAAATTGGTCAACGATAAGAATGATGCGAGTATCTTAATTATCAATACAAACGCCTGCTCTCAAGACAACACGAACGAAAGTTATCTTATATAATAGCTTATCCAATGATAGCGATTTCAGTTAATTATACTTAATTTTATTATGGTTAAAAGGTTCTTTAGATTACGGATTTTCGTTGAATAGTAAGTATGAACTTTTACAATAACAATTATTTGCAAGTCGTATGAATCCAAGTCTAATGTCTTAATTTAAATAAAACAAACATTTTTTTTTACATATTTTTACTTCAACTCATATCATTATATAAAAACACGTTTTCTTTAATGAATACAAACAGTTTTTGTAAAAACTTATTTAGCTTATTTAAATAAAAATGAGCATTTAAAAATATATGGGGGGGGGAGAATTTTTAAAATATCTGATAGCATTTTTTATATATTTTTAAGGAACATATACACACACTTCGCCTAAACGACATGTAAAAAATCACACAAAATCCGTTGCATTAAACAACAATAGCTTATAAAACTAATTTTTGCTTCACACATTCCCGAATTATTGAAATATATTACTATTTAGAACATTACTGGAATCGTAAATGAAGTTTCACTTAAGATTAAAATATAATTACACATATTTTACTAAAATAAAGAAGAAAGTAATATATACATAATGAGAATTTATAAAACGTTCTGCTCGACTATCGAGAAGCATAAAATATAAAGACTATTACGTTACAAAAATCCGAAAAACGATTTCATTTTAAAATTGGATCACAAGCAACATTAACAATAAAGTACAAATATAAAAATAGCAATAAAAATAAGTATGCACAAATCCTGAAATCACATAATTCACTCGCTAAATCAACGACGAAAGATCTATTTATTCAACTTTTTCGCGCGACTTAAAGAACCTATTGATGTAATGCATGAACTGCGTGAAATAGATACTGAGTCTTTCGTTGTTCAACAATCCTGGTACCAAGCAAATAAATAAGCTCGTCATATAGAAAACGATCAAGTTGTTAATTGTTGCGCCGATCCATGCGACGATGCTTAACAGCACAATTAGAATCATATAGTACTGAAAACAAAATAAAAAATTAGTCAAAACGTAAAAACAAAAATATTTTATTAACGCCAGATTTGAGATCAATTTACCACGCGCGAACTGGATTCCCTCATCCTATAAAATGACTGGCAAGTGATGAATATCCAATTGTAATGAATGACGACGCTTTTGCATATCTCCTCATAGAGCTTTTGTTTGTTCTTGGACCAGGACGCGTGCGGATAAATATTGGCAATCAAAGTCGGCACAAGAAAATCCATCAAAGTCAACGTTATGCCGGTACCAGCGATCATTGTCAGGATCGGTGGATCGATGAGCCATAGCAGCAAATATAAAGCGCTCACTGCGCCGAATATGAGACCGGGATACCATTTTTGATCCCACGTCAGGACCGAGTGAAGACGCAAAATGACTTCACGCCAGCTCGCCAACTGTCGTATCAACTTCTTCACTTGCCTCTCCTAAAATAATATAAAAGAACACCTAATATCTTTGTTCTAGAGTCAAGAGTCGCATTAATTCAATTATCATGATAAAAACGACGACCGATTGAAATCAATGAAAACAAAGACGGTCGTGAATTTAAAAAACGTCCAATTGTATGAATGATGTGCGTATCAATAAAAATAAAACAGGAACATTTTACATTTGGTTACCGTGCATGATGAAAAAAACCTGAACGATCAAGAAATTATGTCTTTTTGTATGTCAATAAGAATGATATATTTTTTCGCTGATGAACAATGTAGGAAAATAAATCGATTATAGTACCTGTTCTCCTGCAAATGCGTCCATGACGAACGCGGCGCCCGCCGCTTATTTGGGTTTGACGGTTGCTGTGTTGCCAGAGCTCACACATGCTAATATTTTAACATAACATATTGCGTTTTTCATTTTTTTAAATTTAAAAACAATTTAAAATTTCAATCATCGACTTAAATAATTTTATATATAAAATATATATTTTTAATAGCGCATTTAAAATATTTTTTTCGTCGGACAGCTTTGCCGTAAAAGGGTATGGACATATTAGCGAGCGCTTTACGATCAATGTACGAGTTTATGCGCAATAAAACGTCATAACAGCTTTATTAATGTCCATTACATATATATGCATTTAAATTATTTGTACACGCGTTTCATTTTTATTTATTTATGTAATCATGGGATTAAATATATATTTAATTTTAAAAATATTTGAAACACTTTAAATACAAATTTACATGTTTTTAAATAACGTTTATTTGATTTTAAAAAAATTCTTGGTATATTGAATCGATTTTTTGATCAATTTTCTTAAATAAAATGATTAAATCAATGCATAAGGGAATAAGCCTTAATTTCAGCTAGTGAATCAGTGACTCGATGATCAGAGCCTTTTTTATTTTTGTGTTTGACCATATTTGGTTTGTTACTACCATTTTCAAATGTTTATCTGTTTTTAAAGGGGAATTTTTGGATTTTGAAAGGACCTGAATTACAATGATTCATATTTAAAATTTTAAAATGATTTATTTTAATTCAATACTGTTTGAAAAATATAATTTCTATAACATAGTCAACAACAAAACTTAATAATAAAGAATTAAAGCATTCATTCGTTCTTAAAAAATATGGGTGTTGCATTTCCTTTTGTAAAATCCTTCAGCCAATGTTTTCCTTTGACGTCAATAATAGCTTTAGGATATAGAATTTTATCCACCATGTTTGTCGTGATTTTAATATATTTTTCTGTCTCCAGATAAAATGCTAAAAAAGCATAGTAAATTAATGTTTTTACTAATATTTTAGAACGATCTTATGAATGTATGTATAGTAATACGTAGGGAAATCTCTAAAGTACCCGACTTAACAAAGAAAATATCTTTATTTCTTAAAGTAAAGTTATGGAGTCACTAGATTGAAACATCTTAACGATGCTGCTTTAATTCCATTGTGAGCAAACAGCGCCAATCTTGCGCACAGCTTTCTCATGTTCAAATTTTCAGTCAATATGTCAGGTCTGGTACTTTTGGGACTACCTTTTTTTAATTTTATTTTAAAAGCAACTAAATAAGCACAAAGTTATGGATTGATACGTTTATCAAAAATTTACCTAGATTTTTCCACCAATCTTCACAATTTTTTACACCCGCTCCGTAGTATTTGTTTCCGTTGCTAATTTCTAATGTCTTTTTCGTTTTTGCGCCACGTAAAAATTTGATTATAGCTCTAATTCCGAACGTCTTAGGATATAAACTCTCAATTGTCTTTAAAAATATTCCCGTTTCCGTGGTACAATCGACAAGAAAACCTTCTGCTTTATCGTTGCTAAAAAAATATTACGATAAGAAAATTGCGAAAGAAATTTAATTAGATGTTCCCATAAGTTATGCCGTTTTTTCTTGATGAAATTCCTTTAGGATCTTAGAATCGCACACACAATAGCAATAATTTGAATGCATTGATTGTTTAACCTATCCTTTACTATGGTGTATTTACTTCTTCGTAGCCTCTGTCGCTTAAATTTTCATACGGTATTAAAAAAGCATCCGCAGATGTTATTTTAACGGATGTGTCTCTCTCATTGTTGTCGGAGGGTTAAAGAGGCCAGGTTTTTTGTTTCAGCTCAATGTACAAGTAGACAGTCACACAAGAAACTTCAAAATACATCCTCATTGCTCTACACACCGAAGGATACTATTTTAAAGAGGGTGCATCGTAAAAAAGGACATTAATTACAGGAACATCTATTGAAATATACATACTTAGAGCAATTATCACAGCAATACTCCCGAGATTCAGTCTTAAAACTACTAGACATATCAAAATGCGAAAGAATGAATTCTCTACGGCATGATAAAGTAGATACATATTTCCTCATTAAAAAATTTCTTCTCTCATTGTATTTTAAGCTTTCTATTGATTTACAGCTTTGGGCATTTAAATACCTAAAATAAAATACGATTGAATTATAAAATACACAATTAATATACATTGTTTTTATGAAATTACCTGTGAACAGCATAATCTGACGCTGAATGATAAAGCACACAAAGAGATCTTTTTCCATCCCTGCCGGCTCTACCGGCTTCTTGATAATATTGCTCAATGTTTAAAGGTGTGCCGTAATGAATAATTAGCCTATAAATTTATAAAACATATATGATTCAGGAAGATGACAACAATAATAAAATAAAATCAATTTGAACAGAGCAATAACCTAATGTTAAGTTTATTTATACCCATTCCGAATGCCGTAGTAGCAACAATTATTTTTACTTTATCTTTGATGAAATTTTTTAAGATCCTATTTCTTTCAATTCTTCCTAAATCTGAATGATATGCTAGACAATTTACACCCATTTCTGAAATAAATGCTTCATAAATTATATTTCCAATACACTTTTTAAATAAATTAAAATAAAGGTCATCCAAATGTGAAGCCAAGATGTTTTGTAAGGAAATAGACACATCAATACGCCAATTTTGCCGATTGATTGGCGTCACATTTGGATGAATCTTTATTAATTAAATCAATCATTACCATTTAAAATTCGAGCTATTCGAATTGCATTTCTTTTCGTTAAACAATAAATAATAATGGGACCCCGGTCGATGTTATATTTCGGAGCATCTTCCTGAATAACATTCAAAATATCCCCGTACGGTTCACCGCTGATTTTTTTCGTCATAAAATATAAATTACTCCGGTCGTATCCTTCGCGCGTTACATACGGCTCCCTAAGTGCGAATTTGTTGAATTAAATAGAACAGTGTTGATTTTATACACGATTAATTGCATAGTTCACACCTCATCTGTAGTTCTTTAATTATATTTTGCTCTTCGACTCTTGTCGCAGTTGCCGTTAGTGCCATTATCGGTATCGATGGAAACTCCGAACGGAGTTTTGATAGTTTTTGATATGACGGTCTAAAATCTCCGCCCCAATGTAACAAACAATGCGCTTCGTCTATTGCAAATAACGTAATACCACGAGTTGCATTTAGGGATTTTAATAATTTAATACCTGCAATTTTGAAGTATATGTAAAAAATATGAATGAATATGTCTTTTAATCCAATGAATACTGCTAGTGGTTGATAAAACACAGCCGTTTAGCGGGTCTAATTTGAGAGAATTTAGACAAAAAACGTAAATATTTTGGGTGGTCTTAGAAGTGCCTGAGCCTGAGCTGAGGGTAGGAGCCAGGTGGTCCATTATTACACGCGTTTGAGTGATGAAATCAAGGAAAAATGGCCACATTTGGCTAAAAAGAGAGTGTTTTTTCATTAAGACAATGCACACATCTGTTATTGTGGTGGCTAAAATCATTGAGTTAAACTTGAGATTGCTTCCTTATTATCATGATGCAATATCAAGCCTCTTCGGTTGATTAAACTTGTACGTTTTTCTAATAACTTTTCATTTACCCGGTCTAATTGTGAGCAGTAAACTTGTGCATTGATCACTCAAAAGAACCTTTTTTATAGTCAAAGACGGATTAGGAGTTGATACAGCCGGTTGATTAGTTGAAATCTACTGCTTAGTTCTTTTAACATTGTCATATAAGATCCATTTAGTGTCACAACTTTGTCTCGGATAGATGGTGCGGAATCCAAACGTCTTCTCTGTAAATTTTTCCAATCGCGTGCAAGGGTCTTTGTACTGTTCACCAAGTAGCTCCGAGTTTTGACGTTATTTCTGCCACACTTAATTTTAAGTGACTCAGAAAATGATAATTCAGAAAGTTAGAACAAGATGGTTCTTTTAATTTACACATACATACATATGTAACACATATAAATATTTTTTTGTATTTTCTTTGTTAGGTCGGGTACTTCTGGGACCATCCTCGTACAATCACAGATCTAAGCGGATGGAATTTATTGGGTTTACAGTAAGCAATTATGCATTAATTAAAATTTACCAAATGACGTCATTGCGGACTCAGGTGTAATATAGAGTAAATGATAATGTCCATCGTGAAGATTTCTAATTATTTTTTGAGTATCGGTTTGAACAGATGCAAGAAAACATGACGATATTTTATTTTCCTGAAAATTAAAAAACAGTCATCGAAGAAACTCATTAAATAAAGATGAAAATTTAAAATGAAAAGATAAATTTAATATTAATACACTTACGTCTAATAATCTCACTTGATCTTGCATGAGCGCTATTAATGGAGATACAATGATGGATAATCCGTTATTATAAACTGCAGGATATTGGTAACATAATGATTTTCCATATCCCATTGGTAAGGATACATATGCATCATTTTGAGAATACAGAACTGATTGAATAATGGACCACTGCAATGGTTTAAATCCATCGTGGCCAAACTTACTTTTTAGAACTCTTATATGATCTTCAGTAGGTCCACCTGAAAGCACAGCATTACTATATTTTCATTCATATCCATGATATAGAATATATGATTTAGAAATATATGAGTTAGAAAATAATCTCATATAAATTAATATTAATAAGGATTGGTTTCTCTTGAGGATACTGTTAGTTCGACCCTGAGTAATAATAAAACATAGTTTTATAGTGATTTTATTAAATTAAAATATAATTGAATAAAAATACCTCCTGAATTGCACAGAAAACGTTGATGATTGCACGCAGTCAATGCCAAATATCTGAATCCCTAAAAACATTTCAAATTATTTAATTAAACACGGAGCGCCTTGACGAGGTTACAACGTGCATAAAACTTTTCTTATAAAATAATTTAATTAGTTTACTTTAGAATCATAACGTATGTTCAATGTGTTTGAAATGAGTTTTCTTAATGTCATTATTGTGATGCATCAATAAAAATTTTCAACTCAACACCCGCCAATAACAAACGTCGTCTGTCAAAACACTCGTTTGGTCTTGGTAAACGTAAATACGTGCATGACTTAATAAAACAAAAACGCGTTTGAAAATAGTTGTTATTGATTTAATTTACGCCGACGTTGTTATGATAATTTTTAATTATTAAAAAAATGGAAAACAGTTCTGATATTTTACTATATTTTTATTTTGAAATGCGTGAAAAATTAATTCCAATATACTCCGATAATATTTTGAAATGAAAAAAATCTTATTTAGTTATTATTTTAATTAAAAACAGTGAAAGCATTTGAATTTTTAATTGCATATTTTTTTTAATTATTAAAAAAAGAAGACGCTTATGATAAAATAATGTTGGTAGTATGATAGCCAACTGTCATTAGTCCATAACAATCAGCTGCGCGTAGTGTTTCATCCTCAGAGGTTAATATTAAATTTTATAGATGTGTTTGTTCGTCATAAATACTCATTACACAATTATAATACTTCGAAATTAATTGCAGAAACCGCTCAATCCTTGTACAAAGCTTTAAAGGTATGTTTTCCATATTTCATTTATATATATATAAATGTAATGCAAATGTAACTAAGCCAAATTTTACTAAATGTAATATATTAAATGCTATTAACATAATCAAAATGCGTTCCCTGTATGTAAAATAATGCGTTGGTCAAGGTATTTGTACGAATAAATAATTTATAACCTAAATAAGAACAAATTTTTATTCAAATTCAATGACATCCAAACAATAGAATTACATTTTTTCAAATATAATTTTTCCTCGCTTTTTCATTTGCAAACATATCTATTATATCGTTATAATTTAATGTTTTGGCACATCTTTTTCAATTGATATTATTCAAGAACGAACAATTTAACGCGAAAAGTCACTTAAAAAAATGTTTCTCATGTTGTTAGTAATCTACAGTATAATAAAATTGTTTATTATTATGTTCATAATGCTAAAGTATACTCATATTGTTTTATTTTTATTTTGTAGATGTTTTCCATCAAAAAAATAGTTTCCCCACACATAAAAAATGAGCCTGGAACATCATTAATTACCATGCAGAATAAAAGAAATGTAAAAGTTAAATCGCCATATGTGAAAGTGTCATTGCCAAAATCTAAAGCTAGGTTGTCTGCTAAAAGAAAATCTCCCAACAAAGCGAAAAGAATACAATCAAAGCGTAAAAAAGTAGCACAAAACTCTTCCGTTAATGATGACGAATGTCAAATAATCAATGAAGTAACATGTATATCAGACGAGGAAAAAATCTCAGATGATGATGAAATATATATTGGAGAAACACAAATACTCAAGCAAGAGGATGATGATGATTGCATCGATCTTGTGAGTAGCGATGATGAGAAACCTAAATCTAAAAAAAATGATAACAAGCTCAATTATCCCATATGGAATGTAGCCGATGTTCTCGCTGAAGTCAGTGGAATACCTCAAAATGTAGCCAATAATGTCGTTAATCTTATTGAAGAAGAAAATACGTTGCCTTTTATTGCACGATATAGAAAAACAATGGTCAATTACATGTCGCCGGAAAAGTAAGTTTCATTTATTAAACTTAAATGCATTTTAATGAATATAATTTTGACTAAATAATGCATGTTTTTTAAAGTTTACAAACCGTATTCAACTCGTATCATCAAGTGTGCAAAATGAGAAGGAAGTCCATAGCAATATTGAAGACTCTGGAAAAAAGCGAGAAACTGACGACCAATATAACCAATTCTATATTAAGCGCAAGAAGTAATGCCGAATTGGATTTATTGGTGAAACTATTTTTATGTACACGCTTATCGATATTAATCTGCTTGCGCATGAATGTAATAAAATATTGTTCTTTTTCAGTACGACCCCTTAAAATCCAGAAATTCTGTGGTTGAAAAAGTTCGCACACTAGGTTTGGATAAGCACATTGCTTCTATACTCGAAGGTAATGGTGTTTCAATTCGTGATCTCTGCAATGAAAAAATGAAAACTCCAAGTGATGTGGAAACCAACTTAATTATCGGTTTAGCCAATGCGAATTTACTGTAAATCCTGAGACTGTGGATTTTATAAGGACCTTGTAAGTAAACGTATCCTTACGATGAGGGAAGTCCCAGATGTATCCGACCTAACAAAGAAAACATAAATAAATAATGGAAGAAAATCTTGAATCTTAAGAAATTCTCTTTTTTCAATCTATTGTTTTGTCAGCTGTTTTGTCTCCGGGTGGATGTTAGACTCCACAATGCCCACCCATAAAATGCCCGTGGACAACAGTTAAACTCTTGGAGTAATGATGTGGAGTTGAGGTGCGCGAAAGTAGCCTCGTCGGTTTGCTCATCAACGGAGTTGGGTACGCGGTCACCCTGTGCTGCGTACCCATAAAGGAGTGTGTGGGACAGTCGATTACAGTAGTTGGTGGAGATTGTGTCAAAGGCTCACCACTATCCTCAACAGCCTAGGCAAACAGGGGAGAACGGCTTTAGGCTGTTCAAACGTCGACTCGTCTCTGCGATGTATATCACTTTTTAAAATGCCAATATGTCTGTAACTCGCGCACTTTCAGTTGACGGTCATCCAATGCTGTTTTCTTCACGATTTCTGGCAACGTAGCGTCTACAAATTTGAAAATTAAGCTTTGTAAGGTGCAACTGCCATCTAATGCGCCGGGTCGGGCATTTCTGAGATTACCCTCGTATAATATTTATTTGATAAATGCAATAGGTGCTCATTTGAGTGTTTCTCATTCTAGAAAAAATAAAACCATCTTCAACATTGAGTGTAGCAAAGCTAGAATACGCACTTCGAAAAAGGAGAACATTAAAAAAGACACAACTAAAAGAAAAGCGGACGATCCTGAGAAGTTTAACCGATATATGGATTTCAATATGAGATCCGATTTTATGAAACCTCATCAAATCTTGGCTATTAATCGAGGGGAGTCCTTAAAAATACTGCAAGTAAAAGTGGTCATTCCATATGATGTGTACAACAATTTCATAAGGTTAGGATAATAAATATAAATATATCTATAATATATTAGGGGGACCAAAAAGTAATTAAAATCTTTTTGCTGGTGAAAAAGATTTACTTATAACAACAACAAAATAATTTTCAAATATATTTTTCCAACGTAAAGGCAATTTTTCAATTCCCCTTTTGTAAAAAATCCTTTGATTTTTCACTGAAAACCTTATTTAACCTTTCCTTTGCTAAGGTGTATTTACTACACTGAGTCGAGTTGTAGTAAAGTTGTATTAATGGCAATTTTAACAACATTACTACATCGAATCTCGATATATCTAGACACTTGTTTAGTTTCAGAATATTCCCGTAAGTAAGAAAAAGTATTCTAATACATTTGATTAATGCATATTTTTGAATTAGGTTTTGTAATAATAAATGGCGACAAGAACTCGTAGATAAGGCTGCTGTGTTATCATTTAAAAAATATATCAAGCCTTGGATAACTCGACACGTTCGCTCCGACATGTTAGAGAAAGCAAGGAAAGAATCTATATCAGTTTTCTGTAGCAATCTCCAGAGATTATTACTTACAACGCCCGTTAAAGGACACAATATATTGGGCATAGATCCTGGCTTTAAAGCTGGCTGTAAAGTAGCTATAATAGGAACATCGGGACAACCTTTGGAGACTTTTATAATTCATCCGAGATTTGAATCGAGGACTGATCCAGAAATGGAAAAACTCTCCCTTTTCGCAAAAAAATATAAGTAAGTACAAAGAAATATTTTACATTTTAAATCAACGCGTATGAAAGCGTATAATTCCGTTTATTTTTAATTTTCAGATGTACAGTAATAGCATTGGGTAATGGTACAGCGTGTAGAGAAACAGAAAAATGGCTTCACAGTTCAGGAATATTGAATGATGCCTATCTTATAATAGTACCCGAATGCGGTGCTTCTATATATTCTTGTAGCCCAGAAGCGTCTAAGGTATTTTTTTAAATTCAGCTATGTTAATATTAACAATATCACCGACAACGTATTTCACTATTTCCATCTGTTCTGAGCTTTCTCCCTCCAATTGACCACCAAAGAACTGTTATTCCCATACTACAATCTTGACTATGGAACCATTTGATCTTTGTTGACTTTCACCTATTTGTTCCAGCTATGTCTATTTTTTTTTGCAGCCTAATTTTATGTATTTTAACCACTGGCCACTTCATTAGTATTTATATACAGATTATATACTTAAATACTCTTTTAACAGCAAGCTGATACTTAGTTTATCCTACTATTCATTGCTACTTTTACAAATCATGACTTGCTTGTCACTTGCTATCTCTTACATAGTCGAGCCTACCCAACAATATGGAGCATGATGAACCTTACCGGTTTGGAGCCAAGAATCTTTAGGTACAGAACAAGGACAAGAAGAACACCAAATATACGGTCTCGAGGAGAGGCATATGAAGAACTTCACTTTGCAACGTTAACAGTATTGTCTTCCGTTAACTTCTATATCGTTTTGAAATCGCCGAACTGAGAGGGTCGACCTGAAATAGGAAAGCACTCAGTCTCGAATTTGCTCGGGTAAGTTGCACGTGGACGGGGAGACACCCTCAGTTAGTGTAGGAGCGAATCCGAGATGCACTTAAGCGTCAAGTATGTCTTCACCTTAGCCCGGCAGCACCCTAGCGAGGAAAAGAGGGACTGGATTCTGCACTCCAGAAAGCCTTTTCCTGTAGAATCAAAAAGGTCATCTAGAGGAATTTTCCGCTGTCTTCAGGAGACTCAGTCTTTACAAACCTCCCACACTCCCTATCGAGACGGTTGCGAAAGCGTTTGTCAATACGTTCATTCAGGATACCCGCTGGGTGAGCGTTCGAAATGAAATTCGGTGGTAATGCTACCTTCAATATCGAGCGAATGAGGAGGTGAATGTATGATACAGACGTGATGGATGTAATCCCTTCCTGTGAATGGATATTGAAGAGGCCCATAGTTCTGCAGTGGACTGTTTGTGGCTGCACTATGATGATAATGATATAAAAATGAATCTTTGTTTGTTTGCGCGAGTAACATAGACATAGTCTAATATATAAAAATCAATATTTGTTTGTTTGTATTTAATGCGCTGCCATACCGTTCATCCGATTGCAATAAAACTTTGTCAACTTATCTTTTACACTTGCGGAAATAACATAGGCATAGTAAAAATATTTTTATGCGAGACGTGGCGTTGCAATGCATGCCAGGTAATCATTAGTGTTTTTTAAATTTTGGTTTTTTTGCCGATAATGATTTATTCCCAAATAAACGTTTTCAAACAACGATAGCATCGATTACTGTGTTAAATCGTAGAGATTATTCATTGAGTTTTTCACCAAAAAGTGGTCCACAGTAGACCTGCTCGGCTTGAAACCACATCAATACTCTCTGTATATAGTAAATAATAATGAATATATTTTTTAAAGGAATTCCCAGGCATGGATCCAAATATTATATCTGCAATTTCATTGGCGAGACGTGCTCAAGATCCTCTCAGCGAACTTATTAAGGTTAATCCAAAGAACATCGGGATAGGGATGTACCAACATGATATTCCGGGGAAACTTTTGGATGAAGCGCTCGATAATGTCATAGTCAACTGCGTAACCTTTGTCGGCGTAGATATAAATACATGCAGTTCAACGCTATTAGAGTGTGTTATTAATTTGTCTTTATTTTTTTAATTATGTATGTATTTAGCAATTTATAATCATTTCTAAATTTTATATATATATATCATTTTAGAAAAATTGCAGGTCTAACAAAATTAAAAGCTGCTAATATACTCCAATATCGTGAAGAAGTTGGTGAATTCAAATGCAGAGAAGAGCTGCGTAAGGTTGCCACAATCGGCGATCAGACATATAAACAATGCATAGGATTTCTTAGAGTGCCCAAGAGCAAAAATAAGCTCGATAATACGTGGATTCATCCTGAAAGTTATAATCTTGCTATAAGGTCACAATGGAAATTATTATATCGCGTAATTATTATTCGCAGTGATTTTATTAACGTATTTGATTTGCAGGTTTATTAAAATGATCGGTTTAGAAGTAACGCATGTCGGAACGGATGAATTCATCTGTGAATTTAAAAGGAGAATTGAAAATAGAGATTTGAATGCGTTTGCAGTCGATTTAAGCTGCGATAAAGGCGACATTGAGCTTATTGTGGATGCTCTGTGTCAAGAGCCGTTGGAAGATCCGCTCCGCAACGTGAAGCCAATATACTCGGAGAAATTAAATAACGTCAATCAACTCACAATGAACGCTATTTTAAACGGTATGCCATTCATATTTAACGTCAATGAAGTCGATTGAGATTATGTGTTTTATTAACGTGTGTATTTTGTGTGTAGGCGTGGTTCGAAATGTTACACCGTTTGGTGTTTTCGTGGATTGCGGCGTCGGAAGAAATGGTTTAATTCATACCAGTAAGTTTGGCAAATCTCGAACGCCGGTACTGGGCGATAAAGTGATTGTTAAAGTTATAGAACCACCCACTTCAACTAAAATATGCTTAGAACTGATCAATATAGTTGAATGAAAAGTACCGGTGATTCCACTGTTTTTATTATTTTTCACGATTGTGAAATTAATTTCGTTTATTAATATAGAAATATCCGTGTTTCTACTATTATTTAGTATGTTATTTCACATAGGGATTTTATGTTTATTCATAATGGCTGAATATTAAAAATGATGAATTATTATAATTTTATGTTCTTTTTTACTGCTCAATTCAAATATAGCTTTGTTGAAAAATGTCCAAAGTAAACATGTTATTGAACCAAATCTGATGTAAAGCAGACGAATTCTTATTCGTGTTTCCATTAATGATTCAATAAAATATATATTGTGTATATTGTCATATTTAACATCATTAAAAATCCTCACCTTGATTTCCTTGCATTATGAGAAACATACTGCCTTTCGTTAGTGAGCAAATTTAAAATTGATGAAGTCGTTGATGTCATAATCGCTTTACACTGATTACTTTCTGTCAGCTCCTAATCAGCGTAAGACAATCTTCAATTGTAAATGAACACTTGATAGTGAATACAAGGCCACGTCATTTCTTTACATAAACAATGCACAAAAAATCGATTCATTTGCTCCTCCTTTAGAAGGAAATGATAATTGAACAAAGACTCATTCAACACGCAGAGAAGAACGGCAAGCAGTTAAATAAACAAACAATCTCGATAACACACAATATTCGGTCGTTTCTTTGCGTAAACAAATAACACACTTGAAATCGAAATAATTATAAGTCGATAAATTTGGGCTTAATGATCTATACAATCATGCGAGGAACTATCCGTCTCAGTCTCCCGAACTGCGCTAAGTTCTTTTTGTTTCTGTCTGTCTCCGAGCTTCAATGTGCAAGATTGCTCTATCTGGATCACTAGAGTGCCGCCGTACCGGTACGGCCATACCGCTCAAAGGGTTAACATTTATGCAGTCTTTATAATCCTAGATAACTACTCATTAGTCTCATAGACTACAGACTCGGAACACATTCAATATATATGATTGCATCCCATCTGATATTGAATGTAGACGATCTCCATAGGAGACCTTACTAGGGAAAGGATTTTTATGTTATGGTTTCCCACTTACCTTCTATGTGTGTGGTAAAGTTATAAAATTCAAGTTTTTTATCCAAATTCTCATAATCCTTTATGTGATATTTATTGGGTTTAAGGTATAAACTTAAAAATTACAGGATTTATTCGACACAATCTTGCAGTTTTAAGTCTCTCGATACAACGGAAGGTATATAAAAGAGTTATAAAAACAACAATTATGGTATCAAAAAATATGAATATATTTGATATAATAAAACATCAAACCTTGAGCAAATATGTTATGCTATCGATAAAAAAATCGCATATTTTTTTTTTTTAGAAAAGAAGATTATCAGTCGAGATTTATAAAAATATTTATACACAAATTATATATGCACCACTGCTCCCATTCATAATTCCACTATTTACAGCATATCCTCCTAACGAGGATGTACATTTGGCAGACATATAATGCGTCTTTACATTGAATTTCTCATATAGTTAAGATTAAATACATAAAGCACCGTTCAAAGTCTCTAGAAAATATTCAATATATATTAAGATTGGCTCGAAATATATAATTTTTTACAATAGAACATTTGAATTTACAGCATAATTTGGACTTATTTTAATACGTAAAAGCTTTTTTTCTAATTATAATCTGACTAAATAGCATATTTGGTATTAATAATTGAAGTTTGCCTAAATGTAAATAGGAGCGGTTTATACAATGCATATAGTTTACGTCTAAATTGCAAGGCATCTTATATAAATAAAATGATATACTACGTTATAAATGGACGGACATATTTAGTTATACTTGCAAAAAAAAGATCTCGGGGTGTTAGTACGAATTTCAATAGATATATTGGAAATTATTATAAATAAAAATACTTATGATTAATTTATTTACACAGAAGAAACGCGTTGCGGATATTTAATTTAATTTTGTCCTTCGTTGAAATACTGGCAAGAAGGCTAAATGTCGGATATTGCAAAATAATCGTTGACGGCCGAGTCTCCGATCAGGGACGTAAGAGTCACAATAATAAATATGTGGCTTCTCATGTTAAAAGAATTCAATTATTAAATGATTTTCGTCATATACGAAAGTAGTATTTGTTACAAAATGTAGTATATATTAGAGGTATCCATAGTTAATGTCATTTTTTTGATGATATTTAATGAGTATATGAACATATCACGTAAAATTAAATTTAAATAAATGTTATAATTGAGTGTGAAAATATAAAATAAGCAAATTAACATTTTCTTCTGCATTTTAGAATAGCAAAATCAACTTCAGAGTTGTGATAGTTGTTACAAATGTTTTATTTACACAACATTGGGCTTAAATTTAATTTCAATACAAGAGACGACCTATTTAAGTATCTTACATAACGAGTCATTTCTTTCAATTAATTTATTAATGGATTTAATGCACATTATGATGGCACTGAAAACTTAATTCCTTAGTAAAGTGTGAGACTTGATATTTTATAAAATACTTGAAATATCGTTACTTATTATATTAATTACGAGGGTCATCTAGAAAGTAAAGTCACTGAGGGAGTTATAGGGGATTGTCACGCGCTCCAGCCATTATTCGATCGTACATAAATGTATGTAATGCATCTTTCTGGGTGCTCCTCGTATTACATTAAGGAAAAATAAGATCATTTGTAAAAAATAAAATTACAAACTTAAAACGTTATTATAGAATAGGATAAATATTGTGCACTGAAACAATGTCCGCAACCATATTTATTTCAATGGGAATAAAATAAGATGAAGGTCCGACAGGTGTTAGCACTAGTAAACAGAACATATTTATCTACGTTAATATTCTTTTGACTTAGCAGTTACTGACTATGATTTAAATTACTAAGATTAAAAAAATATATTATATTGGTAGATACAGATACAATAAAGTTCAATTTTACAAAAATAAAACAGCGATTGGGTCCATAAGAATACACAACAGATAAGGAGTAAAAATGTACACAGAAAAGACTAGCTGCATTCGCAAATATATTAGTGAATTACATAAAAATAGCATATCGTTAAATACTTTATAAACATCTAAAATAGTCATCACTTAAAATAATAATTATCCAGTATTTTCAATGACAAATTTATAAAATAAAAATATAAACATTTGAGATTTTTTTCCAAACGAAAAAACACATAATACACATGAAAGTTTTATAAAATATTCTATAAAAGTCTTAATATAGAAACATAGTCGTATCTTAAAATTATGTTTGATTTACAACCACACATCGATACTTTTGCAATTTAACTTGTACAAGTTATAAAGATCAATCTTTTAAGGCAATTCTTTGACTTCAGGAATTCTTGTTTTTAAAACGAAACATCACACGTTAACGGAATTTTCTGTCGGCGTATCGGGTGATTCTTCCGTCGACGTACTCGGCGTTTCGTCGTCCTTATCAGGACTGCGGGAAAAGAACGCTGTAGGACGGCGGCGGGGGCTCCAACTCGTCGTACGTAGGAGGAGGATACGGTCGCCAGTGCTGAGGCTGAGATGAACATATGATAGCAGCCTGGCGCTACGCAATCGGGCGGCATCGACTGATCCTGATGGGTCCTCGAATAATGACAGAAACACTCTGAAAAAAGGAAGGCGATAAATAATTTCTCAGTAGCATAGAAGATAAGCTCATTCAATATCAGGCATAAATTACCCCACACACCGAAGATGATCAAGACAGTGGCGCAGATCAACATTCCCAACATTAGATAGCCCCACGTTCCGTACGGTTCTAGCGCCGCATCCAAGGCCGATAATCCTTTGCGAGGTTTACTCGCTTCTTTGACGACTTGAACGTGATTTTTGGTGACGTCTGAAAATTGAACACATTTAAAATATATACATTTTAATCATAATCATACGGTCTTTCAATAAAAAGGCTGCTGCTGAGAATGAGTGTACGGCAAAACTCAAGGCAGTTAATTTCTTGTCAATTCTTGGATTTGGGACAATATCAATCCACACGAGATACAACAGCACTGCGAGATTGCGATAAAGTTACTGTTTAGTGTGGGTTTTGATCTGGTGGAATCATCGGTACGTATTTGTTCCAATTCTGCAATGGACCGTTTGTGGCTGCACTATGATGATGATGATATTCCGCACTCAATGCCACACTTGTTTTATTTATATTTAAAAATTGAGCATCCTTATTGAAAGACCTGTATAATAAATACCGATTCAAAATTACGTACTTTTGGAAGGACGCGATGTTATCATGTCGATTCCGAGAAACTCTCCATGCTTGGAATGCAAGACGATTGATCAACTCTTCGACCCAATTAGATTTTCGTTGAGCGCACAATGAATTTGCCTTCGTCTTCTCCGTTCCCACCAGGGACAATGCTTTACGCCATCGCAAGCCAGCGCGTTTGAAATGCAAAGCAACGGCTTTGCACCGGGACTCGAACAAGTAACTTGATCATCACTGAGACACGTCTTATCTGTTGTTTAAAATATATATTTTTTGTTATTCATATTTATTTAATACCGTGTCAAATACACCGATGAAATATATCACAAAAATACCGGTATTCACTGCGGTTACAATAAGACGTAGATGATCGGTGTGATACGGCCATTGAGAAGGCCACCACTCAATTTTTATAGGAGGCTGACATTAACTGCGATGATGATTTTAGTATAGAGAATTCTAAAGAACAAGGCGTCATTCTCCACATTGGAACATTGGTCGATTCGGCTTCATTTATATAGTACTGTAAATCAAAAATACATCCACATGAATAGTTTATTTTGAGGACTTACAGACGTATATTCGCATGCATACTATCGACATATTTACAATGTTAATCGAGTAATTTTATCGTCTTAACTTACAACATTAAGTATACAATCTGGAATGGTTTTATTGGTTTTTTTATCACCGTGATTTATTTTTTCAATTCTTCGTTTCGAACCCCATTTTGAAGGTAAGATTTTCCCAAAGTCGATGAAAGGATTCTGAAATAAATAGTAGGAATTGAATGCAAATCTCGATTAATATATAATTGATGAAAGATATTGGGTGTGTTAATAAGTTCCGGATTAAAAGTCCTTGGATATGTGATTTAAAATGTGACTAATATATTGTACATTTTAATAATGAAAACGCATTTTTATGCCCCCGAAATTCGTCGAAATGTCCGATTTGTATTGAATGAAAGCTGGTATAATAAGAACATAAAGATGTATTTTCATGAAAATCGGCGAGAACTTATTCACACACCCAATAAACCAAAACATACTTCAACATCGATAAGTCGTAACGACAGAGAAACAACATTCGGCTGCAAATATGTTCAATGTACACGGCTCGTTAGATGCATTTTGCTCCTCATTAGCTAGCGTCAGTGATATGGCTGAAGCTCGACCTCTCGGTTGTAATTTCACTTCTTCCACAGACCCGCATAAGTAACTCTCCGCTGCAAAAAATACAAGATTATTTAAAAATTGGTGCGCGACATCAATCGATTTAACTTGTTTTCGACAAAACTTTCCACCAAATCGTTTCAAATAACTTTGGCAAGTGAAATTCCATTTTATTTATAGCAATTACGAAAGAAATAAACACCATAGTTCTCTTCATTCACATGCCAACGTATAATACACAAGCTTCGTATTATAGCGCGCTGGTGTGACAATATGAATGGACGTGTATGCAAACAAACCAATACAAATCGACGCGATTGTATTTGTGAGCCGTCAGTGGGTGGATACTAAGTGGGACTCGGTTCGTTATAAATATATCCTTGAAAATCACAAAATAAATATTGATTTCGTACAGAACTGTAAACGTAATTGAAAAGTATGAAAGAGCATTTATCAGATACGGCCACGAATATTGATGACGTAAAATGTTCGAATAATTTGCATAGTTAAGAACTATCAAATTATATCTGCTAATATCTACGACCATTTGTGATAATATTTGTGTGTAAATAATAAAACGGCAACGGAAATCGTATGCAAATTTTTAAAACGTGTATGGACTAATTTAATAATGATAAGCGATAAGCGCAAGATGAACGCTACTCGGCATATCTTTTAATATAACAATGTTCATTGTGTTGTGGTTTTAAATTTGAATGCTCATTTTAACT
Source organism: Stenopsyche tienmushanensis (assembly GCA_008973525.1). Taxonomy (NCBI): domain Eukaryota; kingdom Metazoa; phylum Arthropoda; class Insecta; order Trichoptera; family Stenopsychidae; genus Stenopsyche; species Stenopsyche tienmushanensis. Next base: position 1,233,031 of record WACJ01000402.1, read on the forward strand.
GCTTTAAGCTCAATTTAATGTTATTATTTTGAAGCAGGAAAATGAAGCATAATTCTTATCTTTCCAACTATTATCTGTGACATTAAAAGTGCATTTAAAATGAGAATAAGTTGACTCAAGTGTAACAAATATTTATAAGCTAGTCGCATATGTTTGATTCTTTGGTAAACACAATGACGCCTTCTCTTTTTTTGCACGTCTTTGGAATATAGCCCTCGTGCAAAAAGAGGATCGGGTGTAATTCGTATTGATACAAAGATCAAAAACTAAACAGGTCGGAATGAAACACAGCTGCAAGATGCGTACATGGCAATTGAATCAATTACTTCAAGGATACCCTTTATTGATTCAGCTTCCTTGATGAATCTTAATGTTGGGGAGGTGTGAGGTGGATTTAATGTTTGCATATGTAAATTTCGGTTCTTAGGACCATATGTTGACTACTGCGAATATCACTTCATCAATTTTAAACAGGCAAATTGTGGAACACAGCATCTGAACATTTAAATGCAGTACGAAATAATGCTATTGTTAACTTTACTACTTATGTTTCCATTCAGTTTGAACTAAATGATCACCAACAGTTTCTTCCTTCCCTCATTACTGTACTGTCAACAGTCCCTCATTACTGAAGATTGTGACCCTTGTTTGCGTCAATCAAATTGCTGATGATGGTCTTCCAATACCCTCTACGACCCGCAGTTCGATGCGTTTGTACTAATGTGTTCAAAGAATTGTAAGAAATTCTCAGTGTACGTCTCCTGCAATACATTTGGAATGCGTCTATACTTCTTCTTTCGCTTATTCTCATTGTCTAAGAATCGACTCCAAAGAGACATGGATAATACGAGAGACTTGACTAAACATATTTTAATTGCATTGGTTTCTATTTTTCTAAACTGCATTCAGCTGAAACATAGCAAGGAATAGTAGACTTTGCTTCTGTCGAGATGGTAATTAGCGTTGTTTTGTCAGCGTAGTGTAAATTGGTGATTTTTTCCCGTCAATTCCCGTCGTTTTTCATCATTCCAATATTCATTATGGATTCTCCATATATGTCGAAGAGATCCTGATATCCATATCCTATGGCACGTCCCATATTTAACACAGTCACACAGCATAACTCAGTATGTTGACGATTTGTTCGCGGATGCCTTTTCATTTTAACCCTCGTTTGAGTATTTATCGAGGGGAATCTCGAGTTGCGGGGTAGTTTGGGGGGCGGACGCATCCATGCGCTTCTTTTTTAAGCCTGAAGGACATCAACGAGAAGCGACAGTGAATCCGGTTCTCAATCAACAGCGCTCCGCAACCCCGACACAACCTCACAGGATACACGACATAAATTCGTATTTTATCTCCGTAGAGAAGGCGATTCTTCATCTTTGACTGCTCATCTGACAACACCGAAAAGGAGGAATCCTCAAAAAGAGTGGGAAACAATTAAAGCATTATGAATTTTAATAATTACGTAAGATACGGCGACAATCACGAGGTACTGATGATGGCGCAAATGAAGTTTGGATGCCAACAATTAGACACGATTATTTCGCAAGGCTCCCCAGAAAGAATAGACAGTCTGTTCGTCCGGCAACCCTAAGGATCTACTCCCACGGCTTGTGGTCAACATTCGGCGGGTGCAAAGCCCAAGTAGCATAAAAATCGACCCTCAGAATATTTCCACGCTACAAAACCATACGTTTTTAACCCTTTCCACTCTTGGCTTGGATATTGTCAGCTTATAATTAATTTTGCGGGGTTTTCAGGCTTCATATTAATACTTCAAATTTAAAATGAAATAATAATGAATAGAATGTAATACGTGTTATATGTATGAGTTTAAAATTTTGACGTCATAATATCGACATACAAACGGAAGTCGAAATTTATTTGGCGACATAACATTGACTTACGAGGGGAAAGGGTTAAAAAATAATTTCAACAAATCCACATAATACAAACAATGGAAAAAACATGGCGCAATTCATAAAAATATGCTTCTAGTACGTAATGTGTTAATTTCTTTCTTATACCGATGGAAAGATCGTTTATTTCTGTACGTATTTGGTTGCCAAATCTAGCCATGTCCGCATTTTATGCAATATATTTTGAACATCACAGTTTATAGTCGATTTTAAGACAGTAGATAGGTTCTAATAAGTAGTTATGTAGAAGACGGGGACAATATTATTCTGAAAAATGTATAGAGCTAAACTTAAAGCATAAAATATTAGAATTAATTTTAGGCTAATTTTCATTAGCTTGAAGAAAGTATAAATGTGTCGGAGCCTGTTGTCATTTTTTTAAATCTCATGATATTATTTAGAATTACTAATTATTAAAATAAGGGAAGTTTATATCCAGTTTTTGTAAACAAACTAAAATGCGTATCTAATATCAACATGCAAGATGCAACAATCAATTAAAAGTCTATATGATTAGATTAAATATTGTTAGATGTGTACAATAGTACTATACAAATGTTCAAAGTCAATCTTCATATTGATAAATTAAATGAAATCACTGCAACCCTTTCACATTGAATTTAACCTACAAGCAAGGTCATTAAACTAGTTTTTATACAATCACTGCTATATAAGTGTAGATATTACATAAAAATGAGGATATTTATAGTAATAAATAATTCAATAAAATTTGAGCTTTAAATACAAAAATAATTTAAAAAAATAGAATTGAAAAAAATCTTCAATCAACGTTAAAAATATTATATGTGGCATTTTGTGATGTAAATCGAAACTATCACATAATTCTATAAAATACGCATCATTCGGTAACTTCAGTACATTAGGACTAATTAAACTAAATAGAAAATGTCTCATATTAGCATTACATATGTCTTGTGCTTATGAAAGTTTTCAATTATTAATTAGCATGAATATGTCCCAAATTCAAATCAAACAAGTATATTAAATAATACATTGTTGTATAATGAAGCTAATTAATACTGATATACCTTAAAGGAGTCCGCTGTGTCTGAAAATATTAAGAACCAAAAGTAAACGGTCAATTTGATAAAATAACATTGTTATTCGAACTTTAACACTGCGAAAGTAATAAAAGTACACATTTATATAGAGTAAAAGCGGAGAACACAGATGGCGAGGCGGGCGGAGTGTCTCTAGGCGGAGTTCGGTCGCGTTTCCGGGGCGAGCGGCCCCCCGGCCTTCGGTAGACGGCGTCGGACACACGGGACGCTTTTCGGGTGCCATCGGGCGACGGAGGACTCACAGGTGTTCCCGAGGAGCAACAGGAAGGGCAGCAGGAAGAGCAGCTGCGACAGGAACGGCACATAGCGGCCAGCGCGGGCCATGGCTGGGCGCGCGCCCCGAAGGCCCCCGCACTGACATTCAGAACACGAACGCGCAAGACGACTGCATGTCCCCACAATGCTGCCAACTCAAACTCAATCTGTCATCCCTGAATTGCGCGACGACGAAACAAAGCAATGCATCTTTATTCCATTAATTCCCTCTTAAGCATTTCATCTACAACATAAAAAATATTTAAACAACTCAAAGCCGTTAAAAATACAAATATTGAATCACACAATCAAATGTTTTCATGCGAATATCATTTCGATTAACGCAAAAAAAAATCGAAATATATTCTCGCTTTTCGAGTACTTAATAAAAAATACAATAAAAATACAAAGGATTGCGAACAATCGAATATAATGCGCAAAATGCACATAATAAAATTAATTGCCATGCCGATCGAGAATGGTCAAAATTGAAGCGCTATTAAGGCCGCCGAGTGAACGCTGTTCAAAGAGATCGCGCCCAATAAACGTCATCTGAATAAACATCAACTTGCAAACACGATTATGATTCATTTTTCTACATTTGGAGAAAACCGTGTGCTTCAAATTAGACATTTCATTGAACAGAATGTCATCGTGCATTGCGAAAGCGTCTTATTGAAAGTATTTAAACGATACCCTTATTCGAGTAAATAAAAACAAATTGAAAAAAGAGTATTCATAACTACATTCTAGTTAAATTACTCACACAAGTCATCTGAAAATTAGCCATCATGCCATTATTTAGCATTGAAACGGCATACCCTCTTAACACATTAAATGCGGGAAGCTATATTTGTAAATAGCGCTGTCATTTGGTTAACGTCGATTAGATATTGTGCATTGTTTCTTTTCATATTAGATAGCTTATGAGAATTTATTGAAACATGTTTGTTTCAAAATTGAGCACATTTCCAAAACACAGAGTAATAAAAAACAATGTAATTGAACATAATTCTTATAAATAATAAACTTAAAAAAATCTTTAACCTTTTAACTGCCAATGACTCATCAGCGCATACAAATTCGACGCGTCGGTGCGTCGTTGGCAGTTAAGAGTTTAAATAAGGACGCTCGATTTTTAAATGTAAAAAAAAACAAATTTGTGTGAAATCTCCACTCAATTTTTTAAATTTATTTGAAAGAATATTTTATGGCAAGTATCAAATATAACGTCGTTCAAATATCCGCTGCGGTTTTGCTTGATGGCGCGTATTCAGGAGGTGATCTAATTTTTGATGACTTTGTCACATAAATCTGGTTTTATTTTGATTTTGAGAACGTCGATTGTTTGCGGTTTATACACATAGATCTGCGATTTAAGTGAGCCCCAAAGGAGGTGGGATAAAGATGTAAAATCGCATGATTTCGGTGGCCAGTTTATGTCACCGTATCGCGAGAGATAACCATTTCCTCGAATCATTCGTGTTGAATGTCCATCATGCGCTGTCCTGTTGGAACCACATGTCGTCGGTATCCACATCATCCAGTATGAGCCGTAATAAATCCACAACATCCAGTATAGCTAAATGGCGCACTGATTTTCTGATATGATATTTTGCCCGCGTTGTTCAACACTATAACCTTCCATCAGAGCTGAAATAAGGGTATGGAGCGCCCGTGGCGAAAATATACAAAGATAGTCCCAAAAGTACCTGATCTAACGTAGAGATGCGGTTACTGTTTTTAAAAAAAATGTATGATAGAATGTGTCTAAACGCTACGTTGCTTCCGTGATCGTACAGATTATAGAAAATGTCGTAAAAGGGGACAGAGTGGCCACAAGGTTTGTATGCACAATTGGTCCGCTTTTCGGACTGCTGATATGACGAATGTGCGTCTCGCGATCGGATGCTATATCTGAACATATCCACAGAACGATTAAAAACTCTCATTATGAAACGAAGTTGTTCGAAGAAGATTGATCAGGTGGATTGTGTAAATGTTACAATCGGTTGAAAATATTGTTATCAAGGGTAAGAAAGAAATCAATCAGTGTTCCTTTCTAGTGAAGTAGAATGGTCGAGTAAAATAAAAACCATGCACAACTGTTAAGCGGGTCGGTATTCAACGTTTTGCGCCCCAAGTCCAGTTGCGCCCGTGGTGGACTCACATTTCAATTCAATAAGTATGAATTTGTATTAATATTCGTTAATATTATATCGTGAAATATTTTTAAGCATTAAAAAACATATTAACCCTCTTATTTTTTGTCTCAAAATAACTTCATATAACGTTATATTTAATAGACTAGTATATTTTACGTAGTTAGTACGTATAACATCGCCAGGGGGCAAACACGCGCAAAGTTTTCCCGCATGAAATGTGTTAATGTAGTAATATTACATCAATTCTATAATATTGGGAATTACATCTAGTTAGATTTTATTATGATCGCATTAAATATATATCAACTATGAAAGAGTTCGAGTTAATATAGCATAAAAAAATGAATTTGATGTCAAACAGGAATGTACCGATGAGAGTTTTTGTTAAACTTGTTTTCCCCTTGACACATATTGCATAAATTATTTTATCAATAGGGATAGACGATTTCATCCCGTTTATAAATATCATTCTATAAAAAGTGGATCAAATCGTTTTTCTGGAACCCTCAGTATAAACTAATGCAGCTTGTGTAAAAAACATAAAAAAGTGCATGTGGATGAGTAATAAAAGTAATTTTAAAAGGGGGATTCGATATTATTAATTGTGAATGTTTTGTCCCAACGGTAGATGTAATCCAGTCTTTTACTCTCAGTCCAGTGCTGACTTCTTCGGGCTTCGAACGCGTTACGGATCGATTCTTCTAACTTGAACAACAACTGCTCAGTGACTCTTTATGAGTTAAATAATACGATATTTAATCTGTGTAAAAATTGTGCGTCGTGTTGTGTGTTTATATTGTGATTTGTTTAAATAAAAATAAATAATTGCGAAAAAAAACATTACGAATTGGTGAGATATAAATATTGTTTTTTTTTTTTATTTAAATTCAATTCGACAAATTCAATTCCTCACAGTTGCGAAATAAATACAAAAATGATGGTCGAAAAACACGCTTTTATGTCCTTATAATTGTCAATCTTCAAATTATTAAAAGCGAGCTTGGCCGAAATGCATAATTTCAAATGGAACAGGGATGTTTTGCACACATTTAAAAGAGGGTGTTTTTTAACGGCTAAAATTTAAGATCGATTTATAATTTAAATTTGAATTCCGTTGTTTTTCTGCTTTGGTATGTTTTTTGGCATCAAATGGACCGATTAAGGCATCCACAAAGAAAAAATTATACCTACCCTCGTGCACCCTTCAAATAATTGAGACTCGGACCCTATTTATTTGAGGGCAGTCGCTCTCAAAGTTTTTCAAATAAAACTATTTATTGCGCGTTTGCATCCTTAATTAATGTTTTCTCAACGCCTTCGTCGAATATTTTAGTCTCGTTTTGAATCGTTCGTGCGGAAATTTGTAAAAACACAATAAAATGATTCGTTAATAGCACGCCACAGATAGTTCGCCATAACTCATAACGATTACGGCAAAACAAAGGTATAACAAAAGTGGCATTTCGTTAAATCACTTTGATATCATCTACTTCCTTCAAAACTGTCTATAATTAGACTGAATTTTTTACCCATGCCGTATGCAATTATTTAGATTTTCGGACGTCTAGAAAAAAAAATATGTTTATGATGCGTTTTGCAGTCTTACTGCTACTATAAACTACTGTCTTTTTTATGATGTTTTCATACAAACAAGACACTATATATATAAATCCTATATCTGAATACAAAAAACTGCCAAAATACTGCGTGACGATACATAAACGTCGAACTATAGTCAAAAATTATGTATTTGATGCGATGACGTAGTTTGCCTTGTATATAATAATTTCATACACGATTATTCCTAAAATAAATATGGATTATATTGATATATGGATATTTCATGTTCGTAAGCGTCGTATTTTTGGTGAGAATTTACGAAATTGGCGTAGCACTCAAATGGTTAAAATATAAACATATCGATTCATACTCGACATAAGAGCGGAAGAGTTAACTTTGACCTAAATATTTGCTTCTCTTTCGTACCGTTGCGATTGCGTGCGTTGAAGTGAGATGGCGTATTCGAATACGGTCCGAATTAATTTTTCCACTGCGAACCAAAATAGGGTTGCCAATAATTAATTATTATTTTTGTGATATAATTAATTAATGCGTATTTAACACATTGTGCGGCGACGATAGTTTTTGACCGTCGAACCTCGAAGATGGTTTTATGGGACCTAAACCGAATCGGTGATCGAAGATGTATAGAAGCAGAGGAGGATTGACGTGTTGACTTTCTTGTTCTTATCGTTATTTATTGCTCGGTGCTTTCGATTGCTAGCTTTTACGGTGTCATAGAATTGCTTATCCAACATACACCATGTCGAGCTTTTAGATGAGTCATCTGTTCTTATCGCCCGATATATTTATTGCTACGACTTTAACGTATATATTTAATTAAAATTGATAGGTTTTACAGTCTCATGTCTTTGATGTTGTAAATACGTAGGTATCGTAAAATTAGTAATATGACAGTCAATCTTTGATGTTCAAATGTAAATAAATATGTTTCCTGTTTGACTAATTGGTTTCTTCTAATAATTTCATGCATTGATTATGAAGAGAAATGGCATTTTCAATTATTTTAACACAGTTCATTTAGAACAGCTTTCAAGACATTAAAGCAGAGTCGTAATGAGGATATGAAGCGCCCGTGGCATGTATCTAATTTGTGCCCCTCCCATTTTTTCAAGCTAGATTTTGTAACTTAAAACTAAAAAAAGCTAGTTAATATAGCAGCATAAATTAGTAAGATAGATAAATATATGGTGCGTATCTTTTGGCGCGAACTACCTATGTAAGTTAGCCTCTGAGGTAGCTTCCGTGATCGTATAGATCATAAAATATGTCGCAATATGCCCTAAAAGAGGACGGAGTGGTCACAAAGTCTGTGCATCTAACTGGTCCGCTTTTCGGACTGCTGACATAACTAATGAGCGCTTTGCGAACGGACGCCATACCTGAATATGTCTACTGAACGATTACGAACTCTTATTACAAAACGAAGTTATCCGAAGAAGGTTGATCACGGGTGAGTTGTATAAATTTTGCAATCGATCGAAAATATTGTCTTTATTTTATTGTCGACCTATGCTATCCCCGATTATAACCCATTGTTCAAGTGTAAAGTAAAATGGTCAAGTAAAATAAAAACCATATGCAACTCTCGACCGGGTCGGTATTCTATGTTTTGCGCCTCAAGCCCAGTTGCGCCCGTGGCACGCGCCTGCTTTGCCACGCCCTTGTTACAGCCCTGAATTAAGGAATATTGTTTAAGAGTGCGCCGTGCGCTTTAAGCAGATTTTGAACATTAACACATTCAATGCCCCCGGAAATAGCTAAAAGACTAACATTTTCGACGATATTTTGAATATCATTTATTCCAGGCTTCATTGATGTTTCCACTAAACCCGCATTTCTTATGATTTGTACACAAGCGCAATAAAAATGTCGATAAAACAACTCTAAAAAGATGGTACTATACGATCCGAACAGGTAATCGATTTCTCATGGACACTCGCTGCTTCAAATTATTAGTAAGCCATATCTGTGTCGAAATACGGCCTAAATATGTTCTGAAAAGACACGATCGTTTAAGTCTTTCATCTGTGAGGTCTTACACGCCTTGAATTTGTAAATATTCAGGTGAAGATCATTCTTTTTGGACCGTTGCAGGCATGTCCTCTACATTAGCTAGCTCGTGATGCCATCTAATGACTCTGTGTTTATTCTTTGAAACAGTCGTTTTGGGTAAGCAAAGCTAGTTTTTTAATATCTCGAAGCGTGACATCATTAAGGGAATCCATACGCTTTTAAAACAATGATATTCTTAACCACTTGAATAGACTTAGAAAGAAAATTCATCGTTCTGTATTGGAATTTGTTTAAATTTAAACTTCTCCCAAATCATTTTTAGGCTATTAAGTTGCTGTTCATTTTAGGTCATTATGAAGTTTCGTGGTGCTATCAATATTATTGGAATAATCAAATTATCGGTTGCTCCTCTTAACACGTTCATTGCCCTCGCAGCGCTTTCGTCATCGAATTCTGGATGTTGGTAACTCCTTAAATTAACGCAAATTCTTGTAAACAATTAATATGCAATCACTATTAAAAGAAATACATCATGTTCCCGAGGCTTTGCGATCTATAACAATGGTGGATACGCCCAGTTTACCGACGTTATGGAGGTCGTCATCTTAAAACGCGATCGGTTGCGATTATGATCGCGCAAATGTGCAATTTTTTTCGCACAATATTATATTTATGGAGTCCACTGGACACGTGCACATGTCGGGATGCTAGTTAAAAAACGAAGACCCAGTTAGATTAGATGTCGATGGACGTCTTCGACAATTTAGTACCGTAATCGAATGCGAATCGCAAAAAAAGTAACATGTCGAATGATGCTCGCGTGTTTTTTGCCGACGATAATTATTCAAATGCCATTTGGGAACCCTTAATAATATGCTAGACGACGATGAAAATAAGATTGGGAATAACTGTTCATCGACATGTGTAAAGATCGCGGGGTTTCGCGCATCCACCGTTGATATCTCTCCGGTTTACATGTCTAAAATTCATTCAGTTTGGGAATCCCCCTGTTATTTTTTCAAGTTCAACAATCGCAGAGTAATTTTAATCGAATACACAGCTATGTTGTAGAGTGATGCATTATTTACAAACATATTGGGGGGAGTTAGCCCTTACATAATTGAGTTTTGTTGTATTGAGATAACAATAACAAACATAAGGCACTTTTAAAAGCTGTCAACCGTTATATTTCGTATTAAAATAATTACACACAAACAGTCTTTCACAACCGGGAATCCGCGAACGATAACTAGGGCAGGGCTGAAGAAACCATATTGCCATAGAAAGCCAATTTAAACTCTAAAATAACGAGCAAGCTGTATTTAGTGGAGTAATCCTTATCGGGGAATATATCAGTGGATCGGGAAATCTTCCAGGAAAAAATAATTCATCCAAAGAATACATTAAGTCCGATAAATATGGCTAAAACATTGAGCCGACCCAGCCAGCATAAGCCCGCAATCAATGAATACAACAATATTTTCGACCGATTGTAAAATTTAAATAACCCATCCGATTGGTCTTCTTCTGACAACTTTGTTTTGTAATGAGAGTTCGTAATCGGTCTGTAGATATATTCGCGTATGGCATCCAACCGCGAGGCGCTCATGCGTAATGTCAACGGTCCGAAAAGCGGACTGAATGGACACACAGACCTTGTGGCCACTCCGTCCTCTTTTACGACATTTTTTATAATGTGTACAATCACGAAAGCAACGTAGCGTTTAGAAAATTTCTATCATAGTATTTTTTTTAAACAGTAACCGCATCTCTACGTTAGGTCGGGTCGTTTGATAAAAGGTTGCATCTTGAGAAAGTCACTGTTTAGTGCAGATTTTGGTTAGGCGGAATCATCAATCCGTACTTCTTTCAAAACGAAACTGCCACAGTCAACCCTCCTATAGCGTCCAATCCGTTTGCAGTCTGCAATAAAACAAAGACAGCAATATTACCGATTGTAAAATTTAAACGACCCACCCGATCAGTCTTCTTCGGACACCTTCGTTTTGTAATGAGAGTTCATAATCGCTTTGTAGACATGTTCGGGTATGGCGTCCGATCGCGAGGCGTTAAGTTGTTATGTCAGTGATCGGAAAAGCGGACCGGTTGAGCAAACAGACCCTTTTAAGGATTTTTGCGGCATTTTCGGGGATAAATACGTACTCGTGGACTATGCACAACTTGTCGATGGAGTTGACATGGTTCCGAATAGCGGGACCAATAAACAGCTTAGGTCAGTGGAGGGTCAAAATTTAAAAAAAATGGATTTCGGTGGGGGATGGGGGCGCAAGTTACGATACTTGCAACGAGCGCTTCATATTCTCGTTATAACTCTGCTTCTTTCATTATCTTCACTGTAACGACAGTCCTCAACTGTCACTTTATCTGGCCGCAGAGACCGCACCGGGGGGTAGCGCCGGAGCACTCGGTACCGCCCTTTTGGCCAAATCTGAGTATTTTTTGTATATAATAAAGTTGAAATGATGAATCGCACAGATGTGTGCGCACGGCAATTATAGGTTCAAGAGGATCTTCATTTTCAGAGGAATTATTTCAGAGGCAGGGTAACTTCTTTATTTGAAACGCGCATCCTGAAGCGACAATTGTTCCAATAAGAATAAAATGACACCCATTTGAAAGAACGGGATCTAACGTTTTTGTTAAGTAGGTTTTAATAACGATCATACAGTGGACTGTCTTTAAATGTCTTTATGTAACATGGAAAAATTAAATTAAATTGATATCTCTTATACTGTTTGTGTTATTATTATTAAATAAGGTACATAGTTTTCCTGTCACACCTGTACCAACTTAACTCAATATAAACTATTTAATTTGTAGTTCATTGAGTTGATGCCTAGTCCTGTGTAGAAGTTTTGCATATTGTCTAGTCAAAATCACACAAATATTCTGTTTATATGTATGTTACAGTCAAAACCTGTATTTAGTTAGAACGCGTTTTTACTAGTTGAAACTAGTTTATATTGGATATTTTTGTCATAATTACGAAATTTCAGCTGTTTTTATTACCAAACCGTTACTAAAATTTTAAAAAGTATTTCAAATGTATTAATTTGATCCGATGTTTTATCGAATGCATTAAAAATAAATGATAAAATATACATTTTTAAAAGCAATAAAATCCATCTAAATTCGATTCTATCTGGGCAGATGCTTCGTACTAAAAGATTTACGACAACTGTCTCAACGGTAACGGTCTAAGTTCAAGTTGATTTATCGCATGTGTGTGTGTTTGTGTTTGTGTGTGTGCGCGCGCACAAAGGGGATGCGTCGGGATCATTGTAATTCCAACGGATACCATTAAGAGCCCTTTGTTCAGCAAAACTAGCTTTAACCTACTTACCCTTTATGGGGTGCTTATTAAATCGCTTTCAAATTACACGCGACGCAATAATAATAAAAACTCCGAGCGGTTCACTTTGCTCCATTCCTGTGGAAAAAATAAATTCATCGCGATAATAAATATACTTCGTATACGCTTAAAATGCTCTAAATGAGAATGATATAAATATTTTAGAGTTATATGGATTGTATAAAATTACACGCTCCGCGGACGGAAACGTTTCCCCCCTTTAATTGCGATCGTTCTCAAAAGCCACGACGAAGCTAGGAAATGCTCTTTTTTTAAATTATTTACATCGCTATTATTCCGCGATGCTGTCGGATCGACCTTCGAATGTTGATTAAATTCGCTTAAAAATATGCATCGAAATATTAATATATCCTCAACGCTAAAAAATAACGAACGGGGAAATTAATTCGTGGATAATCGAGCGCGAATGAGATTATTTAAATAATCGCTGAAACAATAGCGATTAATATTTCGGCGTCCAAAATTTGTATTACGGGTTTATGGACGTATTTTTGCGCGTTTGGGCCATTTTTATTGGGGAAAGTTTAAAAATGTGCGCTCGAGTTTGTTTGCAGCGCGCTTCGAGTTTATTAACCTCACTCCAGAAATGACGTTAGTACTGAATGCTACTCAGTCCCCATCAGGTGCCGCAGAGCATCCCGACATAATCCATCGTTTCTTCAATTAAATTTGTCTAAATATTCATCGCTGCTCATTGCGAAAACATATATTTATATCGATTAATTGCTATTTATGATTTACGATGCGCAATTTCAAGGCTTAAATAACAATTAGCGTGAATTATTAATTCAATTCAAGAGCGCATAAATCGGACGTTTGAAGGTTATGCTAATTTATTATAGAAGGGATGTCCGTACTAATTTGAATTAAAACTAAATCAAATTATAACGTTTGTACAAATGCTTTGCATTTGCAATTTTATACGCAAATATCGTTCACGAACGCAATCTTTTTCTGATTTCCACAATCGATTTATAAATTTAAATTATTTTAAGGTTATGTAATTGACTTCGAACATTTATATTCGAGCTTATATTAGTTAATATATATGTAATTATTCACGCATGCGCATTACAAATATTTTTTAATCTGACGTTTGATATGACATCAGTACATAGTCAGGAATAATTGTCGCAGTTTTAAAATCGTTCACGAACAGGGTTGTCACTTTTTGAGTTCATGTATAAAAATAAGTCATTCATTATTTTCATAAATGCACCTAAAATAATAATATGATATTCATTAGAAGACATCATAATAATAGCATTAGAGCATAAAAAAGGCATATTTATTTAAAAAATATAATTAAAGATATATTTTATTCAAACTTTGAATCATATAAAAGGGCAACATTTAAACAATATTTTTCAACAAAATAATTTAAAATTTTTGAAAATTCAGCCGTTGAGACTAAGTTTTCGGTGATTTCCAAGAAAAATGTATTCTCGCGATGAAATAAAAATCTCAATATATTTTGATAGCGGTCGAATACATCTCGTGATTAAATGAAGGATCTCTTCTAGAATTTTACTCCGATTGAATTGAAAATATGCTTGGACATGTACTATTAGATTACAAAAAGCATAAAAAGGTCGAAGAGCACCCAATCTAAACATCTCTCCTGAATACCGTTGATCGCTTTCAAGGGATCGTATAAAACCAGCACTACACTTCGCATGTAAAGTCCGACACAACGGAAATACTCCATAATTGTGGGAAAACCACCGACGTGTAAAATTGTACTTTTGTTTTTTTTATGGTCCTGCTCAACGGCAAACAAGGGGTTACTTCCATGCCTCGACAGCACCGAGTCCACTTATTCATGTTATGGATTTGATTCTACATGTAACAGTCGAAGGATGACGACCTCCGTTGTCCGATCATCTCGTGCGCCCGAGCAAATTTAAATTCGAAAATTTTCCGCATAAAGCGATTAATGGCCGAAAATAAAATTATGTCCGTAATTACGACCGTAAAATAATCCAGATTAATTGGAGTACTTTGTTGCAATGAAAGCTCACTCGCTCCGCGGTGCGAGGACCGGTTCTAAGCGTGCTGGATGATAATTTGGAAGCCGAAATTCGGTTTTAATTTTTACAGCCGCTACTGCTGCAAATTCAGGTTTTTCCAATTAACGACAAAATGGAATGTAACCAGTAACTAATGCTTATCAAGCACTTATTAAATCGTAGCATAACAAAAGCACCATTGAGCTCGTTCGCCTTCGAGTCTTCGTCGATGTGAAATTTAAACCTTAAAAGTCTGTATTGAATTTTTCTCTAACGACTACCTTAGTTCTTTCTCAACATATGTTTCGACCATCTTAATTAGGCTCAGGAGCGAAGGTAAACCGTGAGACTGATTCCGATTTGATTGTTTTGAATTTTGTCCCACATTGTGAATCACGCATCTCTTTTTTAGACGCAGGCGCTACATTTTGTGACTGCACGTTTTCTTGGGAATACGATTATGTATCAGAATTTGGCATAAACTGTGATATAATGAGAGTATTCCGACGTTAGATGCTGTCACCTAATTTGAGCCCGTCGGTTACGGCGCCGTAGAAAATAGGCAAACGATTTAAAAATTGCACAAAAAACGCAACATTGGCGTTTACATAATGAGAAGTTCAATCGTAGTATTTATATAAAAAAAAACTATAACAAAGAGTGATAATTTCTCACACTTTTCGAAGAGGCGTTTAAAGTAATAATAAAAAATATTTAAGAACGCAATGGTGAATCAGACGACGCTAAAATGTTACGCGATTTGCCAAAATATGATGAAAATTTTAAAATGTTCCCATGATCTATTAATCAAAATCTCAAAGGTACGACTGACAAGTGGAATAACGGCCATAAAGACTAATAAAAATATTTCTGAAATCTTCCCACTCCGCATGCAAATTTAATACTAATGAATAATTCGTCATTGTGGTAGATAAGAGTGGCATGGAGAAGTGCTCGGCGAGTCGGCAGTGGAGTGAATTAAAAATGAGTGATGATAAATAAGCAAAATGTTTGAAGATCGGTGATGTGAGCTGCGTCCAGGGATGAACACACCGACAGTGCTGAGCGACTGTAGCTCACGCCATCGTCACAGAAGAAAAGGGTAAGTCACATATTCTTATTTTTCCTGTAGTTTGTCCATATTTGGACATGATGTTTCCATGGACTTATTTTTGAGTTCTTCGATGAGATGAAGTATTCAATTATGAGGCGCTTCATAGTATCCAGAATTTCTTGGTTTTTGTACAGAAACAGTAAGAAATGATTATTTTTTTATATTCTGCAGTAGCACATTGAAAATCTATAGTCACTTCATAACGTCTTAGCACTCGGAAACGGATTTCTTGTGAGAACTTATGGCAAATAATTTTTTTCTCATTTCCACGAAATGAATTCTAGCTACCTATCCCAATTTAATTATTTGAACCCACATTAGAATGTATGACTGCGCCACGAGTAGTTGAAACGGTCTACTTGTTCAGTATCCTCGTATCAGATTTAACGTTTCTGACATATATTTACTCATGAGCATAGATTTGATATTATTTGCTTTAACAATCGACCCCCGATTCTGAAACGTGTCATCCATCAACGCTTGTAGATCATCTTCGCCCTCTGTTAGTATGACCATATCTCCAGCAAAAAATTATTTAGGGCTTGTCCTTTCTGTTAGTCATTTATTGATTCGTCAGGTTATCAATTCTGAGTATACATTAAACAGCATTGGAGCTTCGGATTCAGCTTCGGTATTGTCTATTATCATTACCACGGATTAATTCAAATAAATTCTATTCAGTCTTGCGTGCTTTTTGAGTTATAATCGATTGTCGTCATATAATCAATCGAAAGTCATACGTTATTCACATTTATTGATCCGTAGATGTGCATTTTTTTTAGTTGAATTTATAAATTATGGGTGATATAAGTCACGATAAAGTTCTTAATAACTCAATAAGTACGCAAGCGCTTCGTAATGGCGTTTGCACGTTTCATTGAGACAGAATTGGCCTTAGGCTTATTATTAGAGTCTAATAATTTTACAATATCAGTCAGAATATTTATGTAATTTCACACGTATATGTGAAAAAATGACTGGTTTTGAAATATATATGAAAATAGATATTTTATTTATGTATAGAATAGATGGATAGTTTCAAGATACTATGTAAATCTACGATTATTATTGCTTTTAATACAAAAAATGCATAATCAAATGTTATTTTGAAATAATACTATTTTTATAAATAATAAAATTGTGGCAGCCCTATTACGCATTGCATTTATTTTATAAAGTTACATAACCGCAAAACTTTTGCTAATGACCGTAAAAAATTTAATATCGGGCATATCCAAATGTGAAAGATTTATCCGTTGCAATTCGTCCCCTCTTAAATTATTATATAATACTCATCAGTCAAATTAAAAAAAGATAGAAGACAGTAAATAATAAATGATATGGAGTTGATATGTGATCGAAAAGGTTGGTGTGTATCTGCAGAGATCGAAATCGAATACGGCGAACGACATCGACATCAACATGAACACAACATCAAGATGCTGGATGTTGAAGACGACGATCACGATCGGGGCGAGTATAATGCGGATCGGCTCGTGATGACCTCAGGTCAAAATATTTTATTATTCGGAATAAAACTCAAAACGCATTACATTATTTACGGACGCCATCAATAAACTCCGACATGTACGAAATGAACTCGGGCATATTTGCTCGCTGGAAGCACGATTCGTGTAAAAATACGTTTAAGTTTGCTCGGAAAATATTTTTTTGGACCACAACATGTTTGGATTTAATGCATTGATTTATTTAAAGTTTTCCGCTTCACCACAAAAGAGGATGTTTTTGCTGAATAATTGGATTACAAAATATATTTTTATTCTACTAAGTCTTTCAATAGAGTCGCTTGAAGTTTGTTGGATTATAGTGGCCATATTGTTAAAGCAACATTTATTAAATTAATTGTTAATTATTTAATAATATATGGCAAATTATTATAAAAGATTATAATGGTAAAAAAACGTGTAAAAATCAACAAATTTTATTTTCAAAATTGGTACTCCGTTCCGTGTATTACGTGATTTTGATGAACACCCGTACGCAAGGTCTGCTGAAAACATCGCCGCTGTGCATGAGAATGTACGGGAAAATATGAGGCAGTCAATTTTTCGTCGTTCACAAGGATTTGACCTTTATGTGACTTCAACTGAACGAATTTTGAGTTGGGACTTGGGTCTACGCCCGTATAAAATCCAACTGACCCAGAACCATAAAGTAAACAACCATAGACAATGCTGCGTGTTCGCTGATTGGACTCTGGAGCAGTTGGAAGTTGACCCAAATTTCGCTAAAAAAATCAACTTTTGGATGAACGGTGAGCGCTACAGATCGATGATAAATAACTTCTTGTGGCGTAAACTGAATTATATGGATACCGATGACATGCGGTTCCAACAAGACGGTGCTACACGCCATACAGCGCATGCCATGATGGACACTCCGCATGAGCGATTTGAGAGCATGGTTTTCTCGCATGGCGGCAAATTCAAACAGATTTTTACGATAACCCAGCGACAGTCTCGAGTACGTGGGAAAATTGTAAAGACTGTAGTTTTCCTTAGGAGATAATAAAAAACTACTCTTATAGATAATCTTTTTGATTTTACCGTAAAGGGCTTTCTGGAGTAAAAAGACTCCAGTCCCCCCTTTACTCACGAAGGCACTGTCAGATTAGGTCCTAAGTTGTCCTAAGTCCTATTTGACGCAAAAATGCATCTCAGATTCCCTCCTACACCAACTGAGGCGTATCTCCGTCCACTGGAATTAGACACTGGGTGGTTCCCCATTTCAGGTTGACCTTGCCAGTCAGAAGAGAATGTTATCGTTGCCAAGCGGAATTCTTCCTTGCATTATTTTTTATATTACTTTAGTTTTCCAGCCGCTGGGTTAGTAGAAGTGTAGAATTAAAGGTGTCACATAATGAAAATGCCCAGAAGGGGTGGAAATCTTATAAATCTAAGTAGTCTTTCGTGAATGGTTGTGAATATTAAGTAGTATTTCGTGGATACATTATTTATAAATAGCAGGGCCGTAACAAGAGGGTGGCAAAGCAGGCGCTCGCCTCGGGCGCAACTGGGCTTGGGGCGCAAAACGCAGAGTACCAACCCAGTCGAGAGTTGCACATAGTTTTTATTTTACTTAATTATTCTGCTTTACATGAATCAACAATGATTGATTCTATCCATTTTTATAATATATACTAAGTTGTCTAATCTCTCTAGCATAGGGAGACCCATTCGTCATGTCAGCGATCCGAAAAGCGGACCGGTTGGATACATAACCCTCGGGCCGCGGACGCTTCATATCCTCGTTACGGCTCTGATAAATAGGTAGCTTTTTTGTGGAAGCTACGCCTAAACAACGTATATCTTCTAATATATGAAAAAATTATCTCTCTTTGTTCGTACGTAATGCGCTGCTATACCGTTCATTAGATTACGATAAAACCTTGTCTACTTACTATTTACACTAGCGGAAATAACATAGGCATGGTAAAAATATTGTATGTTGGCGCATATTGATCTGGTGAAATGAAGTTTGGGCTACGGGGACGGAGAAAGAAAGGACGCGGGCGCAATACGGTGGTTAAGTCGGTCTTCGAGACGAAAGCAAGTGTGCATATACTTTTGAATCCCAGCTCTTCGGCTTACGCATATATACAGGTACAACGCCAAACGTGTTACCACATCAAGTATTGTATATAATTTTCAACTGTAATTAAACGTCTATATATCGCCACGCCGCACTTTTAGTGGAAATTTCCTGCAAAGATATAATACAGCGTTGAATTCCGGTAACAATTTGATTATATGCATGGAATTAACGTTGGATTGAAAAGATTAACGTTAGTTTATGGAAGTAAAGATGATTTTATAATTATAAATATGATTACAACTAAAAGTATTGTAAATATGCCAAAATCGAGCTATGTGTTATATATGCTAGGTGCCCAATAACAATGTGTTAATCCATTTTAAATCGAGTCCTATATTTTATAGCGTGTGCTCTTTCTATAGACATCCAATTTAATGTCCAGGAAATGATTATCATGGTTTTTGGAGCAAAAATAACCGCGACGAATATCGTTTTCCAAAATCGCCGACCTTCAGACCAAACATACGCAACAATATGATTCCGCGTAATCGAGCTCCCATTTAAACAGATGTTTCAAAAGCGTGATTCAATTATTTGAACAAAAAAATATTCCAAATGACTTGTCCGACATTGTTGATTAATCATAAAATGGCGATTGGATTCACTCGTCCGTGCTTCGTGACCGAGACTTTCGTTTGATAATAAGATATCCGATGGTCCAGTTGTCTCGTTACAAGTATGATCAAAGTACCGCTGTGCTGGTAAGTCAGATTAGGGCAATGATGAATCATTTCGAATATTCTCCTCTTACTTAAAAATGCAGATATTGCTGTGAAAATATATAGCGTCGTTTTTAATCTTATTGCCGGACGCCGATAAATTGTCGCTGTCGACACTTGCGGTAAAGTGTCAACGACGATATATCGTTGTAAATACGATGACGCCCTAATATTCACATCTTTTGCTACATTTCACATACAGGCTTCTGCTTCACAAGCACGTACTATACTTTTTTTTTAAATTCTAACTGCAGTTGTCTGAAGTAGCATTTTATCTTTCATTTTGGCACAGGCGGAACTTATTCCTTTAATTAAGATTTCTTATGTGGGCACCTCTGTCGTGTAAATTAATTATTTTGGCAGCCCTATTCCGTGGCTCGCACGGTCTCCAGACCTGACACCTGTGGACTTCTTTGTCTAGGAACGAGCGATTTTTTCTCAGATCTCATAATAATGGTATTTCGCACAGGTGCAATTTTTTCGATAATAAAAAGGTTTTAAACATTTAAATCCATGTATGAAATTCAAATATATTCAACATTTCTTCTTCAAGCGATCTTCTTTTTTTAAATTGATTTTTTACAGTCCGTTCTATGGACCCATTGTCGGCCACTTCGACATGGGTCCATGGTCCATTTCATAGCATATGTATGGTTGCTAACCATGCTTCCTGTATATTTAAACCCAAGGTGTTTGAGTTCAAGCGCTAAATCATGGGACTGCTTTCAGGTGTATTTAAATTTTGCTAACGATGTGAATTGAAGCTAGGGCCGTAACAAGGGCGTTGCAAAGCAGGCGCCCGTCACAGGCGTAACTGGGCTTGTGGTGCAAAACACAGAATACTGACTCAGTCGAGAGTTGCACAAGAAAAAAGGGATTAGATAACGAGTTGCACAAGTTATGGTATGGCATCCGATTGCGAGTCGCTTATTCGTCATATCGGCGGTCCGAAAAGCGGACCGATTGAGCATAGAAACTTTATTGCCACTCCGTTCTCTTTTGGGGCTTTTGCAGCATTTTCTATGATCTTGTACGATCACGAAAGCGACGTAGCTTCTAGACACTTTCTATCATAGTATATTTTTTTATATACATACGTTAAGTCGGGTACTTTTGGGACTATCTTTGTATATTATTTTAAAACATGTTTCAAAGTTTCATCTGGATTTCATCAATGGATATTGAAGAAAGTCTTTAGCGTTCCGGTTGTCGTTGATAAATGATAATATGACTTTAAAGCGATAACCCAGTAACACCTTATCATTGTTTTCTTCGAACAATTGCCATCATTTGGTTGTAGAGAAATAATAAACTTCCCATAGCTGAGTCATTGCTTACAAGACAATATGTTTTAATGATGTAGTGGTAAGTTTTGAAAAATTAACACATCTTCGCATATCCGCACAGGCGTGTACCAGATACCGTCGAGATAGTCATCTCTGACAAATTGGGTTACAACCTCTTGCTTCAAATATTAAAACATCATAGAATTCGACTCGAAATTCTCACCATCCATCATTTTCTTTACAAACATTCATTGCCTTCAAAGCTAATCATCATCAGACGAGCGCGTTCCCTTATTGCCTAAATATTCTAATTTTCGAAGCATATTAAATTGTATGATGTATAGGGTATTTTATTAATAATAAGTGTGCCAGATTTTTAAATGTTAATAAAATGAATTGTGTGGGAGATATATCCAATAATTTTAGTTTTATTTGAAAGGATTTTAATGAATTTAAGTGGATGAATCCACCGAAATTACGCGACGGGGCCCGTACGGCGGAACGCCCGTCCACCATAGACGATGGACGCGGCGACGAACGAGTTAATAAGATATTTTTTCAATGGATTATTTTATTTTTTCAGGTCTTCCAAGAGATCCCTGGCTCTACACTCCGACCATTTTGAGGAAGCCGAAAATCGCGATACCAAAGATATTCCATTACGATCTTCGTCTTCCGTGAGTATGAACAATTTCCGAGGCAATTAAATCTGAAAGAAATCCTTTCTTCGGCGAAACGATTGCTGCATTGAACGAAAAGTATCTATGGTAGTTGCGGATTCGCAATAACTGTTGCTCAACCTCATGAGCACAAAAGACTATTATTAATACCGAATTAAAGCTTGCTTACGTTATATATTAGACTTAATTATTTTCATTGCCGTAAATTAAAACACGTGTAATTTTCCAAACAACATAATGATAGTCCAAAAAGAGAAGAATCAAAGTATGGCATTCATCCGCGCACGTAAATCTACTCTTCGCCTATTAATTATTATGATTATGCAATTTTTCATCGCGATGAGATAGAAAGAGGCCATTAAAGACTTGGATTTACTCATTTTATTAATTAAGCTTTTTTGAATTTATTTTACGGTCCAATTTGAATTGCTAAGAAAATGTTGTTTCTCGAATGGATCCGTCCAAGGCGGTCGTTCGAACAGTTTTGGTTATGAATATTAACGGTGTGGATATGAAAGAAAGCCGACCGCTTCCTTATCCGCGTCGGGTGCATCGCTCGCATTCTTTGTGTTTCGTTTTTATTTAGCCACTCCATGGGAGTGGGTTGTTTTACTTTTTTTCGTCATTATTTTGTTACCGAATGAGGTATAGGTAGTGTTGCCTGGGGCTTCTCGTGAGATCCTCGCTCGGCCCTTGATCCATACGTCCAATCTAAATGGACTATGGAGCACTTCCATTTGAAAATAATTTTATTTGAAAAATTGACGAGGATAAGCTTGTATGTTAGCTTTTACAGACTTGCTATATGCACTAGTATAATTAAAATAATAATCAAATATTGTCCCAAAAGTACCCGACCTAACATATACTTAGCGGTTTTTACTTTTAAAAAAATACTATGATATAATACTAAGATCATACAGATAATAGAAAATGCCACATAAAGTCCTAAAAGAGAACGGAGTGGCCACAAGGCTTGTATGTCCAATCGGTCCGTTTTTCAGACCGCTGATATGACGAATGACGCGACCGAATGCCATACCTGAACATGTCTACAGAACGATTACAAACGTTGTCTTTATTTTATTGCGGGCTTATGCCGGTTTGATCGGGCCAATGTTTGAGCAATAACGAAGAAAAGAGGGATTAGACAACTTAGTATATATTATAAAAACGGACAGAGTCAATCAGTGTTGGTTCATGTAAAGTAGAATGGTCGAGTAAAATAAAAAAAAACGTGTACAACTCACGACCGGATCGGTATTCTGCGTTTTGCGCCCCAAGCCCAATTGCGCCCGTGGCGGGCGCTTGCTTTACCACGCCCTTGTTACGGCCCCGGGTATAATATATTTTAACACTGGATGTAAGCATAACATCGAAATTAAGCGCCTCGATACGTTCATCATAAAATTCGAGCATAAAAATGTTTTTGCGCTGTATTACATCGGGGGGAAATCTTAACGGGAGGCTGCAATTTAAGAAGCGCTACAAAACAAAACAAATGCCCAATTAGCATACAATAATTGCGACTTCCTGCCATAATTGCCCGTATGATGGGTTCATTAATTGAATATATTGCAAATTGAGCGTGTACAACAATCACGTACACATTTCGGCTGTACGTATGTAGGGTAAATCGCATAATTGTGCATCGAAAGGCGGTCAGGTGCGTTCAGGTCGGACGACTGTTGGCACTTCTTTGTTTGGTGTACACCGGCAAAAAGCTCATATATCGTCGGGTACCTCCGGCTGACCTCCGCCTGAGTATGTGTCAGAGGTCCGAAACGCCTTCGAACGATTTTAACACTCAGGGCGCCGCTCAACTCGAGCGACGCATCTCGCACACTTCTGGTGATTTTCCATTTCGCGCAGCTTCCACGTGATATTTTAAAATAATATATGAATATAGTCCCAAAAGTACCCGACGAAAATGTCTACCTTATAAAACTTAAGTTTCAAGGCGCTTCATTGTTTAGTACTTTTTGGCAACCATCAATAGTGAACATTCTCGGTGAATTTGTAAGCATGGAAGAAATTAGTTATCGTTAATTGATACAATACTTTTATTTAAAACGTCTCAACTAATATCAAATCTGAGCTAAATTCTACTCTTGGGGAGTTTGTTCCTTCGTTTACAAAAGTAAGATGTTGGGTGGTAGAATTTAAACGAGGCTATACGAGCTGCCAAGGCGAACAGCGCAGTGGTCGACCAAATGAGGTAACCACCCCAGAAATGATGAAGAAAGAACCCTAAAAGAGGACGGAGTGGCCTGTGTGTGTGTCTAATCGGTCCGCTTTTCGGACCATTGATATGATGAATGAGCGCCTCGCGATTGGACGCCATATCTGAACATGTCTACATACCGATTATATTCTTATCTGAAAGACAGAAAAGTGGATTTACATTAGAGCATAGAATGTCTGCTCTCCGGTCCGAATGAGTTAAGCAATGTAGAAATAACATTCTTGCATGTTGAGTTCGAAGAGAGACACTATTTTATTACTAAAATTGAAGACATACATGTGTATTGTTTATGTTTACGTTAAGAAATGAACGAATTTTGAGTGCTATCAACAGTGTTAAGGTTCATTTATTGATATACAAGATTCTAATTTTTTAAATCCATTCTAATTTTTGAAAATATCTTATATTAGATATGTTGTTATACTCATAAATAATAAACAGAGTTCAGTGCAGGTTATGTGCAATTGCTTAATGTTGTGGAAAAAAAAACACGCAGGGTCATAAATAATACTATATTGAGCCATAAAACTAAAAAATACACTCGCATTGTGTAGCGTGCTAACACATAAAGAGATGTCTAACGATGTGCCAATACGCGTTCGCGAAGGCTGGGTGTTAACCGCTTACGAATATTTCCGCTGTGGCGCGGGAGCGGGTATCTGAGTGTCAACGCCGTCACAAAATGAGGTTACTATGATCCAATGGCATGGACTGCATTTCGACACATTAATTTGGCATTAGCACGATTAATTAATAGACAATGAACAGACGCATTGTTTTATTACGCCAGTGTTGAATTATAATCGTACAATTGAACTGAGACAATGTACAACATTTCGGATGGCGTTTGATCGAAGCGAAAAATGGTGTGTTATGATCAAGGCCGATAAAAAAAACAATCATTTTTTTACTACCGTATATTATCATATTTAATTAACCGATCGGCAGTGTCATTCCGATACGATCTAGCGATGGAATTTAATAAATAATTAATTTTGGGCGAGATTTTATTATGGACAATGAATTGTCGAAATGTTTCAAAACAGATTCCGAGTCGTTGTTGTAAATATGAGCAAATAAATAATATGTTTTATGATCACGATTCGGATATGGGCGTCGAATATGAACATTTATTATTAGAGAATGACTTATAGAAATTTCATTGTGTCGATATGAATACGGCACGATTGGAAAATAAGAATTTAAAAAAATATTTTCTTTGTTTCGAGTCTTCGAGCGTTTATGATCTTGAATACCAGACCAAGACATCTAATTTGATCTTCAATAGTCGTGCGTTTCATTCATTAATTCAATGCGTGATATCTCATTGTCCACTTTAACCGGTTGACGCACAGAACCGTCAAATACCGTCATTGTTGAGCACATTTGAGACTGCTGAATAGTCAACATGTCCCCATAAATGTCACACATTTTGTCATCTGTATTTATGAAAATCATATATTTATTGATCATTAGCGATTTCAAAGTATTTGCGAATGTCTTCTTCCATCAAATACTTTGTTTGATGAAAACTGCTTTCGATTCAAATATTTAACCTTTCCCCACCGGTGATGTATTTACTACACCTCGACTCTAATAATGGAAATATCGATATGAAATATAATAGATACGGGGTTCAGAATTTTTGTATACCTCCATAATACAATTACGAATCACATCAAAGTATTATAGTATATAAGTATTCATATGCAGCGACGGAAATAAATAATTTGTCGGGAAATCGGGAGTTTTGCAAGTTTTAGTCCGTGTCTCACTGGACTCACTGACATGTCTTGCTGGAAATAGACATCAGACACATCAATATGATTCAATTATGGCCATAAAATGTCATTCAACATTGACTGGTATCATACAGTCAAAACCATACAATCGATAAGCTTTATTTACTAACAAATTAATAGTACTTTAAGAAGTTAGATCTTATTCTGTATAATGAAGATTGTTTTAGGATGTCTATCCCATTCGCCTTATTAGCCGAATATTTCACCCCCTGATCAAATTTTGTTCAATTTTGTAGATCAATCATTATGACATGGTTAACATAACTATTAGAATAATCGGATATTTTACAGTAGAACTCGATACGATGGAAGCCATTACCGATTTGATTTTAAATGTAATGCCGTTTGAATTCCGATACCGCGGCTAATTTAAATATTTGAAGTATTTCCTAATTATTATAATGATTTTAGTCGTTACCGTATGCATATTTAATGTGTGATCATCCATCACGTCAGCGATGTGGAAGATGCCATTAAGTATTCAGCAATGTTGAACAAGCTCGACCCATTTGTAGAGAGATTAAACTTGATTTTCTCGCTGTGAATTCATATTTTCCGATCTTTCCGATTGGCATCTTAACCTTTTGACTGTCAGTGAATTTAGAGATATTAAAAATTGCGTAAAACGTTGTTTGGCTTACACATTTTATTGTTTAAAGGCGACTTTTGAACATTTCTTGTTCAGGGTTGTCACATCATATTAAATATTTTTGTTAATCATTTCACTGCAGTAATGGGCATGCTAATAAACCATGCATAAGAAACCACGCTCGTGGAATCCGCCCATTAAGTGGTTAAATTTCATTTAGCATCCACAATGTTTGTAATCCAAATTTATGAATTGAACCCGTTTCTGAATGCTGTCAGTGGGTACCTATATGGTTTGGGCTAGATAAAATTTCGTTTTTAAATTGAATCAGTAACTTTTACCCATGGGCCTTCTATTGTCTGCATTTTAACAGCGAGTTTAAATAAGCTATAAATTACGAGCATGCACATCATGTACTAATTCCCAAAATATAATTGTGTTAAAGTGCTAATGTATTCAAAGCTAAAAAATGAGTTAACTCTCATAATTGTTTGCATAGAAGATCGCGTGAAACGAAATCTTTCGAGATTATCTTTCGTAAACAATTTGTGAGGTATCATGTTAATTTTGAACATGAATTAGGCTATCTAATTATAATCGAGAAGTTATGACTCACTTAATTGTTTATTTTTCCCCTCCTAAATATCTCACAGGATTTATTGAATATTTTGATCAACTTCCTCCTACGTAGTTGGATTTTATTTATGGCTTTATACAAAAAAAAATATATTGACCACATACGGGACGTAGCCCGGGGCGAAACAACTTGTATTAGCATTTATACTAATTACAATACTGTTATGAAATATGAAACGGAGTACTAATTATGAATTTAATGCGTACTTAAATAATCAACTTTTGTTGATGGTCATTTGTTTTTTTGATATGCATTAATTTAAAAAAAACTCCTCAAACTATTGAGGAGTTGGACAAAATGAATTTAGAACTCGAATGTAATATATTTTATCATGCAATAAGAGGGCGGATTCCACGAGCGTGGTTTCTTGTACATGGTTTACTAGCATGCCGATTACTGTAGTGAAGTGACCACACGTTTGGAATATCATCATCATCAATGTGCAGCCACAAACAGTCCACTGCAGAACTATGGGCCTCTTCAATATCTACTAACTATGGGGAGGTTTGTAGAGACTGCACGGTTTTCCTCGGAAGACATTGAAAAACTACTCCAGCCTAGCGTGTCCATCATGTAAACCCACTTTTCTGTTAGCTCCGCCACAGCGAAGGAGTAGATTTTGCAAAGAAGTGATAATACTCAGCTAATGACGCCACTCCAGAACAGTCAAAAAGGAATAACAAAATCGGTCAGCAATAAGAATGACATTCGTATCTAAATTATCAAAACAAACGCCTGTTCTCAAGACAACACGATCAATCGATTTTGATTTTCATAAGAATTTTAAACAATGACCATAAATGACACAAAAGTTTATACCCATACAATAAATAAACGTTTATGAAAATGTATACCTTGTACAGTACATTCGATAATTTAAAAACAAAATTGATATCTCGTTCTGCATTGAATTCCCAAAGAGTATATAAACGTGTATGGGTGCCTTTACAGCACGACCTTTCTACCGATATATGAGCGTATGATGAGATGCAAGACCTTTTGATTTTACTGGAAAAGGCTTTCTGGAGTGCAAAGAGTCCCGTTCCTCCTTTATAACGTCGTTAAAATATCCGCCGCGGCTTTGGTTGGTGGCGCGTATTCGGGAGGTCCAATTATCAATGACTTTAGTGCAGTGCTTCCTAACCTTTTTAGTATGGTTACCCCTATGGCCTACCAGGGAAACTGATTTTACCCCTCTAAAAAAACTGTGCTAAGCCAAATGGCGCTGATCTGCCATTTTATTATCTACATACCAAAAATTACCAGCATGATTACCCCCGCAGAACACCTGTTTTACCCCTGCAGGGGTAATTCCCCCTAGGTTAGGAACCACTGCTTTAGTGTCACATTAATCTGGTTGAATTTGCTGAATGGCGTTCGTTATTTGAGGACATTAATTGTTTTCGGTTTATACTCTCTATTGAGATGGTATCCTTCCCTTAGATGAACCGCTGACTGCCTTTAATATCGAGTGCATGTTGAGGTAAATTTATGATGTGAATTTGACCCTTGTTTTTATAATAACAGTGCTAAAATGTCGGAAACAGGTTCAAATTGAGATTGTGAATGTTTGCATTTTGTCGATTGAAAGTTGCAAAAAAAAAAAAAAACTATTCTTACACAACAAAAAGAAGCGAATTAATTGAAAAGCTCTTAAAAATTAATTTTACAAATCATCAACACCAATTTGTTACGAAATCGATAGCAAAACTTTCAATTTCCCCCGACAATGAAATCACAGCGCCATTAAAATGCCGCATATAGACAACAGCATTTCCACTAGTGTCAGCTTCGAACATTTTTATTACGCAATTTAAAAAAAAAGCTATATAATCACAAATCATCTGCACACCTACTGGTATGTCCTTAATAAGCGAACTTAATGACAGCATCCATCCGCATAATCTTCCAATTAAAAGCCTCTTATGGCGAATGCCGTGTGATAAAAACTACTTTGGCGTTTTTGTGCGTCGTTCCGTCCACAAAAAAGCGACAGCCATGCGAGTCAATTACACATGTTTCCAGATAGAAGCCTCATTTATCAATTAATCGAAATTACTTGCATAAAAAAGGGGCGCTGTCGCAGCCCATTATTCATGTATTGTAGAGCAGTTGTCAGCACTGCGTCCATAGACAATTTTGCCATTGTTCCTCGAGATGCTCAAAGGTGGCAACATCATGTACGCTTTTATTGTCTATGAATATGCTTTTAGTGTTTTTTTTATTGAGTGGACGGTGTAAAAACGAGTATGTACATCGGTGACTAGCATCAATAAATCGTCACTAATCTTTACGACAAATCGGCGTTGAAAACAATTATTAAAATAGAGTTATGTATTTGCTTTTTTTTTCGATGAATAAGAAATAATATTTTAATTAATTCAATTGAAATTGAAAGTAGTTGTATATTGATGTTTTTTGTCAAATCTAAAAACTATTCCAAATATATTTTTTACTAGCGAGTATCTACCAATACAAACACCTGTTTTCATGTTTTAATTACCTTGGTTTTCAAAACAACCGAGCAAGAGTTTAAGAAATCTTGTTACATGAGACAGAAATCACAACGAAAGTAAGATTCTAAAAATGGACCCGGGATGATAAAAGCTTGATTACTAAAACTAACCTGTATGGCAGGACGATCGCGTATTTGCGAGCGAATTTCAGTGATTCAGAAATTCTTGTACGTTGAGCTCGGAGAGAGACAGAGACGTTGTGGGCGATGAGAATGTTAAACTGAGTTAGTAGTGAGCTAATTTAAAATTTTCATAGTTTTAGATGCTATATTTGCTTGTCCACCACTTATCATCCGTACAAATCCACTATCCAGCTTAAATTCATCTTATCGTCCTTTATATAACACGTCATTTATGCTTTTCTGCTTATCGATATCTTATACATCTTTTCTACTTTTATAGCTTTTCGATATGTCTTTTATTGTTATGTAAATTGAAAGCAATTTATACTTTCTCTTACTGATAGTTAATTATCGACGTAAAAACGCTTTGATCTGAATTTATAATTATTGCTACGTCATTTAATGCACTTTTGATCATTCTATTTTTCAGGCCGATAAATTAACAATGCGATTTGAGTCAATGTCGATGTTTTTTCTTGTGCTCCAGTTGAACTACAAATCGAGCATGTAACCTTAATTACCTAATGATGCGTCAAGTTTATGGACAAAAACATACATACTATTTGTCTTCACTTGTCTGCGATTTGCGGCATCATCGTGAAGAAAGTGTTAATACAAAATATGTGTTCCATAGGATTAGTGGAACAGCCGAAGAATCACCGTAACGTCTTACTTCCTAGACGCTCTTCTGGATCGAAGGCGATAAATCAACGTTTCGGATAACAACAAACTTTTGTTGCCCATTGCAGAACTATAATTTATACAGTTATCGGTTGTAAACTGTTCAACGAATGATATATCATTCAGATTAATGATAAATGTCAAGCTGACAGATGGTGATCGATTGTGCAGAATGCTGTTTAGAGTCGCTGAACCATTCGGAGTCTTCAAAATACCATCAGCTAAAATACTCACTAAAGAGACCGATGAAAATATTGACAAAATTAAAGACAAAATTCATAATTCACTAAAGCTTCTTATTCAATTATTGTTTCAGTGCATTGATAAAATAGCCGATGATTGGAGCATCAGTTTAATTGAACTAATAAATGCATTAACGTTAGGTTTAGTTCTTTTGAATGAGTGCTACTTCACCTTTTTCAGAATAACTATCGCTCCTGGGAACGCGTTTCAAAGAAGGAAGTCTTTCACAGCTTTATAAGAAAGTTTAATGTTAACTAGTCAACTACGTCTGTCCTGAGCCTCCTTTCTCCAGTTATGCAGACACAGACGTTGATGTGATCATCCTAGGATAGACGAGATATTCTGATGAGTCGTCTGTTAGAATTGGATTTGAGGATAAAACAGCTCGAGGGACATTGTATGATTCTTCGCTTCCCCATGCATGTCCATGACTTCCCGATTAGATAGCCCCTTCCCGCTCAACAAAGATGCACAGCAAGGAGTTAACCGTGAATTTAATATCCATATCCGCGAGGACACGCTCATAGAAAATGCCCACATACAGATCATAGAAAATGCCCACACTATCTGTGTGTCCAATCGGTCCGCTTTTCGGACCGCTGAAATGACGAATGAGCGCCTCGAGATCGGACGCCATACCTGAACATGTCTACAGAGCGATTACTAACACTCATTACAAATCGAAGTTATCCGAAGAAGACTGATCGGATGGATTGTTTAAATTTTACAATCGGTAGAAAATATTGTTGTCTTATATTATTGCGGGAAAATGGTGATTTAACAACTGCTTTGCCACCTTCTTATTACTACCCTGTCTTATACCTTATTTTCTAGATGACCCTCGCAGTTCACGTAATATACGTTAGTAACACTTGGTCTGGCGGCTCCTATATTTACATGAGCTTTCATTCATCGCCGTTTGTAAAACGGTGCAGTTTGAAAAGCACTGATGGCGTTTGCAAAAATACTACACGATCGTAATTGTAGCCTCGCAATGCAAATTACATGCCTCGCTCCTATAATTTGTCTATCGGTTAACTATTTTAATGTCATTACAAAGATTGCCTTGTCCGAGAACAATAGCAGACACATACACGGATCCGTAGCTTAAAGTCATAAAATCTCGACCCTCGAGGGACGGAAATTGGTCGTTAATATGATGATATTCCCCCTTTCTGCTAATTGTTCTCCAAAACGCAAATCTGAGCTCCGAGACTATGCAATATTCGTTCGACAAAATAATAATTACATTTCCAAAAATGCATGATTCAAAACGACACGTAATTGATATCATATCAAATTGTTGCAAAACAATAACGAAAATTATATTAAATTAGTCGTTTTTCCTTGAAATTCGCCAAATGAGAAAAAACGTGCTAATAATGACAATGTAACATTTTGATATTCAGGATGAAAGTGATTGAGATAATGACGTCTCAAATTGCGGCGATAATAATTTGAAAACATTTTTAACGACATTTTAATTCTCCGATGGCCGTAAATATGCGCATTTGAGGCGTCATTTGGACGTCAATATTTCGTTGCGCAATATAAACGTCAAAAATATTGCGCAATGTGCGAATTTGACATACAAATTTGAAATTGGCGCAATGTCACACGGCGCAACACGCAGATGCGCGAATTGGTCCGAGCGCTCAACTTTTCGTCCATGTCAAAAATATAATTATTGTCCGTAAAATCGCCGTCGATATCAGATCTCGGTTGCATTAATCATACAAGATGAAGAGATAAAATTGTTATTCCGACAGGATATATTAAACTGGTTCAACTTTGTAATATAACCATGCTGCAATTTATCGAGGACGATCAAACGACGAGCCCAATTAACTGATGCATTATAATTGCCGATAGAAAATTGTGTATGTCATGAAATGCGTTTTACATGATTCATTGTAGGCTTTGCGGCTGTGTGATTTATTCATGTGAACGAATTTGATATTTATAGTTCTTCTCGAAATTTGATGAATTGCCCATCACGAAAAGAGAAAGTTTTAGGCTTTGAAAGATACTCGTGGAAATATGTAATTTGTGTGCGATGCATGATTTTTAATTATAGATTCGGTTATTTGTTAGCGTTTATGGCTTTTAAGGGAAAATGACCTTTTCGTGTGCGAGCAAAAAGGGATATCACCGATGAGTGTTGCCATATGCAAGATTGACGATCGTATGGCAATTATGATATACATTTCTTCTGCGAATATTTTGAGCTGCTTATTAGAGATCGATCGGCTGATCAATAATACGAGGGTCATCCAGAAAGTAAGGTTACAACATTTATTCGCAAATATATTAAACTATTTCTCAATGTAATCGTCATCGAGATCGAGATATTTCTGTAGTCGAGGCACCAGATTTTGTATGCCAATCTCCCATTTTGCCTTGGGAGATACTTTTTAATTTAAAATTTTCTCAGGATCGACTTCTAATATGATTCTGATAGATAGTTTTCAGGGCCACAACAAGGGGGTGGCAAAGACCAATAAATACCTCGAGTTAGCGGAGGGTCTCCATTTTCCTTTGCCTCATATGTAAAGTGATTATCCCATGTTTCATCCTGAATTGATGCTTCCCGCTTGCGACAATCCAGAACTGCTGTGTCTCTCGTAACATCGGCGAAAAGGACTCCACAGAGGTTGGATGGTGATCGATCCCAAAGACGATTGCTTATCCACAGCCTGTTTATTCGCTCCACTTTAAATAGGCTGCGGCTGCGAGGCGTAGACGACTCGAAGTTCGAAGCTCACTCGGAGCTGAGCTGAAGCTAACTCGAAGCTTGACTGTATGGCGACCTCTTTTATACTCGACTTAATGCTTCCCTTCTCTCGAAGCGATCTTTCTGGAAGGTAATTCCATTGTCCAGTTGTTATAAAAATTAAGGTAATTAACATCTGAACTGGAAATCTGGAAAGTTTTTGGGATCGACCAAATTTTGCTTGTAGTGTTAGGTCACGATTGACTTCAGAAAAGCTTCTGTGTGAGCATTCTGGGCGCACAACTAATTGTGACCAAGATTTTCCGACACAATATCACCAAGGAGACTTTCTAGAAATGTCATGAAGTTCTTCGTGAAGGTCGTCAAGCGTTAAATTTCGGACTTGGTCTTCAATTTTTTACACAAGTTCATCATAAATAACTGATGGTATCCCACTCCTTGCCTCGTCGTGAGTAGGATCCCCCCCACACGCCAGGTACGTCAACTTCAAAACAAAAACCGACCCCAGGAGCCCTTATAAACTTAATTTTTAGATGACCTTCGCAAAAGTCTAAAAAACACATCTCTGTGCAATGAATTTCACAAATATCACAGTAAAATTTGCATAATTTATGAGCCACGTACATACGACAAGTCCTTTTTTAAGCTCATATATTTTCCTAATGATGTAATACTGTTGATAGCAAATAGTCCAGTGAAGGAGGACTAATCTGTAATATTGAGAAAAACGTAGTACTATACGCTCCAAAAATGTGTGTTAACTCGTTCATCGCTGCGTCCACTAGATGGGCGTAACAGGCGTTCTTCCGCGGAGGCCCCGTCGTTTAATTTTGGTAGACGTTTTCTTCCTCTGCTTACCATTTAACAAGTTGTTTAATTTCTATTTAATGGAATTAGCACATGCAAATATAAAACAATCATTAATTGAAACAATTCAAATAAATATGAGGTGATTTTAGACATTTGGACAATATGTTGACACCGTTTTTATATATTTTTTGCTTCCTGGCGATCGAAAATTTGTCTCATATTTTTGTGACAAGTACAATTCCTTCTAATAGCTTTGCCCTGTGGATTTTTATGAATTTCTAAACCTTGAAACGCTTTTTTCGCTTTCTTCTTTTCATTATCGAGCCTAGTATTTTCCGATCACAACCATTCTCTTATTAGAAGTTACCCAAATTTTCTGTTTTGAGTTTTAAAAAAACTGATTTTTTTTGCTGAAAAAGTAAGCTTTTCAACCGAATGAAGGTTCTGGGGTAAGTGCAGTGAAATTTTAAACAGTTTCTGAAAAGCGAATCCAACATCTCACTGTTACGTAGTTCTATAACGACTTAACTTTACGAATATCTTTTTACAATGTCTTCCAGACGACAACATTCTGTATATCTTTCGAGATTGATCTCGAAACTTGCATTCCTACCCTTGTCTGTTTGCCCTTGCTTATCTTCACTTTGTTTTCGGTAGTTTGGCTAATAACAGAATAATTGGTGAAGTCTTAGCGATCTTGTTCGTGTTTATCCCGCGCGTTATATCACATCGTTATTCCTTTTGTTTGCGCTCCGATTATTGAATTTGGGTCCCGTGAGAAACAATACTGATTCAGGCTGGGCGACGAGTGTGTTAATATGTAATGTAATACGATACAGTCTTCTTAAGAAGGCGCTCTCGATATCGTCTTCAGGAATCCACGGATTCTTGGTTGAGGAACACTGGATACGATTACAAGAACAACAATATTCAAGACCATCTTGATATACACACTGCAGACCTTCATGAGTATTCGGTTGCTAAAAAAAGGCATTGCGGAAACGCAATTGAGACATGAATGACAGATCGACGACAAAAAAGTCTCGAGTCGCTCTCGATCTTGTCCAATGAATAACATTGACACTTTCCGAGATCGGAATGTGGATCGGTGATATAACAGATCAGAGTTATGGCATATAATGCAAAGAGGCTCCAGATGCATTTTCTTTCTTAACCGGTTGTGTGCGATTTTCCGCAGAGGTGTATCAAGGACGGGGAAAGGAAACCAAGTGGGAAGCCGATGCACAATTCAAATTTCATGAAATTATTTTTTATACACTGCGAATAAAGGTTTATTTCCCATAATTATATGCCTCGGATCATTGAATTATTTATAACAATGGTGACCTTTATCTGGCTCTATGTGTTCTTTCTATTCTCCGACCTGAGGTCATTTTGATGATTTAGTGCCACAGTATGGGGTTATAAGATCAACGGTTGTCGATCGAGTTGATTGTTTAATCGCTGAAAATTACAGGTGCCGTGGTTTAATTGCATCTGTCAACTGTTAATGACTCTTCCACAACAGTCGAGATGCCGATGGCCTTTGTTTGG
Organism: Stenopsyche tienmushanensis; assembly: GCA_008973525.1. Taxonomy (NCBI): domain Eukaryota; kingdom Metazoa; phylum Arthropoda; class Insecta; order Trichoptera; family Stenopsychidae; genus Stenopsyche; species Stenopsyche tienmushanensis. The sequence goes on from WACJ01000402.1 coordinate 1,268,805, forward strand.
GTCCGAGTATAATTAATCGTAGCTGTATTGGCACATCTTAGCAGTTTTACTGTGGGTGTTTTATTAATATGAAGCGCATTGCGATCCCAGTACGGTGGGTACTCGCCTTGGCGCCTTACCAGTTGAGCAACCCACGTGTAAGAACCACCAGCGTCTATTATTAAAGTCCCGCTTATTTACCACTATTCGAAAACAAGAAAACATAATTATACGCCTGGAAGACAATAGTACAATTCCACTACAGTAGCCATTTGAAATTCCAAATCTGAAATATACTGGCAGGCTTGATTAAACTGACTCACCAGATCAAGTGTTGTCTTAATAAAAACTGTATTAAAAGTATCAGTATTTAGCTAAAAGATGAAATTGTGTTTGTGTAATATATAAAAAGTGCAACTGATTGCCTTATGCTATATTTATACACTGTTGAAGCGGTGCGTGCGCGTAGCGTCTCTATATACATATGTATGCGACAGAGACAGAGAGACTACAAACGACTTTTCCCTCTCTTTCCAACCAATTGCCGCTTGGGTGTAAATAAAGGCGAACGACTCAAATTCGTCATATAAAACATTTTATTGAACTTTAATGGCAAACAATTTCCTGAATATCTAAAACAGCAAAAAGATTTATTAAATGATATCTGAATAATCCAAAGATTCAACTTTAGAAATCTAATTACAATATAATATATCGTTTTGGTTTATTGTTCATAAATTATCTATGTTTGCATAGCTAAATGATTTGTGTAGGGTGTTTTAATTCGCCGCACGCGCAATTTTTGGCCAAAACAAATAAATCATTCGAGGAGGGCATTTTTTTGGTATGGCAACACATTAACAACATAATTTGTGGACGGCCAAATGCGCGAGCACGTGGACTGAATTTATTGTCATTATGGCGTCGATATATCATTCAAAATACTCGATCGAATATCATCTGGGACGTTGCATGATATAAAATTTCATATTGCAAAAATATTTTATTCATTTATGCTGGAATATACACGTTCACAATGTAATACGTATTTCTTTGCGCCATAACTTGTGTGCAATTTTTGTCAAATAAAATTCATTTTTTATTGTTTAACAACCCTGATATAATTTCGAATGAGCGCCACCCCATGTAAATGTCGCAAAAAGTCTTAAAAGAGAACGGAGTGGCTACGAAGTCTGTGTGTTCGATCGGTCCGCTTTTCGGACTGCTGACATGATGAATGAGCGCCTTGCGATTGGACGGCATACCTGAACATATCTATAGAACGACTACGGACTCTCATTACAAAACGAAGTTGTCCAAAGAATCAATAAAGAATAAATAACTATTTATTCCACACGAGAGAGGAGGAACGACCTCCTGCAGCCAAGGCTAACCGATGACTCTCTCGACTCTCGTCTCCTGCGTGTCACTATCCAACCAGCAACGGTGTACGCGCAAGAAGCGATCCGTCGGTATACAAGTGCAATGTCTCCGCAGGGCCACAAGAGATGGCGCTGTTAAAATAACACATTGCACATGAAGAGAGACGGAAGATATCACTGTTAATCTGGCGAATTAAATCTGCTCAGATTAACAGCGCTACTACGTGGGGATGGTAAATCGTCCACGTTACAACCCAATAAAAGCTATTTTTTGGTGTTTTATTTTGGGAGAATCATTGGGCCACATGTCTTCAGAGATGTTGAGCGATACCAATCAATGTTGAATGACTTTTTTGAACTCGAAAAAGCATCCAAGTATCACATTTGGATAACTCTATATTAAAAGCGTTCACGCATATGTTTAATTCAATATTAATAGCCCCTCCTCGATTGTAAACCACTTTGGGGGTTGCCCAACTCGTTTTTAAAGCTCGAAAATTCCACACACTCAAGAGCTTTTTAATATGCGAGCTTCCCATTGATTTTCGAGCAGAATTACGGGTTTCCATTTTGGAAAAAATTGCACATAATTATATGCGAAATGAGATTTGAATTTCAGGCGCTCGACATCTGGTACAAAACCACAAACAATATATTTCTTATTTAATTTATATATTTAATATTAATCCGATTACGGTTAATTGGATGTAAAGAAAACAGCATAACATTAAGGAAATAGCGGTTTTTTTTAATCTCATGGCAGGAATGATAAAGTCATGTTAAATTATGCTAGTGGTTTATTAATATTATTGAAATGATGCTCTTTACGGATCATTACGTTACTTTAAACCGGATCTCATTTTTGTAAAATTGTTAAATAACCGGTCTAATGGCACGTGTTCCGTCTTTATCGGGACACATTTTGAAGCTTAATGAATTCTTCATGGCGCTTATATTTGGTTGTTTTGAAAATGTTCAACCGACCAAATAACGCATTAAGTCCAAGACTTGGAGTAGGAAGTTTATTATTGATGATGGCTTAGTATTCTTTTATCCCTAAGGTGGGAGAAAACCATTAAGGCTGGTGAACTGGTTTTGAAACAGATCAAAAGCAGAATATGTTATTTTCACATCTGAACAAGTAGAAGCTCATTCAGCTTTTGAGTGTGTTAGTCTTCATCTTTACCAATTCGCAGCAAGTTTATGGAAGGAAATATTAATTTTCCTGATCGGTTATCTCGATCCAGATTCATTTAAAAAGGGATCATTTGTCGATTCCCTATAAAATTATAACGTACAAGTTCTCACGGAGAAGCAGTAGAAGCAAACTATTTCAAATAGCAAAGACATCAAATGTAAGAGTATTCAACATTTAGTCTAATATATAAAAATAAGTTGCGTTTCCCGGCTAATGCTCGGGCGAAATGGGTTGATATGCGCGTTCATCGGATTGAGATAAAACTTGGTCCACTTATTGCCAAGGAATCAGGGGGTGACATAGGCATAGTACAATTAACTTACAGTAGATTTTTAATTCAAAGCTTAATGTGTGAAAGTTGTTGATTCGGACGTGTTTGAGATTATGCGTTGCTAAGGCTATAGGTATATAGTACCTACAAGTTGCAGTAGGAGGCGTCGTGTCGTCGTCACATACAACACATACGTCAAACGTCAATGTCATTTGCAGGTTATCCATCGGCGTGAGTCAATTATATCCAAATTATTTATCGCAAGCACTTTTAAAATGCTTCATTTCATTCATCGCTTATTCACGTACGTAACAATCGAAAAAATACGTTTGAGTGTTATCCGATCAAAATCAGACGACCAACGTGCAACGAGAATCGAAAGTACATGTTGATTTGAATATTGCTGCATTTCAATATGATATTCATTACGATTACAGTTTGCATCCCAGTGTAAAATGGATAAAGGTTAAATCCTGTTAACGGGGGACAAATTTATTGGTAAATTGAAAACGCCTTCATTTCGACATAATGAAAACAAACAAACCTAACCTAACCAGATTTGAATTTAAATTTAATTTAAAAAATAAAAACAAGAAACAAATGAATAATTCTTTTATTTAATAACAATATGTTGACGTTGAAATCAACAATATATGGATCTTCTTTTTCATCGAAAACATTCAAAGCTCATACCAACGTCGGATATTGTCGTGCAAATTGTACATGCAAATAGGCAGTGATATGGCAGTAGTCAGTATTAAAAGACTTGATGCGCGCAACGATCGAGTTCAAACTCAATTTCAAACAGGTAGATATATCAGCAGTGACGAGGCTCTTTGGCCTATTTTGAGCTTCCTAATTCACAGAAGCAATCCGAATGTTGTTCATCTCAGTGTTCATCTCGAAAATGGACAAAGGCAGACACTGCAAGAAATGTTGCTGCTGAACCAACACTTGCGCTGTGTGAAGAAGATGTATTTGCAGAGACATTATGGTACGCACAAGTTCCTAACTATTTTACATGAAATACTACATCCGAGAATTTTCAACGACGTAAGCAAGGGATGCGTGATGAAGGCTATCGAAATCTGTATTCATCTGATGCATTGGGCCGTATTTACACATTACATCCAAATAAAGCCGAGTGTTACTATTTAAGAATGCTTTTGGTTAATGTCAAATGTCATACTTCATTGAGAAAGGTCGAACGGAAATTAGAACATTACTCGCCATCATTTTAACCACATGTCCGTCACCCAACCCGAAAGATTTGTGGTAAAAATTCAGAGAGGATTTGAGCGAAGATATTTTAAACACCGTTAGCAATGACAATTCAATTGAGTTTTCGGACAATATTTTCAATCAAGCTCTGATCGAAATCGAAGACATTTGCTTAACCATCAACATCAAAGAATTCATTCAACAAGAATTCGTTCTGCACTTGAACAGCAGTACAATGCTAATGATTTGGATGCATTTGTCGAAGCAAACGAACAACTTTTGCTTGCGGAACAAAAATTGACCTACGATACAATTACAAATGATCTGTTCTTCCTTGATGCGCCTGGCGGTACTGGAAAAACGTATCTCATCACTTTACTATTGGCTCACATTCGATCTCAAAATAGAATTGCTTTAGCTCTTGCTTCATTAGGTATTGCGGCAACATTATTAGATGGTGGACGAACAGCGCATTCGGCATTCAAATTGCCATTAGATATGCATTTATTGGAAGCCCTGACATGTAACATTCCTAAAGTTTCTGACATAGCTAAAGTTTTGAAAATTTGCAAGGGGATTATCTGGGACGAATGCAATGCTTGATAGAACTCTTAAAGACTTACGATCAAATGCAAAACCGTTTGGTGGCGCTCTAATTTTATTATGTGGCGACTTTCGACAACCTCTTCCAGTGATGCTTTCATCGACACCAGCTGATTCTTGCCTCAAAGCATCGCATCTTTGGAGAGACGTGCGAATACTGACATTAAAGACAAATATGCGCGTACATTTGTAGCGTGATGCGTCGGCAGCCACATTTTTAAAACGACTATTGAACATTGGTGAAGGAAAAGTGCATGTTGATGCTACCAAGTTTATTTCATTTCCATCGAACTTTTGCGTTGTTGTGCCATCCATCGATTTACTCATTCAGAAAGTTTTTCCGCAGATTTTTAGTAATTATAAAAATCATTATTGGCTTTGCGAACATGCTATTTTGGCAGCAGAAAACACCGACGTCAATACAATCAACCACATAATACAATAACAAATTGCAAACGATTCTGTTACCTACAAATCGATTGATAGCGCCATGAATGCAGACCAAGTTACTAACTATCCAATCGAGTTTTTAAATTCGTCAGATCTTCCTGATGTGCCACCTTACAAATTGGAACAAGACTCACTATGAAGAAATTGATGCCGAATATCATCGAAACAACTATATATTCTTAATGGAAAGTCGAAAGGAGAAGATGTGCTCATTCCCACCGACGTGCAATTTGATAAGAGACGACTGCAGCTCCCCGTTGGACTTGCATTCTCAATGACCATCAACAAGGCACTTCAAGTGTGCGGAAGAATCTAGAAAATCCACGTTGGACAGCCGAGAAATTTATTTGTATTTGTTAAAGACGGAAAAGCCAAAACTATTCTCTACCCTAAAGCACTTAGCAGAACAATTAAGTAAGCAAAATGTATGCTTTTAATATTTTTTTCTTTATATATCATTCAATATCAATAAATGTATTAATTGTCGGAAAAAATATCATTATTTATATCATTGCTAATTAAACAAGATAACTCTTTCAAATTTCAAATGGTATTTTTAGAACTATTTCTTCTGTGGCAGCAACGCGCCGGGTACCAGCTAGTATTTCATAAATAAACAAAAAATTGAATGAAATATACACCAATAATTTATAATAGCGAGTGGTTATGAGATTACTAGGACCTGCTCAGGTCATACATTGAGTTGGCGCCCGCTACGGATACAACTGGTCTTGGGGCGCAAAACAGAATACCGACTTTGATTGACTCTGTCCGATTTTATAATATATACTAAGTTGTCTAATCCCTCTTTATTTAATTATTGCTTAAACATTGAACCGATTCAGTCGGCATAAGTCCGCAATAAAATAAAAACAACAATATTTTCGACCGATTGTAAAATTTAAACAACCCACCCGATCAGTCTTTTTTAAACAACTTCGTTTTGTAATGAGTGTTAGTAATCGCTCTGTAGACATGTTCGGGTATGGCGTCCGATCGCGAGGCGCTCATTCATCATGTCAGCGGTCCGAAAAGCGGACCGGTTGGATACACAGACTTTGTTGTGGCCACTCCGTCCTCTTTTAGGGCATTTTCAGACATAAAAGCATACCCAGGGTTTTCTATGATCCATACGACCACTAAAAGCTTTTTAGTTTTAAGTTGCAAAATCTAGCTAGTAGGAAAAAAATACAATTCGAGACAAAGACGAATTTTTACGAGTTTATTCTTTAATTTCTCTAATTGTTGATAATACATGTCCGAAGTAATTGATTCATTATTTGGCAGAAATTCAAAATGAACGATCCTGCTTGCGGTTTTCGGGTGTGAGATCCTCTTTATCAATCGCCAACAAATGACGATACACAGTTGAGTGAATTGAGCCAAGTTTTTCAGTCAATCGATCAATGCAAAAACCTGGATTTGTCCATACCAAATCTCGTAGAACATCGTTATCCAGTGTGCTAGTGTGTCCACAACTTGATTCATCTAGCAACGAAAAATTGCAAGATCGAAATCTGCCAAACTACTTTTTGCACTTTTCTTCGAAAATTGTACATATCCAGATGGTGGAAAATAAAAACATAACAAAACTTATACCCGTGTTTTATTTACAACTTTTCTAAACAGAAGTGTAAAAACGGCACGTATTTTTGGCACTACCGATGTAAACACAAGTATTTTAGAAAGGAGAAAATACAGTTTTTGCACCCGCAGTACGTACGGGCATACTCATCAAAGATACCACAAAAAGCGCATAAAATATAAATATTTTCAAATGCTACAAGAAAATCAGTAGCACTCGGTCTGGCAGATCTTGCACAAACCTATTGTGCTGGAATTATGGTAATCACTCACATAAATTATTTTTGTTTCATCGGTGGCATGCTTTTGGAAATCATGTCAATTAAAGCTATTGTTATTTGTGTGTCATATTTTCTTCAACACCATGACTTCTTCGTTGCTCAACTCTTCTCGATACTATTCGTGTGCACAATGCAGTCCACATCATCAACGGTTGCGGAAGACTCAAATACCAAAAGGCTGAATTTGTTGGGCTTTCATTCCATCAGATTGATGGCTAGTGAAACCCTCAAGCTTGACGAGCTTTTTACAAGCCGACCTTGAACTCCATCCCGTGACCATATAAATATGTGTTTTGTAATTTGTACGCGGTCCATAGCGGAACCTGATTTCAGATGCAGCAACGACTTCTTCATCATCAAACGATGTGTCATATAGACTTGTGTAATACAATTATTTCAACACTGTTTGGGCGGTGCGGAGCGAATCGATCTTGACTTGAATTACAACACTATCGACGAGGGCAGTAATTGGTTTGCCGTACGATCAAGCGGTTAGAAGTACTGCTTCATGAAATGATTCGGATGTTATATGTATTTTAAAGCTGTGCCAAATAGTGCGATAAACTAGATGTGCTTGTGTTGGAGCGAAATTTGGTATAGTTGTATTTGTCTTGTTGTTATTTTATATGCCAACAACAATGTCTTTGTTCTTTTTCAAAACAACAGTGAAACGGCAATATGCGAAGGTCGATCGGATGAAAGCGGGACTTTTTTTCAAAATTAATTTAAAATTCAATTATTTACATAATTTTATTAAGTTGAAGAAGACTTATATTTATAGCTCGAGTACAAACATAATTTCAAGCAGGCGAGCAACCGGCATCTTATTATTGTTTTCAATTTTCAGTCTATTTGTCTTTGTTTTAGTATGTGGAATCGTTGAATATCTATTCTTGAAGAAGTATGTAAAATAATTTGGATATAGATATCGACACTCAAGCATGACAATATTTGAATATGAACGATACATGGCAAATATTTATTGGGAATAATGCGTTTCGTAACATTGCGGCTTATTCATCTGCAAGCCCTAGGAAGTATTACTAATATTCTTTTCAAGACATCCACGCTTTAGGTTGTCATGAACCCTTTTCGGTATTTAACCTTAGATTACTAATCATTAGTCTCACAGACTACATCAGACACGATACGCATTCGACATGCATGCTTCTGAACATTCTCCGCCCCGTTCCGCTCATTGCCTTTCTAAATAGGCAAATTAGTGACCTAGGCGTACTCACTGTGTGTGTACATCAATCGTCACTTCGTCAAATCGTCAATCGTCATCACGCAATGTGTGACGTCGGTGTAACTCGAAAATATGATTAATGATCTAGGGTTAAAATAAAATTAAAATTCCAGCTGGCTCCTAATTGTTCGTAGCATTTTTAAGTGTTTTTTGAGATTTGTTGCGTTTGTAAGTTTTGTACACTTCATTAGAAACGTCATCGACCAACGCTAATCTTTTCAAGGCAATGTTATATATTTGCGGAAAATGTTAGCCAAAAGTGCGGCGCGACGATAAATAGACGTTGCACTGCAACCAGAAATGTTGTACTTGATGCTGTAGTGTGGGCAATTTACCATCCCCACGTAGTCCCGCTGTTAATCTGAGCAGATTTAATTCGCCAGATTAAAAGCGATATCTTCCGTCTCTCTTCAGGTGCAATGTGTTATTTTAACAGCGCCATCTCTTGTGGCCCTGCGGAGACATTGCACCTGCATACCGACGGATCGCTTCTTGCGCGTGCACCGTTGCCAGTTGGGTAGTGACGCACAGGAGGCGGGAGTCGGGAAAGTCATCGGTTAGCCTTGGCTGCGGGAGGTCATCCCTCCTGCAGCCAGATCTCTCTCTCTCTCTCTCGTATGGAATAGTTATTTAGAGAAGAGAGTCTTTCTATTCGACGCCCGTCTATTCTCATCCATTCGTCCAGTAACATCACGACCCGATAAAATAACGAACCCGTGCGCTAGCGCGGCCATCCCGACGAGCTCGTGGGGCGGGGAGCCTGCTCCCGAGAGCACTCCCGCCTCAACATTACAATGCTGTGGCACGCTTTGCGTTGTGTTTGGACATATATTACTTTGTGTTTGGTGGTTTCATTTACGGTTATTTTACCAAAAAAATATTTTAAAAAAATCAGGGTGTTTTGCACATGGACCGATATATATATGTACATATATTTGGGTTAGGGGGGTTTTTTTTTGTACGTTTCACCAAAGTATCTAACTTAATGCCCCCCCCCCCCCTACCCCGGATATCCAATTATTTTATTAAAAATTAACTATTACTATTATAAATGCAATATATTAAATACTATTATAATGTATGTTTTAAAATAATATACAAAGATAGTCCCAAAAGTATCCGACTTAAAGTATAGATGACGGTTATTGTTATAAAAAAAATACTTCCATGATCGTACAGATCATAGAAAAACCCGCAAAAAGTCCTAAAATAGGAAAGAGGGCCATAAGATTTGTATGCTCAATCGGTCCGCTTTTTGGACCGATTGTCGTTAAGTCGTTATACTTGAAGAGGTACCAATTTGTTAGGGTCAGAGTTTAGAAATATTTTTATTCTTAAGATGTTTTTATTAAATTTATTTACAAAATTTGTTCAAATTGATCACCTCTGTTTCGTATGCACGACCAACGCTTTTTCCTTATTTTAACTATAGCATTTTTTTCTTTAATTTTTGCAAAGGCGGTGCTTATTCTTTCAATTAGGATTTCATTGCGTAAATTAATTATTTTGGCGACCCTATTCCGTAGCTCGCACGGTATCCAGACCTGACACAACTGGATTTCTTTGTCTGGAGATTTAAAAGTGACACTGAGCCTATGTGTGAAACATAGCAAAAGATCCCCCTAACTCCAATTTAAAGCATATTTCATTGAATTAAGCCATGTTTTTTCACATTTTTCCCCATTACTTATCTTATGAGGATTGGTTGAAACTATTTTTTATGAATTGAGCGCCTTCTCAATAAGCCGAGTGATCAAAAATTATGGACAAACGCACATGAAGCTCACCCTTACCTGAGGTGTTTATAAACATATCAGTTCATACTCAATACAGTGGAAGGAGTTAAGTCCACCTTGAAATCATTCTATCGCACTATAAAATTTTACCAACATATTTCTGCAAAATATACGGACGTCTGAAGGCATTTTTGCCGGTAAAATACATCGGTTGAACGCAATTCCATGCTGGACCACTTAGTTTGAATCGACCATTTTCCGAATGCAATTAGGATGTCTCATCTCGACATTTACATCTCGCGGTGCTAAAATCTCCATCGCATCAGATGTGGAAGCGCTCAAAGCCTCGTCTTTTATGGCGCTTAGCCACATCGGAGTCATAAAGTTTATGGAAAAAAATACTATATTCACATGCTTTTCAGCCCATCAAATCGGATGACGTTCCCAAGATACTACGACCGTTATCTTCCTTTGGATCTCAAAAGATATTTCATAGATATCATGAGACGTTTTTATATCGAATTTAATCCATTATCCGAGTGGCGTGACTCGGCAATTGGTTCTTCATACCGTGTAATAACACAATGCTAATATATGCGCAGTGTTCCGCAATTATTTTTTTGGCATCCAGATTGTAAAAAAATCTCATCTGTAACATTTTTTGCGTAAGGTATTTATTTGAAATATTCTTAGCTTCTCTGATTTGCAGTCGTTTATTTTTATGCTGAACCATGTATATCTTATGTCATACTGTGGTTTGAATTCGACATTAACTCTATCAAACCGGAGAACATACATGCTACGCTCTAATGTAAATCCACTTCGCCGCAGCGCGCAACAAGCTTGACGATGAACCAGGCTCAATAAATGAACCTTGATACTGTTAATAGCACACTTTTTGATAGCACGATTTTTTTTAATGCAATAAATAAAGACAACAATATTTTCTACCGATTGTAAAATTTAAACAACCCATCCGATCAGTCTTCTTCGGACAACTTCGTTTTGTAATGAGTGTTAGTAATCACTCTGTAGACATGTTCGGGTATGGCATTCAATCGTAATGTCAACGGTCCGAAAAACGGACCGGATGGACACAAAGGCCTTGTGGCCACTCCGTTCTCTTTTAGGGATTTTTGCAGCATTTTCGGGAATAAATGCGTATCCGGGGCCTTCTTTAGTTTGGTGATCGGGATTGCATGTTATATATATAACCAGAACCACGATAACGCGAGACTTTATTCAGCGAAAAATTCTTCAGCTTCTAAACTGAATTCAAAAACTGTAAATTAGATGATAAATTGTAATAGATTCACTCCTGGAAATTAAGTCACTCCTTGAAAGTGTGCGATACAAAATTTATTTCACTAATCAAAGAGCTAAAAAATATTATCAGAATACCCATATGGACGTTGCTTGTTTAACCTTCCCTTCACCATGATGTATTTACTACAACTCTAATCTAATAATGGGAATATTGATATGAAATATAATAGATACTGGGTTCAAAATTTCATATGGTGTACCAATTACATATCATGGTAGCGCGTGAGAGTTTTTTAGCATGGTAAGGAACAGTATTAAAATTAGCGCTCCTGTTATTGTTGATATGTATATAGTCATCATACAATTTCTTAAGCTAATTACTTATATCAACAACGCTAATGATGATCATTTGATGAAGCCATATTTGATGCTTTTTATTTCCATTTTTGTAATTAGAAAGCTCAACAACTTTCTTATTAATTATCAAAATTGCTCAAAAGTCGATTAAAACTTCATAATGAAACAATCAATCACGTAATTTTCGTAGAGACACAATGAGACTATTGTTGTTCTAAAATTAGATTAACGACATCTCTAATATTGAGATTGGTCTTAATTTCTCTATAACGACGAGTTGATAAACATATTTTTACCGCTTTGCATTTAATAACGTCGTTATTTTAACATTAGCCCAAGTCGGTGACGATCAATCATACGCGACGCTGAATCCATTCGGAAGATCGTGCTAACTCTTAATAAAAAGGATTTTCTTGTTTCAGACTCATATACCTGCGACTCTAGGAGCACCGAGAATGGCACAGCTGGAGACTCTCGAAGCCAAGGTTAGATGCTTTACATTGTAAAATATTGCAATTGTTCTGATTGGCGCCCAGTAAATCAATTATTTACGTCCGAAGGCCGTTTTATTATTTTTTTGATCGCATAAATATCCCATTATTTTTATCCATATGCCAAGAATTAATCGAGCTTAATCCATCATATTTTTAATCTACCCCTAATTATCGCATCTGAGACTCCCCTTTCGTGACGTTTTATCGTTGAGCGTATATGGGCGTATGCGTTTATGATGTGGACCAAATCGTGACCGTTAAAAAAGCGCTTCGTGAGCAATGTTTGACACTGTTGAATTGATCGTCGTTGCTCAACATAAACAAAATTCAGAAACAAAAAGTGATGTTAATGAATAGACGTATTCATCACGCTACCTTCGTTATACTGTACTTACACAAACGTCTTTCGCTCAATGATTGAGTCCAATATTTATAAAATCGGTCGTCTTCCAAATAGTTTATGGTCATGTATCGTTCGTATGTGGGCATCTTTTAAACTCAAACGTCAAAGTATTTGGCCTTAACACAGCTAGATTTGATGACGATTGATGTGACGACTCTCTATTTTGTACTCGAAACTAATATTATATTCGAAATAGGCATTAAAAATGAAGCGCTATGGATCACTTTTCATAATATATGAGAATATTTAGATGTGTAGGGGTACCTTTACAGCATCCTTTTCATCGTTATGCGAGTGAATCGGAGATGCACTCATTTCTGCACTTAATGTGCGAGAATGCTCTTTCTGTATTACTCGAGTCCGAACACATATATGCGAGATTACTATTCAACAGCTTAAAATACATTTGATATTTAAAGTTGATGAAAATGAATACTTGAATATTAAAAAACACCATAACTTAACTAAAAAAGAGGCACCTAAACACTTCAGATTATACTTGATTCAGTGTACTCTCGATTATCCGGATGCGGATTATTCGGTTTACGGATTATTCGTTCTTGAAAAATATTCATTCTACTATCAGACCGGAAATCGTGAAACCGAGTGTCATACATCGACGGTAAAGTCATGCCGTAAAAATACCCCTACACGTCTAAAAATTCTTAATGTATTTTTTTATAGAAACTCGTAAATGTTCATACTTACTACTCAACAAAAAATCGTATTTTATAAAATATTTTAACCGCCATTAAATTTAGGTATAATTAACTAAAATCGCTTTCGTTGGATAAGCTATTAAGCTCTTACAGCAAAGATAAAACGACTTTCGTTCGTGTTGTCTTGAGAACAGGCGTTTGTTTTGATAATTAAAATACTCCCATCATTCTTATCATTGACCAATTTTATTATTCCCCTTAAACTATTCTGGAGTGGCGTCATTAGCCGAATATCACAACTCCTTTTCAAAATCTACTCCTTCAGAAGTAAACTGGCAGGTTTGCACAGTAAGCCTGTCCTTTTATTTTTGCAGCACATTAATAGGCAAAAATAGCTGAAAAACAGAAAGAAGATACCATGCAAGCTAAACATTAAGAAATGAACGAATATTATGTGCTATCAACAGTGTTAAGGTTCATTTATTGAGCCTGGTTCATTATCAAGCTTGTTACGCTCTGCGGCGGAGCTCACAGAAAGGTAGATTTACATTAGAGCGTAGCGTGTATGTTCTCTGATTTGAAAGGTTCCATTTTTATAATATATACTAAGCTGTCTAATCTCATTTTCCTTCGCTATCACTTAAACATGTTCAGGTATGGCATCCGATCGCGAGACGCTCATCCATTATATCAGCGATCCGAAAAGCGGACCGATTGAACACACAAACCACTCCGTCCTCTTTTAGAGCTTTTTTCGGAATTGTATATGATCTGTACGATCACGGAATCAACGTAGCGTCTAGATACTTTCTATCATAGTATTTTTTTTAATAACGGTAACCGTTATCTATACGTTAGGTTGGATACTTTTGGAATTATATTTTTATATTATTTTAAAACATACATTATAATAGTATTTAATATATATTATATATATATATATATCCTGATGAAACCACATTTACAAAGTTTCCACCACCTTCTAGATGTTTAGTTTTCTTAAAAAAATTCCTTTTATTGCCAACTTACAAAATTTTTCATTATGAATTAGGTGGTCCAGAATCACACTTATGCATTTTTTACATAAACCAAACATTATCGTTCACATGTGCTATACTTTATTGCGATGTCGGACTATAGGGGGTGCTGGATTAGACTGTAGCCGTAATACCGCGAGTTTACTATATCTTAAATTTGTGGATTATTGGAGTGCTAAAATTATAAAATATTTGTATTTTGGTAAATATGATATTATATTTGAAACCAAATAAACATTTGATTATTCGGATTATCCGTGTTTTTTTCAATTATCCATGCCCTTCCTCCCCAGCACTAGCCCGGATAATCGATAGCATATTGTATTATTATATAATATTTGGTTGAATATAATTCGGAGCAGCAAGTAGTCACAAGAATGTAAAGATATACTCTGGTCATAATTTGGGCCACAAATTATGTTCTATTAATTGGATATAAAAATTGCTCAATTAAGGTAATAAAATTTTATTCCTTGCTCCTTTCAATATCGAGCGTATGAAGAGGTGAATGAATGACATACGAGATAAATGTGAGCCTCTTCTATGAACAGTCCTACAATATACTCGTACTGTACGTGGCTGCAATATAATGATGTTGATATTAATTTGTCCATATTTGGAAAGCAATTACCAATTGAAAAATCTTTATCAAAGGGATAAAGGATTTAAAAAAATGCTCATATCGTATATGGAAGTTAAAATGTTTCCTTATTCTCAACCAATCTCATTCATTATGTTAATGACGTTCGTCCATCCTTCATGCATTTATCTTTATTTTGTGCGTACTAAGATCAATGAAATTACATGTGATAGAAACCATGAACAGGTTTCTAATTTGAGGCTTAAAAGGGAATAAACAAACTGTTGCTTTCGAGAAATTGAAATAAAAAGTGGCAACTGAAAGCAATTAAGAGAACCGCCAGATAAACACTTTCGTCGTATGTACAAAGTTCTGGAATCCAGCAGATTGCTGTGGATTCGTTGCAGGTGCGCAGTACCGTACTGAATTGGTAGATGTCCAGTCGATTTCTCGTAGTCTAGGACAGGAACCCGATCGCTCCTGAGAGACTGCTCCTAAAATGGATCTCAGATTGACGGTTCGAAAGATGCTGTTTACCCGTTACGGTTCTGCGATGAACCGTTAACATAATAGAATCTCATGTCTTCGACGGACCATTAACTTGCTATTATTTATTTGTTTCTCATGCTGCTTCGGTAGCAGACGATACACCTGTTTAGAGCTGGATAGGTGGAATTGGAGGGTGCATAAATAGCGACGCGATTAACATAAACGCTCGTAACATATGGGATTTTTTATAAAAAGGGGGACGCTTTTATCAAACGAGAGTCACGACGACGAAAGTGTACAATGACCATTTATAGTGGATTAAATGGATAAGCAATGCATTTTGTATTGAAAAATTACTTGAATAGGACTTGGAAGTTGGTTTTTATTAATTTTCTGCACTATACACAGGAACATCAATTTTTGCATTTATATTGGTTTTTGTTGTCTGCGAAATATTTCTCCTATTCCACTCAGTCCGCATTTGTAAAAAGGTTGAAAATCTCTGCCTTAAACAACTGTTGATTTATACAATTAAGTTCCAAAATTCATAATCGTTTTAGCGTGCGAATTCTTTGTCTGTTAAGAGTTTTATTTGATATTAAGATATATTTAAATATAAAAGATGAAAAGTTTGTTAAAAGTTAACGCGTCCCTTCTCAGACACAATGGTATTCGGTTTTCGTGTAACCTCCGTCTGGAATCCTCTTCGCGGAAAAAAGTATCATTATCTGATGCTGTGGTTGTCAAACGTTTTTTGTTCTTGGTGTGAAATTCATGCAATATTTATCGCCTTAATGTAAAATCATCCAAATACTCGAAATAAGTGGTTAAATGGAGCGCATGATCATGATATCGTATGACTTACCTTCAATGAACAGTACGATAAATGTATCAAAACAAATACATATTGAAATGTGATGTTAACCATTTGAGTAATGAGCTAATTAAAATCATCATCCATTTATGCGTTAGGACCGTCGCAGCGTGTATGAAACTTGTATATAAATAAATAAACATCGTCGATAGCACACAATATTCGGTAATTTATTCAAGTAAACATAAACGATAAAGTTGCAAACGATTCATTATATCATTTCCATATCATTATTAGTCGATAAATTTGGGTTAACGATCTATACAATCGTACGATATACGCAAGACACTCTCCTTCTCTGTTTATGTCCAAGCTCAACGTGTAAGAATGTTCTTTCTGAATTACTGGAATTCGAACACAACGCTTTAATCGTAGTGCAAGGAGATAAAGAGAAAACCGGCCACTTTCGTTGCTTTCGCCGCTGCGATAGTTCCCGGCCGTTGCCTTATTCGGCCGCGGGGATTGCACCCGGGAGTCATTAGAAGCGCTGGAGCTCTCCTTGTCATAATCTTAGATGACTTCTTCGTTGAAGCCTAATCTCTTTCTTCGGAGCATTATTTTTATGGTCCGCAAATAGATAGTACTAGCTGAAAGACAGATCTAGATATTACAGTAGATGGGAAAGCAATTCAAAATACAATGTTGCAATCGACTTGTAACATTGTTAGGGATTCCAATCGAATATTCGATATTTGAATATATTTGCCCTCTTTTTAACATCCTTTAATTCGAATATTAGTTTCAATTTCTTCTACTTATTTTAGTGTCAATAACTACTATTTGAATTTATCAACGAAGAAAACACTTCCAAGCGGCTCAATTTTAGCCTTCTGACAGTTCGTGCGGCACCCACTTGTCCAACATTTTTATTAATTTTAATTTATTGTTGATGCCATTCTTTTTAAAGTCATTGAAAACAATAGCAAAAATGACTGAATATTAAAAGCCAATTACAGAATATATTATCTATTTCAATTTCAAATAGTTGAACACTTTTTTACCGCCTTGGGTGACTTTCGCCGGTTGCTGTCCACTCAGCTGACTACCGATTTGGCTCTGGTGTCCAGTTATAGATTCGTCCATTGTGGCATATCGCATGAAAAAATCCCTTTTATTGCGCTGAAACGGCTCCAAACAGCGCTCTGAATTGTGGACGCGTTGTTATTTTATATCGAATATGAACAAACGCGGTACCCACTTCAAACAGAACTTTCTTATGAACAAATATTGATGCAAAATGGTCAATGCACTGCTTTTTTTATATTTTTAACGGGTTAATATAGATTTTATCTGGCAGATTTTTAAAACTAGTTTTGAGTCTTTTTAGTTATTTTTATAGCGTATTCACAGAAATATAAGATATAGGTGACGGACGGACGATTAAAAATGTTATCCTTTTTAGAATTAATAATCGTTTGAGGTTCCTAAGCATCTTTATGATTATAAAAGGGACAAAAAATCTTTGAGAAAGTCTGCCCAGGACGATTGAATGTGGTTCATCTCATAGAACTTGATACAATGGTGCCTCTGTAGAACCCAACAGTGCTGAAAGCCATCACCCAAGACACTTTATGTTAATACACATTGAGAATAGGAAGAGATAAGAGCTTGAAATTCTTATCCAAATTGCATATTTTAAGCTAAAATACTAATAGCATCCCTCCAGGCACGCATGACGTTACATCACGACGACTGATGTAATCTGCACGGAGCACGCAAGGTTAATAAGGGTGTAAAATACCTGCATTTAACGTAAAAAATTAAACCTTTACCCACAAGACGTTTTCGTTGAATACATCGGACATCAAATGTTGTGTATTCAAACTCAAACTATTATGAATTATATTATGATGAAATAAAATGGAAAAAAGTATCATCAGAACTAGACCAAATTATACAATGTGACTTGATTCGCCATAAATCAAAATAAAAAGAGCACAGCATTAGTGTTAAAAAGCCATGTTATTACAGCGTTGACGATGTCATTCAAACGTGACGATGCTTAGCTCTGTGGTTTTTATAGTGTGAGATTTGTATCTAAAAGTAGACTGCGTTTTCATCATCATCATCATCATCATAGTACTTTTCATCTTTGGGTACTGACATCACACACATATTACAAATGGTTTATCCATATGTGACGCCTAGATATTTTTTGTAATGTTTTCACGAGTTGTGTGACATGTAGCGCTGTTTTGCTGCGAATAGACATCAGACACATCAATATGATTCAATTGTGGCCATAAAAAGTCGCTCAATATTCATTGGTATCACACAATAACAGCATTTCCAGCACCATCTTTGCCCATAATGTCAAAATAGATTGTATAACGTCAAAATTCCATTATTATCATATTTAAACCCAATTATTATTATCATCCTTGCAACATATTGCAGTTACAAATCAGAATTTTCATCGAGTCACTAACGAGTTTATTTAAGTGAGCCAAATTAAAATCTTCATAGTCTTAGATGCTGAATATGCTTGTCCGCTACTTATCATTCATACAAATCCACTTATCTGTCAGGACCATCGCAGCGTGTATGAAGCTTGTATATAAATAAATAAGCACCGTCGATAGCACACAATATTCTGTCATTTCTTCAAGTAAATTATTAGTCGATTAATTTGTGTTAACGATCTATACAATCGTGCAATGTACGCAGGAAGCTCTCCATCTCTGCCTACTAATTCCTAGAATTCCTTTCTGCTTAATTTTTAGAAAATCAGCGAAATGTTCCAATTCCAAGAAATCCGAACTAAACTCTGGATCAGAAATATTAATACTTCTGATACGGTGTAAAAAATTTCAACAATTTCAAAATTGTTCGGGTTCAAATCAATTTGAACTCTTATATTAAAAGTCCACGAAGCGCATGGACATTCGTGCATCAATAGATGCTTCGCGCATCGAAAGTATTAACGATGGTGTATCTCCGATAACGTTCTCGCTGCAGAATCTTGTAAATCTGGGATCGAGTTTGTTTTTGCACCTGAGATGGTAGATAAGTTCTGGAATCGCCGTACTATACAACGAACTCGATTTCACTACCAAATGTAAAATGTGGCATTGAACAATAGGCCGAATTTACACAGGCCCCTGAAGAAAGATAGCATCGTCCGCCCAGCTCGGATCTGAAGATAAGACCTTCACCTTCATTCCATTCGTCTAATTAACGTAGCAGATTTATTAAAATGCGACTGCAGTAGTGCGAAAGAACGGCGAGATTATCTAAGGCCGCGTAATTGGGTGGAGCGAATGAGAAATGTTTAAATATTTACATCATATTCCAGCACAGTTACATTTGATGACTGCTCGACGATGATGATACTTGCAACGATGTCATTGATAAGATGATGCACTATTGTGATGGTTTTTTCACACAGTGCAAAAAGGGGAGGTCGCTTTGAGGAGACAATTGCTCCCCGGTGACATTGTTGATATTTCGAATCGCGCTTGATGGCATTATCCGATAATAAAACACGCTATCTTTCCGCCCATACGAATAATAAAGGATATTTAGCATGTTCATATTATATTTGTTCTTTTCTTTTTGGGACAACTTCGTTTTATAATGAAGAATAAAAGAGCTATGTTCAGGTATGGTGTCCGATCGTGAGGCGCTCATTCGTCATATCAGCGGTCCGAAAAGCGGACCGATTGGACACACAGACCTTGTGGACACTCTGTCCTCTTTTAGGGCTTTTTGTGGCATTTTCTATGATCTGTACGATCACGGAAGCAACCTCAGAGGCTAAATTACATAGGTGACTCGTACCAAATGAGGTCGCAAACGAGTCTAAACTCGAGTCTAGATTCCACCCCCTCCCCTCCCATATGCGGGACGGGCATGCCCCTTAATGGAACTCCAGCTTCTACAGCTGCTTGATGCAAAAACTCGGCCTTATAAAAAAATCATCACCACGCTGTTTTTGTTCCATTATAAGCAAATGCGGTACCCATCTTAAGCACAGCTTTCTCATGTCCATTTTTTTAATTAATATGTGCTGTACAGCGTTTTTTGAAAGGTGTACCTTGTCTGCTAGCTCGCGCACTTACAGTCGACCGTCATCGTATACTATTTTGTGGATTTTCTTCATCATTTGGGGTGGTTGCCTCATTTGGCCGACCACTGCGTTGTTCGCTTTGACAGCTTGTACGGCCTCGTTTGAACTCTGTCACTCAACATCTTACTGTTGTAAACGAAGGAGCAAACTCCCTTAGAGTAGAATCTAGCTCGGATTTTTTAAATGAACATCTCATGAGATGCAGCAAATTGCGTTGTTGCATTTGATCCCAAAACCCCCTCCGAATGACCGAATTATCAGTGTTGCAATTCGTTCGGTGAATTTAAAGTATATATTTTTTAAATTATTTATTACAAGGATGAGAAAGTTTTCAGGATTCTATTTCTTTTTTTTTGTGTGGCTTTAAGCAATTCCTTTTATGGGACCATTACCAACTATTTAGACATGGGTCTTCATAGTGAGTTTTTTTTAAATGTAGTCACCAGCCATATTTCTTATAGATTTGAACCCATAATTATTGAGTTACTAGTCCGATCGCTTAATGTTGGAATACCCACGAGTTAGGTTAGGTTGGGTTAGAGGGGGGGCTCCTAATAATGGACTTTCAAAATTTCTATATCATCTCGCATTATATTTACCGGATATCACTACCTTTAAATATCGTCCGTTTAGATACGCTTCTTTGCTCCTAGGAAAAATTGATTTTGGTGCATTGTCTATGCTAAACGATTACGCTGTGTGGCAATTTAATATATAAAAATCAATGTTTGTTTGTTCGTCTTTAATACGCTGCCATACCGTTCATCCGATTATGATAAAACTTTATCAAGTTATTTTTTACACTTGCGGAAATAACATAGGTATAGTAAATATATTGTTTGTGTATGCAGTTTGTTATGCGAGACGTTTAGCGTATGCACTATATTGGCGCACATTGGTCTGGTGGTTGCTAAGGTAAATAAAACACTGCAACCGTCGATCGTATACCTTTTTTTAGCATATTTAAAAATAAAAATACGGATACATTACAGACGATTCTACATCTCTTTCTGACACACTGTCGCTTGGGGTTTCACTTTTCGTGGCGTTTAAGCCAATTTACCCTACCGCGCCTAAACAAGTTTCACTTCACAAATAATAATAATAACATGGAGAATATTTTATATATTCGGCTTCCCTGCTCTCTAGTATATTTGACTAATCATGTCAATTTTCTAATCGAGCGTCAAAATCAATTAAAACGCATTTTTACTACTAAAAGCATTCTTAACGAAATGATTTGTTGGTCCATTTAAAGGCGTAATTGGTGGATTTTTCACGCTTCTCTTGCGCTTGAGAAAATCCATCGGCGCCGAAGACTCGAAGAACATCTATCTGTCAAAGAGATAGGAAGCGACGCGTGAGACGTACGGGACAGATGGTGACAGGACGGGACTCGGATAACGGACGTGGAAATTTATATACGGTGGCTAATTTAAATGACGATCACGATTTACCGTAATGTATCGATGCAATTATAATATCCAATGCTTGTACTTTGATGTGGTTTAACGTTATATTAGTTTAGCGGCCAGGGTCGTATTTTTTGTAGTTGGGGCGGATTATACGCTGGCAACATTTTGACGTTTACGAAATGAGACGCACGCATCGAAGCATACGTACAGGGTTGCCAATTAATCTAAATATATATTAAATATCTCAAATTTAATTCAGACAATTAGGGTTGTCACCTAATTTTTTTCACCCAAATAAATTTAATTATCAAAATATTCAATAGTATTTCAAATGCATTGATTATATTGTCAATCAATTATTTGTACAATCTACGAACGAATCAACTGAAACTAATGATAATTCACCATCTTGGTCCTAATCTAATACGATTATCCTTATCATTGTTATATGTGATATTTTTAAATTGATTTTCTGCAGTATATTCTACTGGGGAACACTGCCGACTACTTTGACACGAAAGTCATGGGGTTTAAACTTTTTTTGGACTTTTCATTGAATTTTTTGTTTGAATTTTTTCAATTGAAGATTGGTATTTTAACCGCGATTTGTACACGCCACATAAAAGTGAAATTGTGCTTTCAAAAGATGAACATATTCTTTGAACAATTTTTTAGATCGTTTGAATTACGTGGTAAAAAAAATGTAGCTCCCTAAACTTTTGAGGCCTGAAGCGAACACCTTCTGCGCCTATAGATAAATCTGCCACCTTTAAACTGACTGTCCATGGACTCCTCAAGTGACTCCACGATACCCACCATAAAAATGAGACTCACCACGATATCTGCTTCGTGTAACGAGCTTTCTTAAACTTATTTGTTCGGTTGTTTTGAGAAACAAGGTAATTGAGATATGAAACCGGACTTTTGTTTCGATGGTTGAGACACGAGCATCGCCCTCATCACTCTGAAGGGTTTTGTTTCTCTAATCTTGATCGGTGTTTATGCAATACCTCGTGTACTGAGTGTGGCGTCATTATCCGTTCATCATCACACTTTTTTTATTATTATTGTATTCGTTTTGTTGGCTGGGCCGTAAAAATATTCATTGTTGATTATATGCGAACGGCGAATTTGACACTCTTGACGACTTCTAATATGATTCTTATGAGATTTTTGAGACTGATGAAAAATTCTCTTTTTGATATCATTCTTTTCAACATTCAGTTTTTTTAGCGTGTGTTTCTTTGGTTATTAATTAATTAACAAAGCACAATTTTAAATGACTTTATTTGTACGTTATTTTAATGTTTGAATTTGTCAAAAAAAAAAAAAAGTAATGCAATGATTGCGACAAAAAAAATGTAAAAACGAAATTTTCATCCGGTACTCTTAATATCCTGTGTACAGTATAATTCTTAGCACTGAATCTTAATTGAATAAGATATAAAAATAAAAAAGGAGATGCTATTTTCCGTTACAAAAGCAACCTCATTTCCTAGTATTCTAAAGTAAAAAATAGTCACTGATGAGTTTGTGTTTGACATTTTTGTTAAGTGAGGTGTACCTTTGGTTGTGCAGATGGCGAGCATAGAAGTGTCCCTGTCGACGACCCCGCGGAGGCGGAAGAGCGGTCCCCTGGGTGGGCGCGCTCGCGACACCCCTGCCAAGGACCAAGACCCCCTGCGCGCGCAGATCAAGGACAAGGAAAACATGATCCAGAGGTAATAAATGACCCCGGCCTGCCCATCCCGCATCGTTAACGTCCCCGCGTTCACTATTTATTATGCCTTCAGACGGGCGACCATGTTACGCTCTGCTCGGAGATTCCGCCTCGATAAAAAAATCTTCCGAAACTTCAAAAGAACATCCTCATCGGCTCTCCATTGTGTCGCTGTGGTGAAACCGAGATATCGGTTCGAGTTGTGCAACGAGCATATTCGTTATTTATTCAACGCGCCTTACAAACCTTTGAATGGAATCTAATGCGATCAATCGTAAATCTCTTGACCGCGATCGCCACGACGGTAGAACTAGACCCTTCGACGCCTACGCTTCAAATCTTCGACGTCTTCATCGAAAATTAGACTGTATGGCTATCGATCCCGTCGAACACTTTCAATTCTGTTACGTGACTGCGATGAGAATGCTACGATGCAAATTAGAGTGTCCAAATTTAATAGCACTTACTTTGATTTCAAGCTTGAAAGACCAGCTCTGCACGACGATGAACATCAACCGAATATCTCACAAATACATCCGAGAAGGCGGATCCGGTGCACCTCTTCCGGAAGCGGAAAGACGAGCAGCCGAAGAAAGAACCATCCTAATCCATCAAGACATCGACACCAAGCGATTGGCCATTAAGAATCTTAAAGTTGCACTCGACAGATTGGACATCACCGAGTAAGTCTCTCATCGATTAGCGACGATCTTCTAACTGATCTATAATAACATTTATATTCTGCATTTTTAGCAACATCGACGTCAGGATACAGCAGGCCGAATTGGAATATCAGCTCGGCCGCGAAGAACTGGAGCTGTTGACTTTGCTCGAGCAGAGCAGAGCGTTGCAGTTATTGATCGAACAAGACGACTACGCCAAGACTAAACAAGATCAGCAAACAATTTACAGGTAGCTATCTCCATCGTATAACTACCATAATTCTACCGGTAGTAATAAACATTCAGATTGTCGTTTTTATGCAACAATCATTTCCGCTGGTAATAAATTTGGTATGCCGTCGTCGCTTGCACGAGCTATAAGAAACTATATCATAAACATAGTGAAACTAGTTTTTATAACTGGATTAAAATTGTGGAATAAACATCTCACGTGTCTTATGAGCAATTTAGCATCATATAGTGCAATACTTCTCATCGAATTGAATACCGTTAGATCAAATTAATTAATCAATTATGTATCGTCTATGAAATATTAGGTCGTCCCGAAAGAAATCCATTTTTTACGCACTCTTATTTAAGATCAGTTCGTGTCCAGGCATGTTAAAGGAAACATCTCTATATTATGTATTTCTTGTTGTGTAGTTGACCAACTTTATTTTTTGTATCATAAATGTTATTTTATTATTAAGGGAAAACATGACTAAGCCCAAAACCATCAGAGTAAATCCTGTACAACAACGGAAACAATGTCTGAATAAAACCAACATTGCATCTGTAGCGTGGACGATTTACCATCCCCACGTAGTAGCGCTGTTAATCTGAGCAGATTTAATTTGCCAGATTAACATTGACATCTTCCATCTCTCTTCAGGTGCAATGTGTTATTTTAACAGCGCCATCTCTTGTGGGCCTACGGAGACATTACACCTGCATACCGACCGATCGCTTCTTGCGCGTGCACCGTTGCCGGTTGGGTAGTGACGCACAGGAGGCGGGAGTCGGGAAAGTCGTAGGTTAGCCTTGGCTCGGGAGGTCGTCCCTCCTGCAGTCAGATCTCTCTCTTTCTCTCGTGTGGAATAAATAGTTATTTAGAGAACGGACCCGTTGTCTGCATTTTGATAGATCTGTTGATTGCCTAAACGATTTTCATATTAAACACTGTCCTTCTTCCATCTTAGCTAAGAATGCGTTCTGGTAATTGAAACGAATGCTATATTATCACACAGTCTTCAAATTAGGAAGGTCCAATCAAACAGAATCCTCATGCCCTTCTTATAAAAGGCTGATTGCTTTATAATAAATTGATTGTTCACGCAATGTCCAATTTTTTGCTCCAATCCACTGAGTGCCCTTTAAGCGGCGTCCGAGATGCCACTCGGGACGATTACAAGTGTGATGCTGCGTTCTTCGGATATGTGATGATATTCCTAGTAGCACGTGGGGGGCAGTAAAAAGCTGCCGGTTTGACCACTTGAATTATTTATTGCACGCCGGTGCATCGTCTCGGTGCATTCCGCATACTGATGCATTCGGATTCGTGAACAGCTTACGGTAACAGGAATCGTCTACCGTAATATCATCAAGAGCATTCTTTTATTCATTCATCACGAGCAGACGGTAATTGGTCTTCAGATCGTCTGCACCGAACCCATCTGAGCTAGCTCATATGCCAACGAGCATACTGACGACCCCGGACTAAATCGATTCATCGCTTAATTTTAAACGTCATGCCTCATCCGGAGAAGTGAAATGTCAGCTAATAACATGTTGTGAAAAAGATGGAGCTGAGGAATGCGAATCTGAAGGTAAAAAAAATGGACAACGGGGCGTACGTTATCATTTTTTGGACCACTCTTTCGAACGATTCGTTTAGCACACTCCATCCATTGATCAGTCATTACAGGGGGCGTTGGCGGATTTACCTACAAATGAGTGACGACAGTGATTATATGCATGGAGCAGACATCAAATTGGAAAAATTCAATCAGACTTTGATACAGCAGCAGTTTTAAATCAGATTTTCAATCAAATTTATCAGCTCCAATTGCCAATAGTAGTCCACTATGCGAAGATGTTAAACCGTCAAGTGTTAAAATCAGGCTAAATCCATATCGAGACGATAAATCGAATTTTTTCTCACTATTTGGATTCGAACTCCAACTTTTATAATAAGAATCCATGGTCTAACTGACATCAACATTCGCTTCAGGATCTATGGAATCCTGTAAGAGCTTGTCGAAATTGAAATTACCAATTGTTGGCAATGTAATATTACAGCCACAAGTAGTCCACTTCAAGATTAGAGTTCTTCAATATTCATTCAAAGATAAAGGTCACTATTATAATACCTGTATATTGTATTCACCGTGGATTTCAAATTTAATTTGAGAACACTCACCCATCAGGCCGCCTAGATGATCGTGTCGAAAAATTGCATTCTTGGTAGGAAATCCGGGTGTTTTTAAAGACTTTCCTCGGAGAGTAGTAAGGAACTGTTGCATTTTAATCCCTCTCCGTCTCCTGGAACAAGCAACCATGTTGATTTTACTGTAAAAAGCTTTTTGAATTATATGGAATTCAGTCCTTTCTTTCATTAAAACACATTAACTGCGGGCTATAAAAAATATTTACAATCTTAAAAAACTTAATTATTCTTATGTTCTTAAAAATTGTTTTATAATACAAATAAAAGTTTAAATTTTTACACCTTTATGAAGAGAAACATTACAAAATATACTTAAACCTTTTTTGTGCGGTAAATGCATTCCGCGGAAAATCACACAAAAAGAAATCGTACAAAAAAAGCCATGAGTTACATAGAAAAAGTGAAGATACTTTCCATGTATTTTAAAACCGCATAACTTTGAAACAGCTATATAAAATATATCTAAAATCGCACAAAAAAAGTGAATTAAAAAAAAAACAAGAAAACAATAAGGCAATTAAAAAATAACATTTTTAGTTAGTTAGATCAGTTATTCCATTAAGTCTTCAGAACCCTAAGGAGAAATCTCTTTTTCTCTTGTAGGAACGAATGCACCGTGTGAGGTCTAATAGCGTCGATAAATATACTTCAATGTGCCATTTGCTCTCTGTACTGACCTGAGATTGTTGACTGGGCGGAACTATTAAAAAAGTCGTAATTGAACTCCGCCGCTGTACCACAATCAAATCCCTTATTTCGATTTCTAGCACGTCCTTAAGTGCACGCATTTGAAGAAGATTTAAGACGGAACGATGTAATGCGCCATTTTGATGACCGATAATGCGCATGCGCAATGTCACCAATTAAAAAAATAATAATGTTATTTGCAGTTGCATGAACGAAGCCGATCTGGTGACGCTGCACGCCGTCCAAGTGGAATACGACCCCAAGAGTCCTCAATTCGGAGCCGGACCGAGACTTCGACTTCCCGGCCTCTGGTTGGAGTGGGCCTTGGAGCACACGGGGATGTGCAAGGGCGACAGGTAAACACATTCCCTATATCCTAATCTCGATTTTGACAGCCCCTGATGTCGTGCGTGCGTAATTTTCATCGATTTTAAAATGCTCGTTTTCGCATCGGAACTCGTTTTTAATGTAAGCGGTGCTAATTGCCAGCGCTTCCGAAAGAGTGGCGAAATTATATCACGGTCAAGTGGTTATTTACCCGTTTCGTGCTGTCAACGAGCGCATGCGTACATCAAATTTGACAGCTTGTGCAATTGTGCAATCAGAAACTCTGCTCCAAATAGAACAACGATATGCACGACCGGTCGCTTAACACATTCGGACCGGAGAGCAGACATGCTGTGCTCAATAATAGGTGATACTCGGCTAATGACGCCACTCCAGAGCAATCGAGAGGGAATAAGAAAATTTGTCAACGATAAGAATGATGCAAATATCTTAATTATCAAAACAAACGCCTGTTTTGAAGACAACACGAACAATCGAGCTTCGACTTCTAGACACTCATTTTGTTCTTAAATCTTGTTCGTAACAAAGTGACAATGAATTGTGAGCAGAAATAAGTGCTTTTTGAAAAATATAGCATTGTAATTTGTGTGAATTTACATTAGTTTGTATAATTGAAATACGAAAACTTGTTCACTGTCAATCATTTCAATAGCAAAACCATTCTATCCATTTATTTTCCTATCGACGAAAGGCATCAATATTATTGCCCGAGGCAGTAAAAACGTGCATTGTTCGCGTCGAAAAAAATCCATATATATGTTTCTCCATAAGGGGCAATCCCGATATGTCATGATAATTAACGATGCTATGACAATGAAACGCTGAGAATGACTCGCACTGTTCGATGAAATAGTTGGAATCTCACATACGTTGGAATTAATTGTGATGTTAGTGCTATGACTGTCGAAGGTGCGATTCCATTTTCACATACAGTATAACTATTAAAAAGTTTCCCATACAAACACAGTCTAACGGGTTGGAAGATAAACGCCAGCATTCTTTTCGATTGTGTTCTCGTAGCTACTATATAATGTGCTACAAGAGATAACAATAAAGTGTAATTTGTATCTGACATTCAGATGCAATGTTTATGCGCTTAATTCGTAGGTGGCGTTCTTAATGTGTTAGAAATTAAAGCCTCGTCAAGTCGCGGAAATGAACCATTCAAAAGTCGCTTTTGCAGATTTGATGTTGAATGGCGGCTTCATTGTTTGTTTTTAAATATGTTTGTTAGTCTCGGCGGGTCGTTTTCGCGTGACACAGAGTCACGACGTTCCTCGCCATGACATTGGATCCCATGACATTGTATCACAGCGAAAGTTGCTGATAAATATCACGATGTATTGCCAAACAATTGCATATCATAAAAAATAAGTCCGTCACAAAATGAATTCAGCCCTTTCTGTGCCACAGTCTATGATACAACATGTGTGCCATAGCCCATGACACAGCACGTGTGCTCAAACTGCTTGCGTAATGTATAAGGTTCAGAAAAACTCTTCAGAATAAGATGACCCCCGGTGCATAAATGCTAGATTACGATTCGAGTCAAAGATCGTGAGTAAAGCGTCCGACTTTCTTTCTTCGATGCTCATCTAGAAAAATCAGTAAAAGCGAAGAACAATGGCTTCCTGGACTGGATGCTGTTGATGGATACCTCCTGTTTCCGGTGGATTTTCACACAAACAGCAATTTACCACCGATGCAAGATAAGCGTTTATCGCAGATGTAAGAATTTATAATTCACATAGAACCTCCAACGAAAGGCACAATGTTTAGACAATTGCCAAGTCGATACTGATGTATTTCGCCTTTGTTTGGTTGCTGAATTTGGGTCACCTCGATGCCTACTAATTGCTAAAATCTAATAGGCCCATGGAAGAATTTGCTCTTATAGCGTAAATCTAAGTTTTCATTTAGGAACACAGTGGAATGTTCCTAAATTGCTAAGCGGCGATCGATTAATCGCCGGATATAATCGTTTGATTACAGCTTTGGGCTTTTAATTGGTGTAAAAACGCCCGTTAACCAAATAAACATTGATTCATTGGTGTATCGATGAATTTCGAATGTCCGCTAACCAGCTATATAGATCTAATACACGATAAATATAGCTTTAACTATCAATATTTGAGCGATTGTATTGCTTTATAGTATTTGGAAAAATATAAATTTATTTTACGCCAATGAAAAACCATTGGGTCAAGGCGATTTTGGATTTGTTCACTTTTAAATCATTGTTTAATTAACCTCTTTAAATAGTTTTGGCTGTAAATTAAAGTAGCGTGAGATAGCTGATACTTTAAAGTTATCAAAAAGCAGTGCATTTATCATTTTGCATCAATATTTATTCATAAGAAAGCTCTGTTCGCAGTGGACAGCGCGTTTGTTCACGCTCGATATAAAACAACAACGCGTCCACAATTCGGAGCGCTGTTTAAAGCCGAGAGCGCAATAAAAAGGATTCTTTCATGTGTTATGTGACAGTGGATGAAACATGGTTCTATCACTACACTCCAAAATCTTATTTTGGTATTTTATTCAACGCGCGCTTCTTCCTTGTCCACTGCATGATCGTTACTAAATTGACACAACAGAAAACATTAGGTCCCGCTTTTTCAAATGAACGTAATCTCACCCTTCTTAGAATAGCTGTCGCTTTCAGGGCGCGGATTTCAAATAAGGAAGTTTCCCTGCCGCACCGTCTTCTAAACAGATTTTGTCTGCTTAAAAAGAAAATATGTAGGTCAGGTGGATATATACATGCATTGCATCTTAATCATATAGAATTTGAGGTGTTTTTCGCCAATTTCATTTTGCTTCAAAGGTCATTTCTTTTCGGTTATTCCTCCCCCATTTAAATGCAATCCACGCTTGTGTCATATTAAAACGTTGATCTCATCCAAATGTGTGGGTCATTGTTTCCGAAGCTGTTTAGGTTTCCTGTCAAAGCAGTTCACATGGTCAAACAATGTGGACATGAACTTCGCTTAGTAAACACCTTGTTCTTGCAACATATTCATTACACTGCCTCACAAATTCAATGCCAAACGAGTCCATGTCATGATCCAAAAATTCTCAGAGCACTGCAAGAATTTTGGAATGGACTAGATTGAAAAAAAAAATAATAGAAAACCGCTGTCGCGTGTCACTCTTAACCAGCCAAATTTATGATTCACATTTTGGCTGCCAAAAAAAGGAAATTGCCATGAATAATATCCGGCCTCCGTATTGCTACCGGTGATCATAATTTGGCGTTTCCTAGTCTCCCAAGCTGAGTGAGTTTCCATCATTGATCATTAGTCATGGGATAATTGCAATCGTTTCTTAATTGCGACAAGCTCTTTACGCTACTTGCCATTTTATTGTGATGAATCGTCCAATCGAAAATATTACATGATACCGTCAAAAGGAAACACTTCTTAATGGAAAATTAAACATAATACTGTATCTATCTTATTGATTGAGTTTCATCAGAATTTTTGAAAACATAAATATCTCATCAGTAAAATAAAATTAGAATACTCGTTTCTTTCGTTGCTATGACGATTGCCGATTGACGCGTTGTTCGGCTGCAGGAATCGCACCGGGGGGGTTATTTAGAGTCGATTTGATAATCGTTAATCCCGGTGCTGATGAACAATGAACATCCCCTTTTCAACAATTATATAATAAGCAATAGTGAGATTTGCGCTTTAGATCATTACTTTCATTTAAATTTAAAACGATTGCCCAGATTTAACTTATCTGCATTTAGTCATAAATGATTGTAAAATTTACAATAATCTTGAGAAGGAATAAAATTCTAAGTATGCAAGTCTGGTATATAAATTGGATCGCCAAGTCTTCCCAAGACAAACGATAATGTCGATGAATTGAAACAACGTCCTTTAATTGGCTGTGTTTTTAATCACAATAATAAATCAATATGTACTTTTCAAACCAATGATGTCCAACAATCATCAAGCTGTACAGGCAAACATTGATAGATGTGCATTAACCCTCTTAGTGCGGGACGCCAATATATTATCATTGTTGATGCGAAAAGTGCCAACGCCGATACAACCCGAAAAAGTTACTGTAATGAGCGGATTCCACGAGCGTGGTTTCTTATGCATGGTTTACTAGCATGTTCATTACTGCAGTGAAGTGATCACACTTCAAAACCAACATAACGAATGCCATCCAGCAAATTCAGCCAGATTTATGCGACAGTTATTAAGAATGATATTTCGTAAATTCTTAGTGTTTTTTAAGCAGTGCCTCTGACATCTTCTTGATGGCGGTTTTATTCTATCTGCTCTCATTTTTTTTTGTCGTGCATGATGAAAACTTGCTGAGAATCCATTAAGGCGATTAAACAAAAGGCATTTTTTTATAAAGAGAGAGTTATTGGAATATGCGTTAATTAAATCTATTGAATCGTGTGAATGCTTCCATCTCAAGAAATTGAAAAAAGAACTATGTAGATCTTTATTTGCCAGAAATCGGATTTTGTGTCAATTATGCATAAAAGTGAAATAAATTTCACACAGCCACACGCGATCATGACGAGTGCTCCACCGAATAACTATTCTGGTATTGAAGATCCGAATATATGGTCTGGAGACCGAGATGAATTTCATTAAGAAGATGGTGATTCATTGTCTTTTTGCTCAGTCACGACTTTTTTTCGTATTGTGTAGCTGCAAGGATTTTTTTCTTCGCTTTACATTTACGGTTACTGAGCGTAGTTTACAAAGGCAGGATATGAAATTCCGTAAGTAGTCGTTTCTTGCTCGAAAGCAAATTAAAATTGGTCAGTATACGGAAAGACCGGAACCACGCTCCGCCTACCAGACGATTAAAAAAGTTGTTATATTGTTCACAAGAATTGTAAAGAAACACAGATGTGCCCAAGGGCTGAACAAAAACACACAATTTTGTTTGGATCATCATTGAAGGCTTGTCCTCCACATCGACTGGCTCATGATGACATGCGATGCCTTCCGAGCAGTTATTTTGGGCAGCCAAAGCTATTTCTTCATCTCCTGAAGCATGACGTCTAAACTCGTGCTAAAAATTGAAAAGAACTATCAATTTTTACATGGCTATCATTATTAGGAGAGTTTCCTAGTCGAAGAACAGACCAATCAAACCTTTAGAACACACAGACTGAAGCGCAATATGATTCATGATGAATAAAAATTCCTCGTTAAGAACTAGAACTAGACTAACTTAGAGAAACCAATACCACACATGCAATAAAATTGACGGGAGATAGCGGAAGCGCGCGACGACCTATCCATCGGAAGAATTTACTGTGACTGAACCAAATGGCCGACAAATATGCGGGATCAAACAAACTGACCGTTAGGATCTCCTCTGCGTCAAGAGCCCTTATAACCCAAACTTTCTAGACCAGTGTTCCCCAACCGGTGGTTCTTGAGGTTTTCCACCGGGCCGCAAACCGCCATGCAAAAATATTAAATCATAACATCTCCTTATCCACGCAGAAGTGAGGTGGCTATCGAAAGAAATGGTTATTTCACGTCTCTTTGAATTAAGGGAAGAAGCAAAACATTTTATAAGAGAGAAACTCGGCCCTACTAAAATATGTTTTGGATGAAAAATTGATGAATGAACTCGCATATATGGCGGACATATTCAGCAGAGCCGTAACGAGAGTATGAAGCACCCGTGGCAAGTATCTAACTTGTGCATGATTGTCACGGAAAGCTTCGGGTACGCATTTATCCCCAAAAATGTTGCAAAAAGTCCTAAAAGAGGACGGAATGACTGTATCTAACTGGTCCGTTTTTCGGACCGCTGACGTGACGAAAGAATGTCTCGCAATCGGACGCCACAACCGAACATGTCTACAGAACGATTATTTACTCTCATTACGAAACGAATTTGCCCGAAGAACATCGATCGGGTGGGTTGTTTAAATTTTGCAATTTAGACTGGGCCGACTGGGTCGGCCCAGTGCTTTGCGCCCAAGTTAAGTTGCGCCCGTATGGGATTGTCACGTACAAGAGGAGGATTTAGAAATGTTTCCACTTTTGCAAGAATTTTTAATTGCTACTGACGTCGACAGGAAAGATGTTTTAAATGTAATAAGTCAACATTTGACTTGCTACTTCCTGTCGCCAGCACCTCCCTCTTTTTGTTTTGAACACTGAGTGTTCAAAACAAAGATCCTAGCCCGTTATGAACACAGTACACTTACTTTCTGAACATGCCTTGTATTAGCAAAGATGCAACAGCAGGTTTGCATTAATTAGTTGAAAAAAATCCATTGTTTTTGTTAAATTTTAGTGTATCAGACTGTTATATGTAAAATTATGTAATATGTATCTATATATTTCACAATTGATTCCACAATAATAAACGATTTTGATAATATTCAGTACATTAATTAAAATATATTTAACTTTCAGACTTTTGGAAGTCAATGGCAAATTAGTTCTATCAAAAAGTAAAGAAGATATGCTAAGACTATTGAGTATTTCTCCATCGCCTGCACAGTTAGTTGTTTTGAGAAGTAGATCATCGGCCGATTTCAGTATTGCAGATTTACCAAAAAGTCATCCGAATCCTCAGTCAGCTCTGGCTCAAGTATGCTTTAACAGATATATACAATTATATTAGTACATATATTGATTATTTACTATTTCATTTTGAAAATATTTCAGGTGGGCTCCCTCCGTGCAGAATTAGATTCACTCCGCGAGCAAGCCGAAGAAGCGAAACGTACAAAGGACGGCCTGCGAAGTGACAATCTTAGACTCACACATAGAATAAGTTATTTAGAAGAACAAGTTGCAGATTTACTTGAAAGAAATAAAACTCCAGATCCAGATGTTTGTATTATTTTGTTGAAAAAATACATTTTTATGTTCATTTATTGGTGTAGTATTTAATTATCACTATTATTTCAGGTAAAATTATCATCACCTCAGAAATTGATGACTTCAACTGTAAAAACTCAGAAGAATGTTACAAACATAAGCATTACTTCGGAACCAAATCCCAAAGTAAATCAAACTAAACCTGAAGTACAAGTTTTTCAAAAAGGTCCTGACGTCACCGCTATAGTTGCAAATATACCAGGCTTAGAAATAGGTGGAAAAGACACAGTCGAAGCCTGCGCCAATTTGCCAATTATACGCCCTCGTTCAAACCAATCGAATATATCAAGCACCCAAATCGAAATTGGTAACGGCCACAAATCCAGCGTTTCAAGAAGTAGCAATAATAGCGTCGACCACAATGATAATCCTAAAAGATTCACTTCTAATCCACAAAGCAACCATATTCACTACAACCACAAATACAACAAAAACTCAAATAGTCGATACAGCCTGCAACCATCGAGAAGTTCACAATTTCTAAGTCAAGGCGAGGACGAACTCGATTCAAATCCGGACAAAAAGCCATATTGTTTGAGACAATCATTGTCGCATCATTCTATTCACACTCCAAAAGAACATAAAAACTTTGATTACAATAGTGAAACTTCAGCCTGCATTAGAAATTATAAAGAAGAATCAACAACAATACATGGAGTCGACTTTTAGAGGATCAAAAGAAAAGAGATCAAAAGCACAGAGTGATGATAATTCAGATGTAATAAAAAGTTACAAAAGAGAGCATCGCAAATTTACAATGGGCGACTGTTTTTCTAAAGAATCCAAGGATCCAGCTAAATTATCTAGCAGCAAACATAATGGTAATCATCATTATCAACACAGGGAAAACAAATTGATTCAAGATACCCAACCGTATTTATTTACCGACAAAAGAATATCTTATAACTACACATAAAGATGAATATATAGACTTTCATCCGGAAAGAGATTATATTGATCATCGTATAGACGGGAAAATGATTCAAAACGCTCATAAATCTAGTAGACGCTTATCTAAACTTCATATGCGCAACTTCAAATCGCCGGATTGTGATTCTGAACCGACGCAAATAACAAACGAGGATAAATATAGAAAATCTAGAACGAAGCATATCGACTATACATCGGAACCTAATTCCATAATAGGACACCACAAGAAAAATATTCAGTATCTAGATAGACCGAGACCGACGCCTCCTAAGAAACCCATTAGATTAT
Organism: Stenopsyche tienmushanensis; assembly: GCA_008973525.1. Classification (NCBI taxonomy): domain Eukaryota; kingdom Metazoa; phylum Arthropoda; class Insecta; order Trichoptera; family Stenopsychidae; genus Stenopsyche; species Stenopsyche tienmushanensis. Next base: position 1,304,376 of record WACJ01000402.1, read on the forward strand.
CATTGCACCGTGCGCAGAGCATGCAATCGGTAGAGCCGGAACTGAGTCAAAGCGAAAAATTCTATCTCCACGATCCTGTTGAAAGATTGAAGCTATCGACGGATTTAAAAAATAGTGAAGAATTGAGATTCTCATTGACTAATAATAAAAATTTAAATGACGATGTCAACGATAAAGAGAATAAGACTAAGAAAGATATGACTATTCCCTATCATGAAAATGCTCATTTGAATAATCGATTAAGATCTAAAGAGTATTCTAAGAGCGAGGAATTGATTGAGAATTCTGTCTCTCAGTCTGACAAAGAACACCACGATATGTATGATAATAAAAAACACAAAAAAAGGATACACGATTCAAAACTAACACATTTAGGTAATGAATTGACTTATATTCACGATATGGAACATCAAAATGGATACGCAAGCTCCAGAAGCGAATCGTTATCGTCTATATCTAAATCGCAGCAAAAAAAGATGGACAATCATTTAACAAGCTCCGGGGAAAATTTATACAGCATGAGAGCGTTGACGACGTCCGATGGATCTAGGCTCGGTTCGACGAAAGAAGAAAAAAGTCCAAAGAGGAACCACAAGGAAAATAACAGTAGTAAAACTAAAAAAACAAACGGTCATGCGCACACTGAGCATCTGAATGAAACTCCCAAATCTAATTCTCATTCGGGATTCAAATGGTCGACGCCGACGATATTTAAGAACATGCGAATAGATTCGTCATCGCGTGTCAACGGACATCACGTGGATAAGAAATGACATTACTTTAAATACTGAATTATTAAGAGTAAATTTATACATATCTTTAATAGCTAAATGATCTCTATGTAAATAAATATGTATGTATAAAATGTATTTTTTTTCCTCAATAAAATAAGGCATATTTTAGAGAGATTTCGAAGAGGATAGAATAGGCTTTATATAAAATTAAACGCGTTGTTAAACTCTCATTTTAAGAATGAATGTAATTTTTAAATTGTTGTTTAATCTAACGTCATTTAAATAATAAGCGAAACGCTCGTACAGTGGTAGTTCCGATCCGGTCGAAACAGCAGGTAGAAGTTCTTCTTCTTACACGGCAACCTTCTATTCTTCCCTGCGAGCAATGTATCCAAAGAATCTTGTTTCTATTTATAACTCATCCAGGATAGATGAGTTGGAGCGTCTGGCCGTCAATGGAATTCTCAGCATACGTCTCAAACAGTACATTTACGTCTTTATATCTTCTTCGGTTTGTTCCCGTTGTCAAAGTTTCGACTCTATAAAGGCATATAGGGAAGACGAGAGGCCGAGATGCAGGATTCAAGATAAATGAAGTCAAGCACAGTTACCAGCCCTTGTATATTGGTTGTAGAAACTGTACTTGATCTATCTATTATCGTAATTTTAGTCTTTGATTCATTTATCTCAAGATCCATATCCTTGCTGAGATATGAGTACAATGGTCCGATAATTATTGTATTTTCTTGTGGAACCTTTTTAATAAATGACAATGATTCCACTCAGTCCTCTGGCCAAATACTGCATCTCTAGATTTTGCTGCATATTCCATGTATCAATTTTTTTCTCAGTTTCCCCGAGTTCTTTTAATAATCCAATAATTCTGTTGTTGGTTTTTCTGCATCCAAGAAAGTTTAAAGTTTATAGAAAACCATGGAAATTTTATTAAAATTCAAATATACCTGAAATATTTCATACGCAGAGAATATTTTAACAATACAATAAGTTTTATTTTTCTGTGATATTAGACTAAAAATTAACAATGCTTATATTATATATCCTATATTTAAGAACACAAACAAGCCTCAAACTCATTTCAAACTATTATATTTAGAGCGTCGCTTGTATTATGAATATTTTATATTTTCCGTGTAATATACTTTTAAAAGAATAAAGTCAAAGGTAAGTTAATGGAAAAATGTAAGAAACTCAAATAAAACAATGTGCCAGTAGTTCTTTGATGATAAAAAGAGATATTGTAAAATATCAAAATGGTTTACATCTATAACATAATTCTGTAAATATTAAATTATATGTTTTAAATATACTTTCGGTTAATAATTTTTTACAAAATAATATATATCTTGTAATATTTTATATAATAAAAATGTATTTTTCACAATGTCATTAAATAGAAGCTAATTTCAATTTAATAAAATGGTGAATATTTAGTTGTTTTGTATTTAAATTCTAAGCATTTTACATCATAAGAAGGCTTCTGGACACAACCTAAATAACGGCGATTTAAATTGCATCTAGAATATAGAATAACATCACTGGATGCTTATTTAGATTAGTATTACGGACAGCGAATTGAATGACGATGGTAATTACTGTCGCAAAACGCGTGAGTTTAAAGTAAAGAAACTATGAACTCTGGAAGGAGTTCTAGATTGTAGATGCAGATGATGTCGATAAACAATAAATGTAGATGTAAGGGTCCTAAATAAAATAAGAAAATAGATCAGAATGGCTGCAGATGTAACGAAACAAAGCAATTCAAATATCAATAGTTAAAATAAAGGCACATATAATAATTTTACATTTCGTCAATTCCGTCTATCCTTCATCTAATTACCCAAGCCCAGATGTATGGCATATTTATTTCCCTGTTTATCCAGGCATAAACGAGGTCTTCCCCGATTTAATATGTCCAATGTAAATGGCCCGTGTTAAATCCTGGATGTTATTTTAATCATTAAGTTCTTCTCCACGACAATAGATCCTAAGTATTTTAAATTCAGGACCATTTCAATGCTTATATTATTGAAACTCACGGAGGTACAACCTCCAGTATTCATTGATCCCAATCTGCCAACGTTCCTCATAATTGCTTCCGATACAATATTAAAAAGTAGATGAGTATTATATATTCATATATCAAGTATAGAATCAAAAATAGCTTGATATTTGTTGATAAATCTTGACAAATGAGCAGTAAACAAGAAATATATGGTGAATAAGATTCATACAGCTTCATGATAATTTTTAATCAGTAAACAAGAGTTGCAAGTTATCTATCAAATAAAACAGTTCGTACAATATAAAGCAAAAAATTGAATAGAATTTATAAAATCGTTTACATGATTTTATCGCATACGAATTTAAAAACAACACCGATTACAAACGTCACCGTTGAAGTCCAAAGCGCTAATAATTCGCTTCAATACTCGACGTTCCAAAATAATTTAAATTATTTAATTTCCGAAATACGTCATTGAAATATATAAAACTTAATGATTTTATAAATATTAAATAAAGCAATAAAATACAAATTCATTTTAATATTTAGGAAATGCCCAAAATATATTTTAATTTAAATGAAAATTATTCATTATTATAATTTAATATTTGCGTCATTAAAATAAATATTGATTATTTTTAATAGGAATGTTGTGATATTAATCTATTAAATGTTTTATTTGATATATTTAAATAATAAAACACATTTGGACGACAATTGACATAGGCCGTAATTGGTGGTGTTGAAGCTGTCAGATGAAGTATTTGCGCCGTGTTGTCGAAATGTCAGTGCATATGTATTTCAAAAATGTAGATTCAGTGCCGAACGACATCTAAAAGTTCAAATCGCTCGACTACAGCGTACGTACAATATTCGCATTGCGTTTGTATTTTTTTCGCATTTATTCGAGAACCGATCGATGCGTATTTTGAACCGTGCGTCGTATTCCGTGTTATCACATAAAAACACCAAATTTTTTCTCATTTCATAAAACATGCCTCAAAGTGACAAATGAAAATATATACGAAGTGACGCGTCACGTTCAAGACGGTTCGTTCGGTGTGATTGAATATTTTAATTTGATGTTTTACTAGGTCAACTCTAATGTATATCACAATATGTAAATATTCATAGTAGATTGATTTATTTTTCTTTTGATACGCTATTTATTACATTTATAATTGACGCGATGAGAATTTAGTTTCTGATCAAAACGTATGGAATCCAAGACTATGTCTTGTAAATATTAAATAAACCATAACATCATGACTGAAACATGTTTTATTAACAATATTACGATATAATTCAATATTTTTGCATTTAGTTGTTAAATTGACTGTTAAAATATTTTATATTTTTAACCCTTTCCGGTCTTATGTCCAATCTCATTCGACATCGATTTCTACTGTGTGAATCTTATGTTGAATGTCATTCGACATATTTTTTCATCGAAAGTATTATTGAATTTTTTTCCATTTGTATCTATTAGAATAGTATGTTGACCATAGGATAGATGATTTATTTGCTCATTGGAATGTGTAACTGTCTACTTGGAAGGGATACAAAAGGGTAGTTTTAGGGGCTCGCGTGGCATGTTAACCGAGCTTTGCGATCAACAGTTACACTTGCTCCGTGCACGTGTGAACATATTTTGCCAATACCGAAATGATTACCGATTTTTAGTATATTATTATAAAAATGTTTGGGTTCTAATTGCATGTATATTTTAAAAATAAACAAATTTATAATTATTTTTTGTAACAATAATTTAACCTCCGTTAACATAATAGTACCATTTGGTCTTTGTTTATTTGTACAATATCATCTGCAAACAGTAATCATCATTATCCTAATAGATTTTAAAGGGAATTAGTTTGGATATTAATTAAAATTACATCCATTAGGATGATAAACAGTGAAATACATAAATATTCACTCTTATAATTGATTGTTTACTATACAATTAATATGTATTATTTTTACAGATTTTGAAGTATTCCATACTAGATGCAGTTTGGAGGATTGAAGAAATTTTAGTTTTTCGGTAATAATTATTTAAAATGAGTAGTCAACGTGGCTTTCTCCATAGGCATTCCATTCCTAGAGGTGGTGATCCTGGATCAGACTCGTCTGGCGATATTGAACATACTGGTTTGTAAATGTATTTTTTATTGTGGAAATATTTCACCTTAAAGGCTTATAAAAGGTTTTTAAATAGTGATGTTTGAAATTTGCCAAATTATAAAAACAAAAACTAAGTAAACCGTGCTATAAAAAACATTAAAAATGCCATCACTGGTAAATCTGAACCGGGGTTCAGAAAACTCAGGGACTTAAAGTTCCGTTGGAAGTGTGCTTCCTGCAAAACAGTTATCAGTACTTATCTTTCCAGAGATGATTCATTGCTAAGCTCCACCTCATTAGTAACCATGGATTAATTGTCTTGCCGAATTAAAGAGCATAAAAATGGATTTAACCCCTCTTAAACCAATGCCGGAAGACACCAAATAATTGAAACTTATATTTTTTAAATTTAGTGGATATCTCACACACAACTTGTTTTATTTACATTACGTGTGTTTACAGCTCGACCTTTCCGCTGATATACAAACCTATGATTAAACGCAAAACACTCATATCTGCTTCCGATTTTCAGCACTCATAAGTTTGAATTTTTTCAGGATACTTATCAGATAACATTGGACAACTTTGTTTATCTCATGAATATTCTGATATAACTCTAATTGTTGAAAATCAACAAATACCTGCGCATAAGGTGATCCTTGCTGCTCGGAGCGAATATTTCAGAGCTCTCTTGTTTGGTGGTATGCGGGAAGCTACCCAGGTTATTATTGCAAACGCACATGCTATAGAAATTTGTACGGAAAGATTTTATATATTTTACAATTTTCAGAATGAAATTGAGTTAAAGGGCACACCGCTCCAAGCTTTTAAGGCCCTATTACGCTACGTCTATTCAGGTAAATATATTTTTTAAATACTGGCACAAAAATTCATCTGTTTATTTTCTCATTATGTCATAATTTAGGTCATATGGCTCTGTCTTCGTTGGGTGAGGATAATGTTTTAGACACTTTAGGTTTAGCACACCAATTTGGTTTTCAAAAATTAGAAACATCTATTTCGGAGTATTTACGTCAAATACTCGCCCTGCGAAACGTCTGCGCGATTCTCGATGCCGCTAGGTAATACATTTATTGCGTATAAATTCAAATTAATTGCATGCAAATTATTATATACTCGTCTTAAAAATGTGAAATCATTTAATTTTTTGCGCAGATTGTATGGGCTAGAAGGATTGACAAATGTTTGTCATAATTTTATGGATAGAAATGCTTCCGAAGTTCTACAGCATGAGTCTTTTTTAAACATCTCAATTGTAAGTATCATATTGCCAAACGTTTTATAGTCTTTCGTTTGTATTTATTTTGCTGCGTCAATTTTATTAAATAGTAATTTACGAGTGCATGCACGATCTGATACAAGTTTTCATATGTATGCCTATTTATAAATAATTTTGCTTTCATATTTTACATTCGCTAGGAATCTCTGCAAGAACTATTGGTGCGAGATTCTTTTTTTGCTCCCGAAGTAGCCGTTTTCAGAGCCGTATGTAATTGGTGCAAAGCCAATCCTCAAGTGTTCAAGCAAAACGACGGACAAACTGAAGCTGTATGTATATTTTAATGATATTTTTTGTGCAACAAATAAACATAGAGATTCCTCACTAACGTATAAGGTCTTTTAATAAAGATGCTCGATTTTAATATCATTTCCAAACGCAATGCCAGTTTTGTTTTGGAAGAATTACAGACCATTAGTTCTGCCAGATTAAAACGCATAAGCAACATGGGCGCTATAACTTAACAAATTTCGAGCGTCTCTATTGAAAGATCCCATATATTAGATTGTCCGTTGAAATTAATTAATAATGTTTTTGTTTGAATTTAACTCATTCATTTGAAAAACGACATTCCTAACGGGACAATCTATTATTAATCAGGCATATAAATAAAGATTTACCACCACCCAAAATAATGCTTGAATGCTATATATGCACGCTTATATGTAATATTTTTATTTATAATATATTTAGATAACTTAATATGTACAGCTAAATTTATTAAGAGTGTTAAAATCTCATATTATTTAATGGTTGGCATCAATTCTGATTATGTAAAGTTTTATTTCAATCAAATGCCTTTTGTATTATTGCAATAGTTTAAAAATTCCCCACTGTAAGAGATGTAATAATATAGGTATTGGAAGTTAACGGAGTTAATTTATTTGTCAATTTATTTATAATTTAAATCATTTTTGTTTTGTGTATTCCAAATTGTTTTCAAGTTTCAATCCCAATCCCCAAAAATAATAACGTTATAAGTGCAGATGAAAATTAGAACGCCATAACTTTCACAAAAATATTATAAACTCTTATTCTTTAAAAAAATCCTCTAAGTGGCGAAAGAAACAAAAACTGGTTGGAGAGATCAATCAATAAAGAACACACCTCCGAGCACCCATTTATCCAGCTTTTTAACCTTTCCTATCGAGGCGACATGATGAGAAATAGGCGTAACACTAACACCTACCACACAAACAGAAATGTCTTTAAATATATATTTTTTTAATTTTAGGAAACCATTTTGAAATGTGTTCGTTTACCATTAATGTCTCTCGAAGACTTGTTAACTGTTGTACGGCCATTTTCATTCGTTACTCCGGACATGTTGCTAGATGCTATTCAAGAAAAAACCCACACCAATAGTTCCAATCTAAGGCACAGAGGACAACTATGTAAGCTATTAATTAATTATATAAATCCCCAATGGTAATATATATACGATTTATAATCTATTTACATTTTCAGTGCCCGAAGAAAATGTAGCCACATCCAAATATGGATCGACGGTAATTCAAGGGGAAATGCGAACGGCACTGCTGGACGGTTTATGTAATTACGATATGGAAAGAGGATATACTCGACATCCTATAATAGAGGGCAGTGATAATGTCGGTATTATAATCAAGTTGGGAACACCGAGTATCATTAACCACATCAAACTGTTGCTTTGGGATAGAGACATGCGGTATGTGACCGATCATATGAATATATTGGGTGTGTGAATAAATTCCTGCTGTTTCACTGAATGATGACGGTATAACAATTATGTGTGTATAACTTAACCCTTTCAAATCAGAGAACATACACGCTACGCACTAATGTAAATCCACTTTTCTGTCAGCTCCACTTTAGGTCGAAGTTTTACTCCATCCGCTGTACTCTCCTGATATTACTCCTTCTGATTACTACTTTTCTGATGGATAACTCATGGCCTGCCTGAGCACTTCACTTTTTTTATTTTTATTTTCACAAAAGACGGCAGAAACTTATTCACATACACAATATTTATAATTTATCATGTAGTTCAATGTTTTTTATTGTTATTTATGACGGTAGATCATATGGCTACTACATTGAAGTGTCCGTTAATCAAGTAGACTGGGTTTGCGTTGTTAATCATTCAACATACTATTGTCGATCATGGCAACATTTATATTTCAAACCGAGGGTAGTTCAATACATCAAACTTGTTGGAACAAATAACACTGTGAATATGGTAATTTAATAAACTATAAAATTGGCAGTATAATTTTAGTTTTGGAGTTTAATATGAATATTAAATTTTAAATAGGTTTTTCATGCCGTTTCCTTGGAAGCTATACACACGCAGAATATTCCACCTCTAGTAGACGGTCTCGTTCAGCCCAATTATAACGTTGCGACGTTAGCTCTCGCTGCTACTGTCGTCGAGGGTGTCAGGTAAATTAAAGATAATTTTTTATTCTAACATCCTATTTTTACATAATGTAATTGTGATGTATATTTTTAAGTCGTTGTCGAAATTCTCTCCTGGATGGGAATATTGAAAATTATGACTGGGAAGCAGGTTATACATGTCATCAAGTAGGATCAGGTGCAATTGTCGTACAATTAGCGCAACCTTACATTATAAGCTCGATGAGAATGCTTTTGTGGGATTGTGATGAACGAAACTATTCATATTACATCGAAACTTCCGTAAACGATTGCCATTGGGAATTGGCAATAGATAGAACACGAGATGCGTGCAGGTTTTTATTAATTTAAATACATAAATGTATTTTTCTACTCATTGTATAAATATATATAAAATTATTTATAATTTTAGATCTTGGCAAGTCGTCCGCTTCTCACCGAGGCCTGTTGTTCTTATAAGAATTGTTGGAACGCAAAATTCAGCAAATGAGGTAAATTGATTTTTTTTAATTGAGCATTTTAACCCTTGATCGCTAATTATTAGTCTCAGACTACAGACTCGAAATACATTCGACATCTATGCATATTCTAGAACTTTCCCCACCCTGCCCCACTCAGTACCAGACTCGTAATGAGGATATGAAACGCCCGTAGCAAGTATCTCCCCCCTCAATTAATTAGAGGAGAAAATTAATTAGACTTTGTAACTTAAATCTAAAAATATATAATTATTATGAGACCTCATTTGGCATGAACCACCTATGTAAGATAATAGTCTCTGAGGGAGTTTCCGTGATCATACAGATCATAGATAATGCCGCAGAAAGCTCTAAAAGAGGACAGAGTGACCATAGGGTCTATTTGTCCAACCGGTCCACTTTTCGGACCGCTGACATGACGAATGAGCGCTTTGCAATTGGACACCATGAACATGTCTACCAAACGATTACAAACTCTCATTACAAAACAAAGTTGTCTGAAGAAGACCGATCGGGTGGGCTGTTTAAATTTTACAATCGATCGAAAATATTGTTGTCTTTAGTTTATTACGGGCTTATACCGGCTGGGTCAGCTCAATGTTTAAGTGATAAGCGACGTGCGCCTGCTTTGCCACTCTCTTGTTACGGCTCTGCTTAGTACTTTTCTAAATAAGAAAATTAGTGACACAAGCGTACTTATTGTGTGTATATGTCAATTGTCGTCACATAATATATAGTGACAGTGTAACTCGGAAATATAATTAACGATCTAGGGTTAAAGACGAGAATTTGTTTAATGTGATTTTTTTCATTTATCAGGTATTCCATCTTGTTCACTTCGAATGTCCTGCCCAAGAAGACTTTCAATGTTCTCCGATTGCCGTTACTTTAAATAAGCAATGTTCAATTTCAAATCAATCTGGGGAGTCTTCAACGCAGATGTGGAGATCTACCTCTTCGCCTGCGCCTGTGACTCCGCCTCATCCCGTACCTTTATTGCCAACCGAAACTGCCTTAGAAGCGGAAGAACACGATCTCAGTGAATAAAGATCTTTAAACTGTAGACAACTCTATAAAGAGATTTGAGAAGAATAAAAGAAATGTACCTCTATTTTTTAGCTTACTCTCTGGGTTAGCTTATTTTTATTTTTAGAAAACAGTATTTTTGTAGAATACATCTATTTCTATATTCTTAAATCTACCGCATGTAAGATTGTTCATAGTTGAGTATCGTTGAGGTATTATTATAGAAATTTAACAAAAATGTAAAAATATATAGTATATTATACACTTTTAATTACGAATCAAAAGAGGGAATTTTGAGAGGTAAATTAAAAATATGCCTCTTTCTGATATTTCAAACCACTCGTCGTGATTATGGTCGCAGAATAACTGTGTATAATTTTTTTGCATGCCCATTTTCTGACTCGTAATTAAAAACATAGTCTCGAATCAAACTTAAAAACTATATTATATGGTAAATTATAAACAGACTAAGTATACTTGAGCTTAAAATGTTTACTTAAATACGAATATACTTTTAATTTCAAGTTTGCAATTTTTAAATTGACAATATTTAAATAGTAAATGTGTATTTAAATTGAAGCATTTTAGAAACACGTACGTATTCAATTATCTTTGCATATGTTAAATTAGCTGAAAGCCCTAAAACGTGTAGTTCTTAACATACTTATCTATTGATGATGGACCTTGAATATATTTTCTTTATGTTATGTATGTGTAACTTTATTTATAAATTTTCTTGTTTTAATAAATAAAAAAAACGCTTATAAGCATTGTGTGTTTCAATTAAAATTATATTTTTAATGTGTTTATATACAAATAAAGGCGGATCAGTGTAATTAAATATCAAGTCAAGTTTTAAATTCATTTTAATTTAAAATTTAAAAAAAAATTCAATTAATTAAAAAGAATTTATTGCCACATTTCTTTTGTAGCAAATATTTAAATTGCAATATGAATTTTCATTTGTTGCCATAATTTAAATTATTCTTATTTTCTTCCAATTGGTCACTATAATAAAATTAAAAATGCTAGGGGATAAGTCCTCTATTCTGCATTAAAATATTATTTCCATTTTTATTCGTAATTTTGTGCATTTTTAAATTAGTTATAAATGCTTAAGGCACTATTTTTTAATTTATTTTATTTGACGTAAGGAGAAATTTACATGTCAAATGGGTAATTTTATTTGTTGCGCAAATGTCGGGAGATAAATAATTGCATCGGGCAACATCGAGTACCGGCGCCTCGTGTCCGTGGCAGTCGCCGCACCTCCTGTAGCCATGGCTGACGTAGAGGTACCAAAACAGCTGTCATCGTCTGTCATGTTCTTCGCCTTTAGTTTGGTTGCTCATTTTTACCTGTCACATTTTAGCTCGCCGAAGCTCTCAAAGACCTGCCAATAAAGATACAAACAGCCAGTCTCAAGGAAAGACGTCAAGTTGTGGATGCTGTCTGCGGTGTTCTGTCTAATCCCGGTCGGTCTAAATTTGCATTTAATAAACACGATCTATTTTCGAACGAGTTTCCAATCGAAAACAATTGCTTAAAATTGATTTTTATTGATAATTACAGAAATCACAGAGCAGACTATCAAGGGATTATGCAGAGCAATCCAGAGTACTCTTTTACGATATAGAGATTCTACATCTCAATCATTCATATTGAAATTATTGGAATGCACTGTTAAACAGCACAAAGAATGGATGTTGAGACATTTTATACCAATTTTAGTTGAAATTGCAGAGAGATATAAAGTGCTAGTGCCGTCGTAAGTACAGCATCTGTACAAATCTTTATTTCGTTTAAATATAATAACGTATTTAAATCGTTCTTTATCTGTAATTTATCATGGTGCAATAATTAATCCTTGTTTACTTATCTGTTGCACAATATCATTATATATGATCTTTTAATAAGGACGCTCGATTTTTAAATGTAAATAAAACAAGTCGTGTGTCTCTATTGAAATATCCTATTTTTATGTATGATCTTTTATTTTCAGATCTAGTACTAGCCAAAGTAGTTTATATGCATTAAAATGGTCATGCGTTTTAATTGTGAACGGTTTTTCCGAAAATATGGATACGTCCATTATTCCAACACTGGTGATTACACAATCTGCCCTCTTAACGGCCGTCATCGCTCATGGAAATTTAAAAAAAAGCCACAAAGCTTATGTTGTTGTAAGATGATTAAATTTCATATTTTAAACAGTTTATTTTCACTATTGATCAATAATGTATTAATATTGTTTCAATGTGTAGCTTCATCATATGTGGGCTAAAATTGGGCAAGGAATAGAAGAGAAATGGCTACAGGCATTAATCGATTCAAACACAGACGGTCCGCAAGTTCCTATAATGGCTGGAATTTTATGTAAACATTTAAGAAGCCAAGGAAAATTATCTATTTTTAATAAATTTAAGGTATTTTTTAAATTCTCACATCATTTTTGTTGCATAATAAAGTTAAATGAATATTTCATAATTTATGTTAAATATTTTAGGAAAAATGTATCGAAGTGTTTATGAAGAGTTTTATAAGCACAAAGCTTCGGCCTAATCCTCACCTCGTCGAAGGATGTCATCCTTTTTTGACAGAATTGACGAGTGACGATATAAAGAATCAAATCGTACCGGCCATGCAAAAAGCGATGCTTAGAAATCCAGAGATTATCATCGAAACTGTAGGATTGATCCTCAATAGCCTTTCGATTGACTTAAGCCCCATTGCATTAGATATTTCTAAAAATTTAATAGGCTACTTGCATTCCAATGATGAATCGGTCCGCGTGGAAGCAGCCATGACGTGCAAAATATTATCGTCAAAGTCGTCCAATCCGGAAACCATAACGACCATCCTCAAACAGCTCTTTGACATTTTCAACGGTTCAAATGGAAAACTTACGCTTTCCGAACACAAAGCCGGAGTATTGATGGTATGTTTGTTTAAACCTAGATCACTAATCATATTTTTGTGTTATACTGTCGCTACATATTAGTCTCGCAGACTAACGAAATAAAACATTTCTTATTTATAATTTTTATCAGTTGAAAAGCATATTATACGAAAGAATATTTATTAACCTGTATGGGAGTACTTACGGAAATATCCGTTTTGACCTTCACTATTCAGAAAGAGCACTCTTGTGCATTGAAGCTCCGAGGCGGACAGAGACAGAGAGAACTTAGCGCAGTTCGGGAGACTGAGACGGAGAGCTTCTTCATATGCATCGCATGATTGTATAGATCGTTAAGCCCAAATTTATCGACTTATAATGATTTCGATTTCAAGTGTGTTATTTGTTTACGCAAAGAAATGACCGAATATTGTGTGTTATCGAGTCTTCAATTTTGAAGATATCTTTGATACTGATACCTATTCTCAAAGTCATAATATTTAATCACTAACAAAACCACAGCTCGGTAAGAGCATCAAGCTTTGAGCAAACTACGTTTCAATGGTTTTTGTTGTTGTCTTACCATATTAGACACATAAATTACATGCGTATTGATCATGCACAGTAAAATATACATTGCGACCATATATTTGTCTTGCGACTGCAACTCAACTGTACACATCTGGTCAGTTGTGACCACAGCACTTTTGCAGGGCCGTAACTAGAGTGCTCGCCACGGGCGCAACTGAGCTTGGAACGCAAAACGCAGAATACTGACCCATTCGAAGGTTGCAAATAGTTTTTATTTTACGTGACCATTCTACTTTTCATGAATCAACACTGATTGACTCTGTACGTTTTTATAATATATAACAAGTTGTCTAATCCCTCTTTTCTTTGTTATCACTTATTTTCGACCGGTTGTAAAATTTAAACAACCCATCTGATCAGTCTTCTTCGAATAACTTAATTTTGTAATGAGAGTTTGTAATCATTCTGTAGACATTTTCGGGTATGGCATTCGATCACGAGGCATTCATTCGTCATGTCAGCGGTCTGAAAAGTGGACCAGTTGGACCCACAGATCTTGTGGCCACTCCGTCCTCTTTTAGGGCTTTTTGTGTAATTTTCGGGGATAAATGTGTATCTGGGGCCTTCTATGGTTTGTTAGCTCGTGCACTTACAGTCGACGGTCATCCAATACCATCTTGGCAGCTCATACGGCGTCATCTAACCTTTACTTTACCATGATGTATTTACTACAACTCTAATACTTTATAGGAATTTTTGGGATTGAAGGTAATATCTAGTTGATTGAAAGCGAATCATTACTCCATCAGAACCTTTTTAGGTGGTCCTCTTTTCACATATTGATACTAAACATTAGTCTGAAAGACTAACATTTTGCGGAATTTTTGTAATTTAGTAAGGTACTGAACAGGGTTTTGGTGGGGGAGGTTCGAGAATATGCATATTGTAGTCTGTGAAACTAATGATTAGTGATATAGGATTAAGATTGCTGTAAATATGTATATAATTCATTTGCAACTAATATCTAAACAATTACAGGGCGCCGGTAATTTTTCATTCAACAATGTTAGTCAAGAAAATCGAGTGAAAGTTTATGCCGATGTATCAAAGTTGTTTTTCAAAGTACTCGAAACTGAAAGCCATGAAAAAATCTTGTGCTGTGCCCTCGAGAAGCTCTCACTTTGGAGTAAAAATTTATCCGGAGATCTTCCAGATTACGTAGTAGAAGCATTTAAAGTAAGCAAAAAAAAAACAATCAGACTTTCCCAATGTAAATTACGCATTTAATAAATAAATTGTGTTACTTGCAGAAAGGCTTAAATCTTAAATCGGCATCACAGTTAGTTAGAATCAGCTATTTACAGTGGCTCGGTCAATGCGGCAGTACAACTAAAGCGTCTTCTAAAAATAACGATGTTTTAGTTCCGATTTTGACTAAAATCGTAGAGAAGGCTATTCAACAACCTCTACAAGTAATTTTTTTGAATTCCCGTGTATGTTTTATTTAAAAGCAAATCAAATAATAATAATTGATCATTTTATAGAGTGGCATCGTAAGCGAAGGTATATGTGCGGCGTATGCTCTATTGACGCTAGACAATCAGAACCAAGCGCCCAATAAATACGCAGCAATTTGGAACGCGTTAATTAACACTGACAAACAAATATTTTTACAAGAGAAATTTTTAGCGACAGCGACTGAAGACGTTTTGATAAATGTCGCACTCTTGTGTCAATATATTTTGGATAATTATTTCCAAAATAAAAGCTATGATTTGTCCGTTATTTGTCGTGGATTGATTCACTGCGCTCTTTCGCCGATTAGAGCCGTAAATACTGCTGCCGTCGAGCATATCAGGCAAATCGTGTCCGGATCGCAAAGAGCTCCGCTGGCCAGAGCTCTCGTTGCACAACTTACAATTTATTTAGACGGTATAAAAGTGTCCAATAATACCGAAGCAACAGAGTCCACGGACATATCCGGAAAAACAATAACGGATGCAGTCACGGCCATGTGTTCGTGCGATGGTAATATTTTTTCTTCGTAAGCTCTCGGTTATTGGCGCTGTATTAATATCTGTTTATGCTTATTGAGTGAATATATTTTTTTTAGAATACTCCCTAGAAGATTTACAGTTGTTGGCCATTGAAGCGTTATTGCCTACGCACCATCCTCTCATTATTGCTACCAATACGGGTCTCTGGTTGAAGATTGTGAAGCATTTAAAATTGCAACCGAAACAGCTTTTAAAACTGTACGATCAAAACATAAGAAATAGTTACATAATTGGATTCAAGTGTACTGGGGTAAGTCGTCCAACTATTAACGCTTTCCTGCGCGCATATCGTCACTCCGTTCGTCGCTGCAGCACATGAGTGCAAATAAACCTCGCTCAACCTAAACCTCTCGCGCCGGATTAGTCCTATGCCTGCCGCCTTCAGGGACACAATAACAAACCATTTACAAAACATGGATCAAAGACTCCCAAACTTTTCCGAATAAGATAAATTCATTTTGGTTAATAATTCGATATTTGTGATGCACCGACTTGGAGTAGATACATTTTATGAACATCGCCCACGTAAAAGTATTATGTACTTACGTTTCGGATTACCAATTTCGCCAAAATCACATAAAATAATGTTTATTCCCAAAATATTTTTACGTAAATACAATTTTTTTTCGCGGATCATAAGGTCCGATCAACACCATGCCCGGTCCGGTCAAATATTCTCATACCAGATTTTGGTTTTGATTTTACATCTTCAGGAATAAAAAAAGATATTGGAGATACACCTATAGAATTTTTTACAAGTATTTGGACTGGGGAAGTTAATAAATTGTTGATAAAATGTACGAATGCTTATGGTAAAAAGTTTACTTTTACAATTTACCAAAAACAAGATACTGCATGGTGACCAAATTCAATGAAATAAATTATATGGAATTGGAAAAATTTTTTGGACTGTGTCTGCTCGGTGGGCATATAGGCTTTCCAACACTAAGAAAAATGTTTTCACGAGCTTCATTGTATTATCATCCAATATTTTCTTATATTATGTCGAGTAGAAGATTCGAAAAAATATTGAGATGTTTAAATTGCACGATAAATAACAATGACAGGATGTCAAAAATAAGCTCACTGTTGACATCGTTGTTTCGAATTTTCAAAATATATATTCTCCATCGGAAGAAATTTCTTTAGATGAATCTCTTCTTCGTCGAGGGCGACTGTGGTTACGGCAATACACGAAAGGAAAGAAAGCTAAGTATGGCATCAAATTTTATAAATTGTGTTCCCCAAATGGATACATCCATAATCTAGAAATCTATAGAGGAAGGTTATTTGATAACGAACCTAGAGGAACCAAAATTAATGCCTTTGATTGATGATCGTACTTAAATTGATGAATCCATTTCTCCACAAAGGTCATCATGTTTTTATGGACATTTTTTTTGAATAACATTTCATTATCTACTAAACTATTAGAAAAAAGGACGCATACAACAGGGACATTGCGTGCAAATAGAAGAGGAAATCCAGCAGAAATAACAAAGAAGAAGGTTAAAAAGGGAGAACACATATGGTTAAGAAAAAATAATATATATATTTCAAATTGGCACGATACTAGAGACGTATTAAGCATTACAACCAAATATCACCATCAGCTCATCGAAAAAACTAACAGATATGGAATCATAAAAATAAAGCCCATTGAAGTTGTGGAATACAATAAATTTATGGGTGGTGTTGACAGGTCAGGCCAACTCATAGCATACTATTCTTGTCCCCGAAAAACAATTCGGTGGTATAAAAAAATGATATTCCATTTGTTAGACATGTCAGTATTTAATGCGTGGATTTTATACCGCATTAAAATGGAAAAGGTGATAAGTTTTCTACAATTTAGAGACAATTTAATAGAATCCTTATTATGTATTGCCCATATAACAGATGGTAGAGAATTGGTAACTGTCACACCTACTCCAACAATAGGCAATACTCTAGTCATTTTTTTGGAAAAAAATCCTATTCCAAAAAATTATAAAAAGAAAATATGTTATTTGCGCTGCAGGTGGTGTTCAAAAAATAATAAACGCACTGAGACTTCATGGAGATGCCAAACCTGCCCAAAAAAATCCTGCTCTGCTTGTGTGCTTTCGACTCCCGTTACTCTAATACAATAACACGAGACAAAACGATCGACCTTTCATTGTGCGTATTAGCGATGGTTTAAATAGTTTTATTATTAAAGAAAATACAATGGTTGAAAATCACTGAAAAGTGTAAAGAACATATTAAAAAAAACGTGTGGATCAATTAATTTAATGATGAATGGTTCGACGGCGATAAAACTTCGGTCTTATCGCTGGAATGTTATCAATAACAACGATTAGTGAAATCAAGAGGCAAACACGAAACAGAATAACTGACTCATTGTTTGTTTTGGCGATTGCTTATAAGCACTAATCGGTATTCATGAATATTGTCGGCAATCGGATTCACGAAACCAATTAAAATGACGATACCGCGCGCGAAAGCGTTAAGGGAGACCGAAAAGTATTCAAATTTATTTTTTTGCTGGTGAAAACATTCATTTATTAAAATAATCTTAAACACGAAATCAACAAATATTAGGTATTCCCATAATTTGTGTAGTTTATTCCTTTAGAGTCCCACTATAGACAAATAAGCACTATTTTTAATGCAATTATTGTTTAAGGGTTTAAATAACCCACTCGTTGAATCATTTCCGTCAGAAATTGCTGAGTTATAAGGTTCTTCCCATGGAAGGTCTCCATCAGAGTTTACTGCTTTGGGTGCAATGTGCAAATCAAAAATTTTAATTGAAATCAATACATTGTAATTTTATAGTTTTTATAGTCTCCGCTGTGTCTATTCTGTCGGTTGATGCGCCACTCGTCTGCGAGTCTCTGCGAGCCAATGACTATTTTAGCTCGTTCTTAATCATCACAAGTGCTGGATTCCCTTCATTGAATAAGGCAACAGCCTAAAACTAACTGAAAGAGCGCATTGAATAAATTTTGATTACTTTTCGGTCCTCTTAAGATACAAAATGTGTATTTTGTAATTTGTAAATATGTATATGTTTTTTTCCTTATTCAGAGCTATAATAATGTTATTTCAACACTGGTGGCTCAGAATTCGGAGCAAATTTTACCAAATATAATGTCTTACGTCGTGGAAACGTTAGACGATCCAGAACTCCTCAAAATCACACGCGACGAATACTTTATATTTTTAACCCCAGAAGGAGAACTATACGATAAGAGTAATATACCAGGGTAATTATTATATTTTAGTGTTAAAGGCGTAAAAATAATTGATGATTTCTTGTTGAATCTTATTTTGTAATGTACTATTTAAGCAATGACGAAAATGCTGAAATGAATATGAAAAGAGAGAGTAAGGCGTATTCCTACAAGGATCAACTGGAAGAACTTCAATTGCGCAGAGAGATAGCCGAGAACAAGAGATCGGACGGTAAAACCAAACCGCCCAAAGAGCTCACCGCCAAACAAAAGGAAGCAATCAGAATTCAAACCAACAAAGAGAACGCAATTAGGAAAAAAATCACCGAGGTTCTAAATTTGTTATCGATACGTATGTGATTTTTATTTTAGCGATCGATGGCCATAATTAACGATTTTAATTTATCTTATTAGTTAGAGGTGCGCTTGAAACGCGTGGAACAATTGGTAATATCAGCGAGTATGGGAAATCGAATCGCGTTGGGCAAACATACCGCCGTTCTGTTAGCGCGAATTTTGTGTGCTTTGCGGTCACCACTCGCAGCTCCACGCTTAGCTTCCCTTTATTTGCATTTACGCTCAGCATTTTGGCCGTCGAATTTAGTCTCACTTGGAAATATGGTGGCTCACGTTACACTTAGGTATATATCGTCTGTTTACGCTTTGAATATAATATCAATGCATTAATATCGTATTTAATAACGGTTGTTCAAAATTGTCTTCTATTTATATAATTACAGATTGAGTAAACCACAATGTGATTTGGATTCAAATTGGGAAGAAGAAAATCTCGATAAGGCCATGTCGAGGACTATTAAATTATTACATATGCACACGGTGGCTTTACAAGCTGTCCAAAATCAAATAGATTCGGATACGCCCGAAAATAATCCGCTTATGAATTTTAATAAGAGTTTATTCTCCGCTCCGGCGTTTTGTTATTGTTTCCATTTGATATATTTGAGTCTTATGTCACCATATTCAAAGAGCGACCAAAAAATGGTCCAGGACGGACTTCAGATAATATCGTATCATTCCAAAATGAGGAAAAGTAATGATATCAAGAACGTATTGTTTGATCCGGATCTATTGCCGGTTCAACAGATATTCCAATTGCTTATTGATGTTATCGGTAAGTTTTCTGTATTATGTGATTTTATTGGATGAATGCCGAAAACTATAAACGTTGTTTATTTAAATCAAAATAAAGGTAGCCACAGTGGACGGGTTCAATCGCAGAGTATAACGACTCTTTTAGATGTAGCTGTAGCCGTCTCCGGGAATGAAAATTGTGGTTGCGCATCGAGTACCGAAATTGACTGTCTATTAACTGGACTCCAGAATCCATCCGAGGTAATTTTATATATGTAAATGTTAATTCTGATAAAAAAAATACGGATAAATGCTTATCATTTAAAAACATTTTGTTAGGTCGTGCGAGATGCTTCTCTTAGAGCTTTGACGCATCTCGTTAAACTATTTCCATCTTTGGAGGACAACCCTGAAAAGGCGCTCTTATTAAAGAAAAGACTTTGGATTGCTAAATTTGACGTACTCGATGTTAATAGGTATGTTTTATTTTTGTAAAAAAATTAGATTTAAACTCAATTTTCAACCTATTTATATTATTTTAATTTTTAGAAAACTAGCTGATACTCTATGGAAAGCTAGTAATTTGGAATCGGGAATATATTTAGTAGAGAGTGTATCAACTGAAGTTGCTCATCCCGTTGAACCAATTCAAAGAGCAGCTGCTTTAGCATTGGCTGCTCTCCTCGAGGCAGATGTGTCTCTCGTTACGCCAATTATGAGTTCTCTTCTCATATTATATAATGAGAAATTAAATGTAAGTCAAACTTTCATTTATATTTAAATATATCTCATACAAATAATAAATAACATTTGCATTCATGTTTAATTTCAGATGATCCCTCCGAAACTTGATGAATTTGGTCATGTAGTAGAACCTCCGATTGATGAATGGGGAGGTCGCAGAGGAGTCGGTCTCGCTTTAAACGCTCTCGCCCCGTTACTGGAGAAAGAAGCCGTGGGACAAGTTGTGAAATTTTTCGTTTCACACGGTCTGGGAGATCGAGCCGAAGACGTGCGAAAAGAAATGTTCAACGCCGCCATGACTGTTGTAGAATTACACGGCAAGGTATTATTATGATCATTTTTTTTTATTTAGTTACTGTTATTTTATCATTTTACATGTGTATTTATTTCGTTATAGAATACCGTGAGCGATCAATTGCCCGTATTTGAACAATTCTTGGATAAAGCGCCCAAGACGAGCAGTTTTGATGTTGTTCGTCAAGCCGTCGTTATATTAGTAGGATCATTGGCGCGGCATCTTGCTCCTGAAGACCCGCGTATCAAGCCTATAACATTGAGATTGATTGCTGCATTATCGACTCCTTCACAGCAGGTTGTGTTATATATTTGATAACTTTATGTAATAAAAGATCATCCAAGTCTAGATGTAATATTTTCTCAAGTTGTCTTGTTGAAAATAAACATCAGACATAACCTTATTGGATAATATTTTTAGGTTCAAGAAGCCGTAAGCAACTGTCTTCCATACCTAATTACATCTCCGGTATTGCGAGATGAAAGCACAGCCATTGTCAATAAACTGATGCAAAAACTGTTGAAGGCAGAAAAATATGGCGAAAGAAAGGTTTGAAATATATAATTTTTAAAGGTGTTTGTATTGTTTGAGTATGCTAATCTTTGTTTATTTATAGGGCGCAGCGTATGGCTTAGCAGGCATCGTCAAAGGTCTAGGAATTCTCGCATTGAAGCAGTTGGAAATAATGTCAAGATTGACCGAAGCTATACAAGATAAGAAAAACTTCAAACACCGCGAAGGTAATTCAAATAAGAATTAAAGTGATGAAATTAATTGAACTCGAATTTAAAAAAAATATGCATGCTTTATTATGTAACGTGAAGGAAAAATATTGTAAATGCACAAGCGGGGACGACGGGACTCATCCATTGTCAGGCTAAAGCAAGCATTCACTTCTTTTAAGCCTTTTATATTGGAAACTAGTGATTACCCGGTATGCATTGCAATGCCACGTCTCGCATAATGCGTACACAAACAATATTTTTACTATGCCTATGTTATTCCCGCAAGTGTAAACAATAAGTTGACAAAGTTTTATCGCAATCGAATGAACAGTATGGAAGCGCATTAAATACGGACAAACAAACATTGATTTTTATGTGTTAGATTACTTCACTTATATTTTCTTCGTAAAATTTTGAGATCAATGTCGGATTGATTTTTCGGTAATGAAAACCCTTTTAGTGTAACATATTCACGAATGGAATCACTATTCGTAATCCTGCTTATGGGAAAATACAGACAAAAAAGCCAGCGCCTCTCCCTTTTACAATTATTAGAACAGTATTTAATTTAATAGCTTTAAAAAAACATTACATATTCAAAGTTAGCTTATTTAATTAGTATTAATTAAAATGTGGTTTTTTTTTCAGGTGCTTTATTCGCATTTGAAATGCTCTGCACAAAACTTGGTAGACTTTTTGAGCCATATATTGTGCACGTTTTACCACATCTACTACTTTGCTTTGGAGATACATCGCAGTACGTCAGAACAGCAACAGACGATACAGCTAAGGTTGTAATGAGCAAACTTTCTGCGCATGGAGTTAAACTTGTTTTACCATCCTTACTGGCTGCCTTGGAAGACGACAGTTGGAGAACGAAAACCGGATCGATTGAACTATTGGGAGCTATGGCTTATTGTGCTCCCAAGCAGCTTTCTTCATGCTTACCGAATATTGTCCCCAAACTAATTGAAGTATTGAGCGATTCCCACATAAAAGTACAGGAAGCAGGCGCGGAAGCATTGAAAGTCATCGGTTCAGTTATTCGAAACCCTGAAATTCAAGGTATGATCAGGAAAAAATTGCATATTGAATTGGATTTTAAGAATTTACGCCGCCAATTCACAATAATTTATTATCTTTTATTTTAGCTATTGTTCCGCCGCTATTGGAAGCTTTACAAGATCCATCGAACAAAACATCGGCTTGTTTAGGAACGTTATTGGATACGCAGTTTGTGCATTTTATTGACGCACCGTCCCTTGCTTTAATAATGCCCGTCGTACAGAGAGCGTTTATGGATCGTTCGACCGAGACTAGAAAAATGGCCGCCCAAATCATCGGAAACATGTATTCATTGACTGATCAAAAGGATCTTTTGCCTTATTTACCTAATATCATACCCGGCTTAAAAACGTCTCTTTTAGACCCTGTACCGGAGGTTCGTAGCGTTTCCGCTAGAGCTTTGGGTGCCATGGTGCGCGGAATGGGCGAAGCCAGTTTTGAAGACTTGCTTCCTTGGTTAATGCAAACGCTGACGTCAGAATCGAGCAGCGTTGATAGATCGGGTGCCGCTCAAGGCTTATCCGAAGTTGTTGCCGGACTCGGAGTAGAAAAATTACATAAGCTGATGCCAGATATAATTACAACGTCCGAGCGTACCGATATTGCACCTCATGTGAAGGACGGTTACATTATGATGTTTATATACATGCCCGGAGCGTTTACTAATGAATTTACGCCGTATATTGGTCAAATCATCAATCCTATTTTGAAAGCCTTGGCTGATGAAAACGAATATGTTCGAGACACGGCTCTAAAGGCCGGTCAAAGAATTGTCAATTTATATGCCGATTCGGCGATTATGCTTCTTTTGCCGGAGTTAGAGAAAGGTTTATTCGATGACGATTGGCGAATCCGATACAGTTCAGTCCAATTGCTTGGAGATTTGTTGTATAGAATTTCCGGCGTGTCCGGTAAAATGAGTACTGAAACGGCCTCCGAGGATGATAATTTTGGAACGGAACAATCTCATTCTGCTATTATGACTGCTTTGGGTCAAGAAAGACGTAATCGAGTCCTCGCCGGATTGTATATGGGTAGAAGTGACGTCGCTCTCATGGTTCGCCAGGCTGCTTTGCACGTATGGAAAGTAGTAGTAACCAATACGCCGCGCACTCTGCGTGAAATTTTACCGACGCTATTTGGATTGCTTCTGGGTTGTCTGGCATCGACCAGTTTTGATAAACGACAAGTGGCTGCGCGCACATTAGGAGATTTAGTTCGCAAATTAGGAGAACGCGTTCTCCCCGAAATTATACCTATTTTAGAACGCGGTCTACAATCGGATAGGCCTGATCAAAGACAGGGTGTTTGCATCGGTCTGAGTGAAATAATGGCGTCTACGTCTAAAGATATGGTTCTTACGTTCGTAAATAGTTTAGTACCGACCGTGCGGAGAGCTCTGTGTGATCCTTTGCCGGAGGTGAGATGTGCAGCCGCTAAAACTTTCGATAGCTTACATTCGACAGTCGGCGTTAGAGCGTTAGATGATATATTGCCGGCTATGTTGAACGGTTTGAACGATCCTAATCCGGAAATAGCCGAAGCGACACTCGACGGCTTACGACAAGTGATGGCTATTAAATCGCGGGTGGTATTGCCGTATTTAGTACCGCAGCTGTCTGCACCTCCCGTTAATACGAAAGCTCTTTCGATATTAGCGTCCGTCGCTGGTGATTCGCTCACTAAACATTTGCACAAGATTCTTCCTGCGCTTTTAAATGCGCTCTGCGGGGCTCAAGGGACTCCAAATGAAGCTCGCGAATTGGAATATTGCAGAGGAGTAGTGCTTTCCGTAAGCGACGAAGCCGGAGTGAGAGCGGTGATGGATGCCCTTTTGGAAGGATCTAGATCACCTACCGCTTCGCAGCGAAGAGCTGCTGCCACGTTACTCGCAGCATTCTGTTCTCACACCAGAGCCGATTACACACAATATATACCGCAATTATTGCGCGGATTGATACACCTCTTTGCTGATACCGATAATGATGTTTTACTTATGGCATGGGAGGCGTTACAAGCCGTCACCAAGAGCATGGATGCTGAACAACAAATACAACACGTTTCCGATATCAGACAAGCTGTCCGATTTGCAGTTAGTGATCTTAAAGGCGTTGATTTGTTACCAGGATTCTGTTTACCAAAGGTATATTTTAACCGTTAAATTTTATCAAATAATATTTCTACAACTTAACAAACGATTTATTTATGTTTTTAGGGCATCACTCCTATTCTCCCGTTATTTAGGGAGTCTATTTTGAATGGATTACCAGAAGAAAAGGAAGCGGCCGCTTCAATGTTAGGGGAAGTAATTAAATTAACATCCGCAGCTGCACTTCAACCGTCAGTGGTTCATATAACCGGTCCGTTGATTCGAATTTTGGGAGACAGATTTAATGCTAATGTCAAGGCCGCCGTATTAGAAACGCTCGCTTTACTTTTAGCCAAGGTGCTTATATAAAATTAAAACGTATTTATATTTTTATTACTGCGTATTTACGTAATAAATCATTATATTTTGATTTCAGGTCGGGGTTATGCTCAAACAGTTCTTACCGCAGTTGCAAACGACGTTTTTAAAAGCGTTGAACGATCCTAATAAGCAAGTTAGAATTAAAGCCGGCTATGCACTCAGTCAATTAGTAGTTATTCATACGAGAGCCGATCCGTTGTTTGTTGAAATGCACAACGGAATTAAAAATTCTGAAGATTTAAGCATCAAAGAAACGATGTTACAAGCGTTGCGCAGTATTATTTCTTGCGGTGGAGATAAAATGTCTGAAACTTTGGCATTGAGCGTTCTCACCACTCTTACGTCGCCGTCGCTATTGGGTCATTCGGAAGATCCACCCAGAGCAGCAGTCGGCGGTTGTTTAGGTGCTTTGTTGCATTGTCTTCCTCAAGGTGCTCGCGATAACGCAATGCAAGGACAAATATTATGCGAGGATGCTTCGGATTGGACGCTGAGGCATGGAAGATCTTGCGCGTTATTTGTGGGCCTCAAAGAACACCCGGATATAATATTTGTGAATCAATACAAGGATAAAATTTGTAAAATCTTGTTGAGCTATCTTACGAACGATAAGGTGCCGATAGTATGCAACGGCATTAGAGGAATAGGATACCTATTTAAATACCTTCAAATGACGAAACTTCCGATTCCACAAAATCTCATCGTACCTTTTGCCAGAGTAAGGATATTTTATTTATCGGGGATTAAACTCGTTCACACGCTCTATTTAATTTTGTCATTTTTATGTATGCCTATTTTATATTTAAAGACCATGAACCACGTGAACAACGACGTCAAACAACTTTTGGCCAGAGTGTGTACGATGCTCGGAAAATGCGTCCCTCCAGAGAATATGGCTCCTGAACTACTCAAACTTTTGTTACCTACATTAGTCAACGGTACAAAAGAGAAAAACGGTTACGTCAAAGCAAATTCTGAAATTGCTCTTATATCCGTTCTGAGATTACGCCAAGGAGATGAAGTTCAGAAGGTGACTATATTAATATTAGTGAATTAACGCATGACGAACTTATGTTAATTGATTTGATTATTTCAGCGATGTCTTCAATTACTCGAAGTGGGAGCTTGCGAATCGTTGAACGATGTAGTCAGCAAAGTACTCAAAAAGACGCTGAATCAACCCGAAGGAAAAGAAGAGGATCTTGACTCGACACTCATCACTTAAATTTATTTACATCACCGTAGAGCAATTTTGTTGTTTAAATAAAATGAAAAATATTAGGGTTCACAAAGATTTGGGTCTAAAAATAGAGTATATTTTAAAATTCAAATACTTGTGATTAAAATCCATGATTTTATACATGGGAGAAATAATCTATACATGTTTTTTACCCCACAAATAATTTTTTATTGATGTCTATCTAACATACTTATATTACCGAATTGATGTGATTAATCGTATTAAAGTCGATTGCAGAGGAGCAAAGCCGATATAAAAATGTCTCAGATCAATTTCAATCGAGGCTATTATAACATTTCTAAGTGTATTATGAAAAAAACATATGATGAAATAAAACTTTCATTTAAAATATGTTAAGTTTTATCCAATATTTTTATTGTTAGTTACCACATCTTGTCACATTTGTCAAACAAATGTGTTTGGTAAAACTTAATGTAATTTAAAATAACAAAATCAATATACATTGTTTCATTCGTGTTCATGATTTATTAGATGCTCCCATAAGTAATGTTTTTCGATGCATCCAGTCTGTCGAGCGTCAACTCGTCGCTAGTCTACTTTAAAATTTTCAACCGAGTTTCATTGATAAAATCCAACATCAACATTAGATTTACCTAATATTTTTAAGATACAAAATCAATTATGTAGTAATTATGAGATTATAATAAATATAATCACCTAACAAACCCGCAGGCGAAATGAAAAAGTTTAACTTGAATTGAAAAAGGTTTAAGGCACTTAAAATGAAAACGCAAATATACAAAATATAATATTTAATACAAAGAAACAATTTAATTACAATGGTATAAAATTGTTACAAGTTTCCTTACATATTAATGGTGGTACATAGCCCAAAGAGAGCATTTGTGGTACATAGCTATATTATCTGTATAAATCTTTGATATTTTCATTAACAAAATTACTAGATATATATAGAGCTAACGTTTGCACCGTTCAATTTCTTCTATACATATCGGATAAGTTGGAGCAAACCACTCTCAAATAAAACACAATATCTCAGAATATAGATTATATAGCAAAAAATGATAAATATAATAACATACTTAAAAAAATTAAAGAGTATTCCCATTTACATCTTAAAAACATTTACGTTCAGCATATTGATGACGACGCATCAATTTATAAAAAGCTGAAGAAATCAACCCAATAATAGGGGCATTTGAAATATTTACTACTCGTCAATTAGCATTAAAACAATCAAAACGATTATGATGACGAAATGACTAAAATTTTAAAACAATTTTCTTTAAATCATCATCGATTACTGGTCCATTTTTAAAATATGGAGATCACATTTTAATTATTGTTTTTTTGTCTTGCGCAACAAAATTTGACTCGATAGCAGCAAAATGTTTACGTATAATTGCTTTAATATGCCATAAAATATGTTTTAACTATACAATACTTAATTATCATTTAAAACATAACATATATTAAATACAGTAAAGGCACAGGTAATATCAACAGTTTTTTTTTCAGAATAACGTAACATAAATATTTAACTAAATGTGATGCGGGTCGCTTAAAAAATAACGCAATAACTGAATATTAATTGATTTTAAGCATCGTTAAAAATTACTTTGTGATAAGTGATGGCTTGATAAATTATAGATAATTATCATTTAATAAAAATAATGTTTTTGGTTGAAACATGTAATTGGCGTAAAAAAAAAGAAAATAACAAGAATCTCATGTAGAATCTCATCATATGAAATATATGTATATATATAAGAATTTATTTATCACATGACTAAGCCTAAAAATCTACTACTTCATAAATCTCACAGTCTTCATTAAGTACTAAAATTATATAAGGCCAATAAATGTTTAAACATTATAATCACTAGATGTAAAAAAAAATATAATATCAATGAGAAAATATTTGTACAATGGATATTATAAAAATATGTACACAGTATGAAAATAATAAATTTCATAATTATCAAACGCGTACAATCATATCGGTTTACATAATAAAAAAATATATATGCACACTTCTTAGCTTAAATCCCATTTAAATAGAAACTCATAAAATATATCTTAACACATAGGAGACGATTCAATTTCACAAATATCTACTGCACGTCAGGTCAGTAAAAATACTCGGAGATAAATAAAACAAGAGTCAATGTGCGCGAATTCAAAAATGATCCACTTTAACAGCAACCGTGTTGAGAGTCGTCGTCGCCGGTAGAAGAATATTATCCCAAGACGGAGCGGGCTCCGTGTCCGTAGCGTTGAGCGTCAATCCCAGCGAGGGCAATGTGTTAGCGCAATGGGGAAGACGCAGCGTAACTGGCCTGGCAAAACCGAGACCCTGAGGGCCACACATAACCACAGGAGACAGGAGAGCTTCACCTGAATAAAAATATTCGATTACAATATATAAAATATTTCTTACATTTTAGGCGTATTAATGCTATTAATAAACTAATAAAAATATATATAATTTCAACCCTAAAATTGCTATATCGAGGGAAGAAAACTGATGCCATTGATTTGAAACATTGAAAGCTTGCCAATGAGAAATTAGTTCGTTTAACAAATATTTATACAGAAGTGATTAGATTGGATTTAACGTAAGAATTATAAACAATAAATAAACACAATGATGTTTATGTAATAGAATAACTATTATGAATATTCGTAGCAATTTAAGGGTTGAAATATCATGCATAGGTGTAAGCGTATAAGAAATAAAACATCTTTCATTTTTGTACTCGTTTTGCAATAATCTAAAAGTAAATCTACTGATACTTTATTTATGTTACGAATTTATCAAATAGCATTCAGTCTACTGCTCATTACTCATGCAATATTATTTATTACTCATGCCTATTTACATATTTAAATCTTCGAAATCATAAAGGGAATTGCTTGAACTTTTGCAAACACCGAGCAATAACTAAATAAACTAATAAAAATCATCTAGTTTCATTACTTTTTATTCACACAAAAAAATGACCGAGATTCAAAATTTACATACAGAAAGATTGCAAACACAAACGGTAATTTGATCAAAAATATCCATTCTTATATTTGAAGAAATAGGACTGTGATTGTTAGAATTCATACCAAATGTATAATATAATACTTTACAGTCCGGGCGTTCCGCGTTAAACTTCACCTAAAGTCCGAGCGAATTTTTTCAATAATATATTGTTCCGTTCGGAATGTCGTTCTTTTAATACTTACTTTTTGATCATCAGTTATGTCTCAGCCATCCCTTTGATAACATGTATTATATATTTTGTTAGTCGACTAACATCTGGAGAATGTTATTTTATACTAGCAGAATCTCTAACTGTTTTTCAATGCCGGAGATGGTTTAAACAATTTAAAAGTGAAAATTATGAGAATTAACAGACAAGCTTGGATACTTCCGGAAAAAAATAGGAAAGATCTTTAAACTGGGGATGTGGATACCGCACGACATTACTGATGAGATAAAAACAACCGTTTGTACACTATTTTGTGACTGGAGATGAAAAGTGGATGTTGTACTCAAATCAAAAATGCAAAAGACAGTGGCTTTCAAATGGGCAGATAAAGAAATCGACCCTTTGATCGGATCTAACAGTAAAAATAGCTCTTTTAAATGTATAGTGTATACTCCATAGGGATAATCTATGATGAAGTCCTTGCATATGATCAAACAATAACGTGGGAGATTTATTGTTCATAATTAGAATGTTTAAAAGTGGCGTTACACGGGCACGGACTGTAAAGAGTTAATATGCGTGTCTTGATGTTAGCAAATCAATTTATCCTCCGAAATAGTAACAGATAGAAACTAATAGATTTTTAATGACAAAAAAACCTATCACTTTGTCATGACCGACCACATTTTCTATAGATTTGAATGCAAAACTATTAAGATACCACCAACGACTGTCGGTTTTAATCTAAATATTTATTATGTAAGTCCTAGATTTGTACGCATTATAACGAGTTCCAAACCAGTAACTTACAAAATAAAAATATTGATTTAAACCAATAAGTTTGATTACATTTACAGCAATACTATACAAATTTGCATAGAATTCTTCGTTTATAAAACAGACTTGTATCACAGTAAAATATAAATAAATAAATAATTAGCTAACAGCGGGTTAATATACTACATAGATGTGTTAAAAAGATTACACACAGAAAACCAAACATGCAATAAATGATCTAAAGAAACGTCTATTAAAGTGTCACAATATTGACTGATTTTTCTACAGGTAAATTCATTTTTTCATGCTTTATCAATACTGGTGCTCTGATAAAAAATAATCGTGCATGTGATGCTGATTCATATTGTTATTTACCCTTGTCCATATCAATAGGTGGACCGCCAACGCTGTGACTAAGGCGAGGATCTGTGACAGTAAAGTAAATCTTCTGCTTCACACCCGGCAGGATGGCATCGGGCGGAATGATCAAGGAAACTCCCCACGCACGGTCTTCTAGCATACCGCCTTCGTTATCGAATATACCCCAAGTGGTGCAAGGACCGTCCGGACCGCCGATTCGACCCTTTTGTCCGACGGCCAAAATGTCCGTATCAATGTGTAAAGGACCCGATAACACAGTTATATTCTGTCCGTCGCCGCTGCTTTCGTCAAATCTCCCCGATTTATTATTGCATTTGAAAATGGGAAACGTATCATTCCCTTTGATGTCTTGCGACGTATACGGTGTGCTCTGCGGTTTACAATCGAATTGCATGCTGCATTCGGACGCGTAATGAGTCTCCATGGACGTTGTCGAATTGTAAGGGATCGCCGCGTCCGATTGGCGTTCGTTAGATGTAAAAGTTTTGAGCGGCAAACGAGATTGATACAACGGTTCGCCCTTTAAAATGCTCTTTTCGATCGCTAAATTGGTTTGCTTTTCTTGATCGGTCTTTGGTTGAACGCGTAGAGCGTCAAAATCGATCTCTAACTGGTTGAGCTTATTCGCCGCGAGCGCTTCTTGTTTTGTTTGATAGAGGGATTCGCGTCTCGATAAATGAGCCACGTCGCTCAATTCATATGGACTGCTTCTATTGTGAACGCTGTCTTTTTTCGAGAATATATTGTTTTCTTTTATCTCTTGTTGGGATTCGTATATTACGGATTCCTTGAGGTTTCTCTTGGAAACGTATATTGGCTCGGAAAAATTGCTCGCTTCGTATTCCGACGCTTCTTTTCTGGATTGGTATATTTTTTCTTTCTTGGCGAGATTGCGTTGCTTTATTATTTCTAGCTTTTCGTCAGACCTCGGAGAGTGCTGCAATTTCATCTCTCTGCTCGCAATCAGCGCAGCTTTTTGAGTGAGTATTTCTTGTTTCGTAACGTAAGGACTCTCGGAGGACGATTGTGTGAAATTTAAACAAGGTTGTTGTATGGAAGATGAAATATTTTCACAAGTGCACCCAGCGTGCTCAGAAACAATACTTTTGGAAGCTGATGAATCGCACAAACTAAGCATATCTACGTCCAATGTTTCAATACCACTCTTTATATATTCATCATTCAAATTTTCTGCATTATTCGATGCCATTTCATAGTTAGCTTTGTTTTGAATGTTGGGCGTGGGAGTATTATTAGATCTTTGAGCAAGTTTTTCAGAAAGATATATTTCATGGTTTGTATCGTAACTGTTTTCATTCGGTGACATCAATTTCTGGTTATTAGTTTTATAACTAATGGCATCACCGCATTGAATTCTGGATTTAGTAGGCGATTTACACATTTGCAAGCATTCATTTCCCTCTTTCGCTTCCTCTTTTGTTCTGAACGTACTCTCTGACATTGATCTTAATTTGAGAATTTCCTCACTGGATAAATAAGAGCTTTCGTGATTGATACGCTGCTTTAACATTTCACTTTTTGTTCCATAAGGACTTTCAAGCTTTGAACGATCCTTCATTATTTCCTCGCGTGCGGCGTACTGATTTTCTCCTAGCAATCTTTGTCTTAACATTTCCTCTTTAGTTGCATAAGGATTCTGCGGAGTTAACCTACTCCTCGATATATCATCTCGGGTAGCATAAGGCGATTCTATTTTCTTAGGACCGATGTATCCATAAGGACTTTCTCCGGATCTCTGACAACATTCATTTTTAGACGCATAATTGCATTCTCCCTTGATTTCTTGCATCGGTGCATAATGACTTTCCTTGTACGAATGCTGCGCGACATTATCACATTTGCCTGCAATTCGTGCATTATCGTGCAATTCTAATATATTTTGCTGGTTTATAACTTCTTGCCTAGAGGCATAAGGACATTGCGTCTGTCGCATCAATACGTCTCGCTTCGTAGAGTAAATAGGATCGTTGTATTTGAAAGACGTTTCAGATCTGGTTGCATAAGTTCTTTCGGGTTTCGGTATATTCTGATAATTTTGTTCCAACGGCGACGGATAAAAAGGTTCATGCTTTATTTCCATTTTACGCTGATATATAGGATCTATTGCGGTTATCATGTTGAAGTGTTTATATTGCGGATCGAAATATCCGCGTCGACCGTATTCGATCAATGAATTTTGTCTCCTTAAAAGTGGTCTCATTTTCGGTTCTGTTTCCATTTCACACATTGAGTTTTGTCGTCTTCTTATATTGCCTATTACTATTGAGGGTTTTGGTATTTGTTCTTGAACGGGAGGCCTCGGACGATTCGTTTCACAGAATGAACTCTGTCGTTTGAGAATTGGCTTCAACGGTCTTTTATCGCAAGAAGAGCTACTACGAAAGAGGCCTCGTGATTTTCCTGCAATATTAGGTAGACTCTGATCTGAACAGATATGATCGAAATTTTCATCGTCATAATAGGCGGGTTTGTCTTTTTTTTGTACGTCACTTTCACACATTGAATGATGTTTCGTAACTTTCTTTGATGTTTTTGATCTGAACAAATCCAAGGTTATGCTTTTCAGAAATGACGATTTCTTGGACACTTTCTTATGTGATTTGGGTGTTTTGTTAGCTTCATTTTCCACATTTTCATTCATGGTTTCTGTTGGGCTGAAGAATTTTGTCCAAATAAAAAATGCAAAAATTAACAAAACTTGCATTTGTTCTTTAGTAATTAATTAATATGGTGTGTTACTAAAAATTGATATGGTATGTTTTATTTATTGAATGAATGAATGAATAGAAAAAAATAAAAACAACAATAATTAATGTATATGAATGTTCTTCGACTTTTTTTTATAAGAATCCAATAAAAACTGAGAACTATAATGGATTATGTAGATTTATATTATTGAAACATTTCTGGCATAGTAACTAGAGTAGAAAATTGCTATAAAAAGGACAAATTTCTGCCAATCAGTGATGTATAGTGGGTGTGATGTTAGTTGTGTGCTATGTTGTATTTACTACACACAAACGGCATATCCGCATAAATACAGCACACCTATCATATGCTACTGGTGTCAATGCTTTTTATTTAAAAACGTAACGGTATGAATATTACAAAGCACAAAATCAATGGGAATTAAGGCGTAAACCAAACTGGTTTACGCCTTAGCCAAACATGCCATAAATTGAACAAAGAACTAAAAATATCAAGCTTTTGGTAATTATCTTAGAAGAAGTAACCTATTATATGTTTCATAAGCACTCAAACGAAATAAATAGTTCTCAGCGTTTATCAGAAACACTCTATACGCAAATAAATATATGAATTTATAAAAAGAATTGTTACTGATTTGTACAATTAGCAATTTGAGTGTTTGTGTTTGTATAAAACTGAAATGTTCTTGTTTATAATATACATAAATAGATGCACTAAGATGCAGACACATCAGCCAAAACCCCTCGATAAAGATAAAAGTGCAAAATTATGGTACAAAAACCACCAATGTGAAGCAAACTTATTACATATTAAAATGTATAATCAACCCGAAATGAATGGTGATACCAATATGTATTAAAGGGCGAAACGGTAACCCAAATTATATAACGGGTACTAACTATCGAGATTCCAAAATACGTGTTAGTTGTTTTAAGCAATGAGTGTTTGCATGTTAGAGCAAAATAATTTTACATTAATCAAAGCATGCAACATTTATCATCAACACAAATATAGATTGAAGTATAAATGAGTTAGAGTTTCATGAAATATTAAATAAGACTTCAACCCCTTACTGCATATCCTTGATCCGCTCCATAAATTTATTATTGATGCTATAGCGTATTTTTTTTACATAACGAGATCAACGGCAGCTTATTAAATACAGTATGAGATAGATATTTTTTTAATTATATACACAAAATGCAATAAGGGGTTAAAAATATTTTCTTGATTAGTCAAATATTTTTATGGCTTAAAAATATAAACCTCGATTTGCAAAGCTTTTTATAAAACCTATTTAAAACATGATTTTTTCCAGTATGTGTGATTGTTAACGTCCATAAAAAATAGTTATTTGGTGTTTCATCCAAAAAATGTATTACTTCTCGAGGAAATATTGTAAATCTTGAGTCGTCTTAACGCCAATTTATTTCCTGTTGTGTTTACGAAATCAGAAATTAATTCAAAATTAATCGAGAAGTATTTGATAATAAATATAACGATCATAGAATATCATACGGAATCTTGATTCGTAGCGTCAGTATAAAAACATGAGATAAAATATTAATGTTGTGAGCATTAGAATTGAATTGATACGTGTTAACAAACTGGAATATTTTAACTATACACGCTAAACTGCAGCTCATTTTAATCTTGCAGGATTAGATTGAGAGAAGTGTTAGCTTTAAAATGCCTCGCAGTCTATTAACTTCCTGAATCGACGATAATATGACGCGCGTGCGTGATTATTTAAACTCTGATGATTGAGCCTTCAATTGATAACAGAAATTCTATTAATATAACCAACGGCTATTATTATAGCTAAAATTGGGGTCGACGGAAGCTCTGAAAGATTGTGCGGTCATATATTAGTATTATCGAGGATCAAAATATCTATCGGGATGAATATTTTAACAACGCCTATCTAAAATTAATATGAAAATCATAAAACAATTCAGATTATATTGTATAAAATGAATCAAATTTGCAAGAGCTATTTCCTGATGCACGTTTCAAAATATTCAAAGTGAATACGACGGACAAAAAATTAATAAACGTACCTTATGTTGTGCATATGTTGAGGTTTTCTATATAATTCAAAAGCGGATCCGCGTTGTTCACGACTGCCTGCTAAATCTAATAATGAAACACGGATATGCATAAATAATATCAATCAAATATATCGCAATAAACTAAGCGTTCATACCGATAACATGGGGACTGGTTGTTTGTGGTGGACCGCGTATATGTGACGGAGGGCCCGTGTATGGCGGAGCCTGCGGTTGATTTCCACCGTACATATTTTGCTACAGATAAAATATTAATATATAACAACGATTATTTTTAAATATTTATAAAGATATGAATTCCCATTCGTACCTGATGAGAATGTGGGGCGGGATGATAAGGCGGGACGGTTCCCGATCCTGGATGTGAATGAGAATGAGCGTGGGCTACGCCTCCGGACCATTGTCCTCCTCGACCGGGCCCTGAATAATTATATCCGTTCGGTGGTCCGACGGATCCTTGAGGACTTCCGATCATATTGTGATTTTGAGGCGGTTGTTGATGATTACCCCGACCATTTACTAAATCCATTCCCTGAAAGTATTTAAGTCAGTGAAAATGTTCCGTGCATATATGTGAATATTATAAATCAAATACAATTTTTATTTTACCCCATTTCCAACGCTGTAGCTTTTTGCGTGATGTGGCTGCGGCGGCTGAGTTTCATTTACCGGGGGTCGATAGTGTTTTGGTTTAGGAGGTGGAACAGGTTTATACAATGCAGGACCGCCGGCGCCGGCTGCTTTTCCAATACTACCTACATACTCTATTGGACCTGTACTATTTCTATTGCTGCTAAAATTATAAAATGTATGTTGTATATAAATTGGTTAACTTAAGATTTAAAAAATCCGTTTAAAAAGTACCTATATTTGTTATAATCTGACGACGGAAGTTGGGGTCGAGGTTGAGTAGGCGGTGCCCTTTGTGTTCCACCCCCGTCTCTCCCAGTATACATTCCGAGACCGTTACCGCCTTCTCTGCTTCCGTAAATTCCCGGTGCTGCGTTAAGTCCATTATTGCCTTCTCTACTACTATATAAATTACCAGGACCTACGTCCATTGAGCCTCCTCCACCGGACAGTCTTTTCTGCGGACTGTTTAAAGGAGTTGTGTCATATTTACTACTATTGCTAAAATTAAATAATAATATACATATTATTAAAAGATGATTCATTCGTTCACAAGTAATATTATAATAAAACAAATATTACTTTTCTTGTCGGGGTCCGACTTTCAGATCATCTGGAGCGTTTGGACCGAGACGTGCATTTGCCAAAGCTAGCGTCGTAGATGCTAATCCGTTAGGTGCATACGAATCATACGATGACATACTATCGTAAGAATTCTAAAAAATAAACTACGTTAGTTTTCCGGTCTTATCTAAATAAATTATGTTTAAAATTTAAATTACTGTATTGTTGAGGTGTCGATGTCTATCAAGAGAGCCTTGAGCGTTCGTGCTGGAATTATTTTGGCGATCATTCAGCATCCCTCCAGTATTTATAGGTCCATCAACTTCAGTTCTAGCCGTTCCAAATAATCTTTCTTGGGCACTCGGTCGATTGTTAGACTAAATAATAAAATATAAACATATTAATTAAATAACAATAATACAGTTATTGTTATATTAATATAAATGATATATAAACTAACCTGACTGTGGTGTCTCAAAGTAGGTGGATTTCTACCGGGTGTTGGTCCGGGTAAAAGTACACCACCTGGAGGTTTAACGCCTCTATCTATCCGTGGAGGTAAATCAGGTACTAGAATTAATGTAAAATAAATTGTTAATATATATGTACATTAATTATGATTATTAAGATAATTTTAGCGCAGTAAATTTTATTTTACCATGCCCATAAATGCCTTGAGGGGACTGTGGAGGCGAATGAGGAACAGGCGCTCTATTATATGGGCTCCCTTCTGCTTCTCCAGGAATATTAGAAGAACTTTGACCGTGTCCGGGAACTCCTGAACCTGGACCGGCTCCACCGCCATTTGAAGAAAATCCATATTTGCTATCGCCATAGCCACTCTATATGAATTTAAAAAAAATAGATTATATGAATATTTTTTTCTTCCCTTTCAAGGAAATTTTGTATTTAAATATCTTGTGCACGGTTACAGTAGACTCTCGATTATCCAAGCTAATGCTGGGGAGGAAGGCCACGGATAATTGAAAAAGACGGATAATGCGAATCAGCAAATTTTTATTTATAATAATAGTCAAGAGAATTCAAATATACGTCGGAATTTTGCTGTACAAATTTATTAGTGACTAGCTGATACCCAGCGCGTTGCTACCACAAAAAATAATAATTCTAAAAATACATAAGTTATATTATTTGAGATATACCTATATTATTTGAGAATGTGCAAACAATAAGTTGGCAAAGTTTGATCGCAATCGGATGAACGGTATGGTAGCGTATAAAATACGAACAAACAAAGATTTATTTTTATACATTAGAAGATGTATAAAAATACAAATGGAGTATCTTATTTTTCTACATAGTTCTCTTTCTTAGAAAAAAAGTCATCAGATCAATCAGATAGGAAGCCGTCGCTGCAGAAAGAAGTCAGTTGCTCCGAAAACCAGTTGTGCATGTATTGTTCAACTGCAGTGCTGTCTTGATATTGTTGCCTTCCTAATGCCTCTATAAACATTTGGTAGTCACACAGTGCCAAGTCTGAACTATAAGGTGTGTGTTTCCAATATAATTGGATGAGTTGTCATGCAGAAGAAGGATAAGATAAGATCGGACAGACAGCGACTTAGTGGTGTTTAGTTTCTTTTCAGATTCATTTGGGTTATCTATCTATACAATTGTACAATGTACGCTAGATACTCTGTCCGTCTCTGTTTCTCCAAACTCAACGTGCAAGATACTATCCGTCTCTGTGTCTCTCCAAAGACGTTTGTTGCTTGAATCTTGAACTTAGCTGTTTCCAAACATATTTGATATCATTGTGTCGTTACATTGTGTTTACGATCATAATCAATGGGTGCGCCTCATAATCATATAAGATATGAATTCATTTAATTTAAAAATATATATTTTTCAAGCACGGATAATCCGCACCCGGATAATCGAGAGTATACTGTACTATTTAAGAGTTAAATTCACACCAGGACTTTTTAAAACTATCTATAGTTAATAAAACTTTTATAACTTAAAATAAGATTCACATTTGAATAAAAATCAGCCTCAATACACAAGAATTGTAGATTAATTTGGGATTTAAATCACAAATATTTCTGAAAATTAGTAAGTATGTATAAGCATATGCCTTAAATAATCGAACCAAAGTGTCTTAGGGTAATGTGTATGTCGTATAATTATAATAAATATATTTCTGTACACCTTTCATCTCAGAAACCAACATCCAACATAAAATTAGTTAACTGAAAATGCAGATGTTAAGTTAATTAAGCATTTATATAATGGTTCACAGCCATGTTATAAACGAACCGATCACCAAAAACAAATTTACAAAGTCGTGCACATAGTATCATAAGAATAATGAACACAGCATGACTCGTCTTCATAAAAACATATATTGGTATCATCAATTCGTTAAAATATGAAATCAAAATTAATCATCGTTGACTTTACAATATGCATCAAAAAATAAATTCGCATCAAACAAATAAAAAAACTGAAAATCAAATACTTTAAAATATTGGCAGTGAATAATATGTGAAGATATGACTGACCGTATAGGGAGGAGGCGGTGGCACCATGTCTGTGAGGGTGAGATTATCCCTGTCGAGGTTGTCTTGCGCAGTGGCCACTGAGGGGTCAGAGGAGGCGCGCAGTAAGCGTGGGCCAGCGTGTGCCTCTGCCCCCCCTGCCTCCGCATCGCTCTCTGGACTGGATGCGTACGACAGCCGCGATTCGTTCGTCGAGCACATCGGGAATAGGAAGTCATCGGAGAGGGGCTCCGAGCGCTAGAGGTGTCGAGGCACGGCAGAAACAGATACCAATGGCATGATATAGGTAGTCAAGCAATATTAAATGATAACAAATGAAGGAAAATTAAATGAAAACACACAGAAGAGAGTAAATAGAATGATAAGCATTGTACATACTATAAACTACTTAAAATTGATCAAAGCTTTTTAGTCAAAAAAGTATACTCTTTTATAAACAAAACAACAAATAATATTTTTTAGTTGATGTTAATCAATGCGATCAAACTAAAAAGCTTACATCATATCGTATAAACTATGTTTTATATGTGAATTTGTGTTTATTACGAAACTTTTCTATATACGATTAAAAAAAAAAGGTTAACATTTAACAAGAAATCGGACAAAAAATACAATTTTACACACAATATCACATATTCTTAAAAGTATGTTAAAAGAATATATATATTTGTAATATAACACAAAAAGAAAAATATAACACAAGACAATAAAACATTTTATTAACGGACATAAAACATTTTTGGCTGCAGATTTTTTTATTGACACCCAAGTATAAATCACACATGACCCAAATACTGCTCAATAATCGGACCTAAGGTGTTTGTTAAGTTTGGTTCCGACGTTGTATTCTTTTCTAACGAATTATGATTTCGCACGGATAGAGTGTTGTTGTTATTATTATTAGTTACTGAAATATCTGGACATGCTGAAAACACGTGGGTTCTGCCGACGGACTGTGGAGGTTCACTCGATGAACGCTGGTTTGATTTTGTTGGAATTTTTTTAGAGTCAACGTTACAAGCGCAACCTTCCACGGAACAAATCTGTCTGTCTTCGGCGACGTCGCTATCTCTCAAAATTGGCATAACGGAAGAAGGTCTCGGTGGAGCATTATTAATATTTCTTACGTTAGGATTTTCCATGACACTCTGAGGCCGATAAGGTTGAGCTTGATATATATTATTGCTACCAAACAATTGAGACAAGCTATTATTATGAGAAACAACAGAGCTATTTTGATTGTTGCAATTTCTAACACAGCAATTGTTATCTTGTAAGCAAGCATTAGGTGTAGTTTGATTATAGTAATATGGTATACTGGACTGCGGACGACACAACAAATTAGAATTATACCTTATATTTTTTGCTCTATAATGAAGTGGAAAAGAGTGAGCAGGCGACTGCCGAGGATAGTTTATATAGGGATATCTTTGGTAAGTGGGGGTGTATTTATAATTTAACGGAGGATATTGGATGGGCGGGGTAAATGAAGGTGGAAAATATATGTCCGACACCATTTCAAAGCGCTAAAACCAGACAAAAACAGATGTGTTAGCAATATGGATTTATTCCCACATGAAAGAAATATAAGAAAATTTTAACCCTTGAACCCAAGTTAATGCTGATTTTATCCCACAACAGCTCCTTTTAACACGTAGTAATGGATATCAAACACTTTTTCGTTCTTTCATTTTAAATTATATATAAAACTTGTTATCAAACGACTGATAATTAAATTGCTAAACGTCCTTGACTATTGCGAAGTTTAAATTTGCTGTTTAAATTACCGTTTAAAATTAAGTTTGCAATCGATTTATAATCATTAAAAGCCATAATAATGACTCGAAATAATTGCGGGAGTCTAAATCTTTAAACGTCTCATCATACGTTATTTGGTTTTTGTTCACCAGGTCAATAATTATAGCACTTAAACTATTAATTTTGTTAAAAGTTTAAGTTTGATATATTGCGAGACAGTAGGTCGATTAATATAAATCTTATTATTAATATTGTAGAATTTCTTTAAGACTATGCCTTTCTCAGCTTGATTTATATGAAAGTTCGATTGCTACGATCAATTCTGATGATGGACTTGCGACAAAGTGAAATGCTCTTCAATAATAAGCGTGTTTATTTGTTAGATCTTTCAACGTATGTACTACCATATTTCCAAAATACAGTTTCGAATAACTAAACAAGATGAAGATTCAATCAATTTCACAACAAAATACATAAAAATGCGATTTTCCACATAGCTTGTAATATATAGCCCAATGTTTATTAATAAAAGCTATACTAAGACAGTTGAGATATACGTATTTAAATGTAAAGATCAAAAATGCCACATGTCTTATAGTTTGATGGACGTTTTCTAATATAAAATATCATATATATGAAATTAATTTTCCATCCAAATAAAACCATCACCAATGAGTAATTCTTAAAATGAAAATAACTAACCTTTGTTTCGGATATCCACAACTGTTGCGTTTGACACCTTTGAATTAAGTCGGTGAGTTTAGAATACCAAGTGGTTGCCGTCGCTTCGTTCAAACCGATCGTCTGACTGAATACGTGGCCCCAGACGCGTTCCATTCGTAGACAGTATTCTAAAAGCTTCTTCGATGATTTGTGAGCTGATCTATGAACGAAATGTTTATTTTTACTCTTTTTATTTTGATACGGTTTATTTAAATTATTCATCTTATTAAGTATATACGAGGGTTATCTAGAAAGTTAGGTTACAAGGGTTCCTGAGGCTGGGGGAATTTAATGTTTTGAAGTTGGGCACACGCAGCGCGTAGGGGAGATCCTAACGGTCAATTTATTTGGTCCTGCGTGTTTGTCGGTCATTTTGTTCACCGTCAAAAAATCGTCACCTCCCGTCCGCGTGATCATACGCTTTACCGTCACGAATATCCATCAGAAGCTTATTATAAAGAATCATTTAACCGTCATAAAATTTAGGTATAATTAACAGGAATCGGTATCGTCGGATAAGCTATTAAACTCTTTCAACAAAGATAGGACGACGTTTTCGTTCATGTTGTCTTGAAAGCAGGCGTTTG
The DNA here is from genome assembly GCA_008973525.1 of Stenopsyche tienmushanensis. Lineage (NCBI taxonomy): Eukaryota > Metazoa > Arthropoda > Insecta > Trichoptera > Stenopsychidae > Stenopsyche > Stenopsyche tienmushanensis. The sequence goes on from WACJ01000402.1 coordinate 1,346,718, forward strand.
TTTTGATAATTAAGATACTCGCATCATTCTTATCGTTGACCAATTTTGTTATTCCCCTTTGACTATTCTGGAGTGGCGTTATTAGCTGAGTATCGACACTCCTTTGCAAAATCTACTCTTTCGGAAGTAAACTGGCAGGCTTGCACGTTAACAGATACCATGCAAGTTGAATATTACAGAATATTCTAAAGAAATTAATGATCCTACACAAACGTTATAACCTTATTTTCTGGATTACCCTCGTATTTACGCTCAAAACATTTATTTTATACATACTTAGGCATTCCTTGCCGTAATTGTTTTATTATATGTTTGTTGTCAGCCTTTAAAAATATCACTACTGGATAAAACTGAGCATAATTAAGCCTATCAACTGCATTCGGAGTGATATCCAATAAAGCATGCTTTCCCCTATCCATAATGGCACGAATACCGGATAATCTTATAATTCCCGATGTACTCTTACTCTTTCCATCATCCATAGAGCTGTCTAATTCTAAAAATAATTTTGATAATGTTAAAAATATAAAATTTGATAGATATTTTCGAATAAATGCTTAAAAAATATATTACGTGGAGATGTAAATTTATCTGGATAATCGCGTAGAAGTTTCTCTCGTGCAAGATCTGCAATGGGGCCAAATAGTATAACAGGCCTAACAAAGCCTGGATGTTTCAAAACAACTCTTTCATAGGCTGGGAATTTGGATATACTATCTGAGAACACTACGTCATCCCAATGCTCCTGCAATAAGAATATAAAGCTGAGTATATGTTTCAATAAATATACTATTTTTTAACAGTGCATTTTTATTCCAATCATTACCTTGCCAAGAGACTTGGAACGTCTATGCGTAGATCGTCTTCGTCGGAAAAAACTTCCTCTCGATTCTGAACTTCCTTGGGTTAGTTCTTTTTTATTCGCATTAAATTGAGCTGTGGCTAATTCTTCCGCCCGTGCTTTATTAGGTATTATACCTTTTTGTACTTCTTGATTATTTCTACCTGAAATCATCAAATAAAATAGTATATATATATATTATATAAATACTTATTATTTAACAAAAATAGTTATAATTATAAATTTGTAATACCTATCCTATAAACTTGCCAAGCTCCAACGGTGCCATTGTGCAATGTATCCACAACATGGAATACATCACCACTACGGAAGGTCATTTCACCCTTAGTTGCCTCCATATAATGAAAATGACATTTTATGTGGAATGAATCACCTGCGATCAATGAAAATTTGATTCATTTTTTAAAGATATATCGATTAAATAATTAAATCTCGTTAGTAAACTATTTTTTTTAAACCTCTATGCTGAGCAGCTATTGCTTGATACTCTTCTGGTGAATGTTGGACGATTAAATCAATCTGTTCTTGCAAACTTAATAAAAATAATACAGCTTCTTCTCTAGTAACACCTTTCATATCCATATCGTTTACCTAATGAAAAATCACATATGAAAAAATATTGCTGAAAGAGTTCTCAAATAATAAAAATAAAAACAAATTAACAACCTTGAGTATTTTATCTCCAGGACAAAGACCTTGCAATGAAGCAGGACTGCCTGGTTGTACTGCCGACACAAATATACCCGCTTGATTCCCGCCAGTCAATCTAAGGCCGACTGAACCGTCTTTTTGAAAACTTATTAGACGTGGTTCACTCCTATAACCAAAATCACTTAATTAATACAATATTAAAATTAAAATGTTTGAATATTTGTAATAGAATGGCTTACGCAGGTTTATTTCTTTGACTCAATGGATCTTCTTCATATAATTGTCTTCTACTGCTATAATAATCTGAAAGAAAAAAAATATTTTCACTATGTTTCCAAATACCAAAGTTTAAAGCTTATAATCTGCGTCGGACATTCCGACAACTCATTGATAAAACGCCGTTAAGCGTACTGTATAAAACACACTTCATAATAACATATATATAAAATAGCACATTGTTTATGATGATGGAGAAGAATGTAATTTATTGTGGTAGTGTAAATATTAAAAACGAGCGAGGCGACTGTCAAAAATGATTTATAATACATATTAAAGTTCATCTCTTATGCGGTAATGGCTCTTTTTTTTACTAGGCATAATCATATTTTTACATGTGACCGCTGTAATAGGCAAATCTTACTTTGCCATAATTTAACAAAGATTATCCATGGGAAAATTTATTTTGCATGTATGAGATATAATTGTCTTGTATTTAAAAGGAAGCCAAAATTTCCGCCGTATAAAAATCTTATATACGATACCTTCAGGTCTAGGAGGTGGGGGTCTCGGAGGGTGAATATGTTGATGGGGCGATGATGGCGAGTCATGCGCAACAGGTAAAGGACCTCTAGCGCGTCCACCGTTTATAGCATTATTTCCATTAGGTCCACCATTTCCATTGATGATTCCGCCACTGATTGTATTATCGCCAATTAAGGTCGAACGCGACGGAGGTGCTACATACAAATTTTGACCAGAATAAGAGTTAAGTGCATCCGTTCCTAAGGAAAATAAATATGTCAATTCTAAAAATATTTCAAATGTGCAAAACACATTGAAGTACATTATTCAAAATTACCATAGTTATTATGGAAGCTTTGATCGTGGAAACCGGAAGAGTTATTTGAAGGCGCTCTCGATTCTCTAGTGGCGACTACGTTCAGCCTTTCTTTACAGCTGTCTATAATTTTTTTAGCTTCTTTCAATGACATTGTATCATTACAACTGGTATTGTTAATCCTCGTTATAACATCGCCTTCACACAGAGATTGTCCGGCGGAATTTAGCTGCTCTCTGGCTTTAGGAGATAATTCCTTTATAAATAATTTACATCCCAAAACTATTCCAAAATCTATAAAAACAAATTATTTATTATAAATGCAATATAATTTAAATATTATTTTTATATTGGATGATGTATTTACCCTCTTTCTTCCCTTTTGTTAATGTTAATTTAACGGTAGACGGAGCCGGAGAAGGTGTAGGCGTAGGAGGTGCCGCACGTCGCCGTACAACCAATGAAACAGTATTGCCACTATCCCGAAGGACTTGCACCGCCGTTGCATATTCAACATTTTCCAACGATATCCCATTAACACTCATTATTCTGTCGTTAACTCTGTAAATGAACAAATTTGTTTTATTCTGAAGACTCATTAGTCCATTGAAACAAATAATAAATAATAATATTTACTGCAATAAGTCTTGAGCAGGTCCCGCTTTCAACACGTCGCTGACGGCAATAGACGGATCACCACTGGCAAAGTGGGGATTATCACGACCGCCTGATACTGCTATACCGAATCCGTAGCCTGGGACACGAGACACATTTACATGATGAGTTTCCCAGCCTGCCCATGCCGATCCACTACCACCGCTGCCGCTTCCCTGCAAACAAATACATCCATTTTTAATATGATATATCGACAATTCATTAATCATTTTTAAATTTGTTTATTATTGACGTTTCAATTAAAATATTCAGTAATGAATCGTGTAGAATTGTTTTTGAAAAAAAGAGTTACATTGATAAAAGTCAATCCGTATTATACATTATATTAACACATTATGTACGGGAACATTTTGGACACAACTGGGCTTGGGGCGCAAAACACACCAACCCAGTTGAGAATTGCACATGGTTTTTATTTTACCAATCTACTTTACATGAATCAATACTGATTGACTCCGATCGCGAGGCGTGCATTCGTCATGTCAGCGGTCCGAAAAGCGGACCGGTTGGATACATAGATCTGGTTGTGGACGCTCCGTCCTCTTTTAGGGCTTTTTGCCGCATTTTCAGGGATTATCCAGATCATTTTATGATCTATACGATCACGGAAGCCTTTTAGTTTTAAGTTACAAAATCTAGCTAGTTTCTCCCCCGCGCTCGGAACGCAAGTAGCTACTTGTCACTTTTGTTGAGCGTGTTGGCATTCTCCCGAATAGCGGGACCAATAAACAGCTCGGGTAAGTGGATATTCCTTTGTCTCAGATGTGACGTGACAGACCCATGTTTAATCCTGAATTGATGCAAAAATTCGATCTCATTGCTGTGAAACATCGCCAAATACTCGATTGAAACATCATCACGACGCTGTTTTTGTTCCATTGTGAGCAAACGCGGTACCCATCTTGCGCACAGCTTTCTCATGTCTAAATTTTCAGCCAATATGCGATGTACAGCATTTTTTGAAGACTATTAATGGCTACCAAACAAATACTAAACAACATAGCGTCTTCAAACTTAAAACTTTAAAAAAAACTTAAAACGACAACCGCCATCAATTCATTAGGTCGGGTACTATTTTTGTATATAATTTTAAAATTTACATTATAATAAAATACTACATTAATACAATTGTTATTTATTTTTTATAAAAAAACATTGGATTTCCGGGGGGGGGGGCGTATGTTAGATAATTGCAACGGGCGCATCAGACCCTCGGTACGGCTCTATTATCTATATGTATACTTCTGAGATTCCATCTGAGCAATCCAGTGGTGTCAGGTCTGGAGACCGTGCGATCCACGGAATAGAGGACGTCCCCAGGCAAAGAAATCCAATGGTATTAGATCTGTAGACAAAATTCTTAACCATGACCCTGGCAAACTCATTGAATGATTTGTATGAAATGTGGTACATCGTTGGAAAGAGCATAATCTAGAGAACTTTTTAAAACTAAACTAAGTTCAAAATAGTTGTTAGCTTTTTGTTTAGAAAATTTAGAAGTCGATAGTTGACATTTTTTGAGACTTTGGAAGCTTATAATTAATTTTATTTAAACTAATTACATAAAATGATGATTTATTTAGATCAAAAATTTCGACAACCCTGACAATTAGGATCCTCCACCTTATACACTCAGGTCTGTTTTTATGCGATAGATACGTTCCACGAGGAGTCGCATATAAAAAAAATCGCATAAAAAAAGACTTGAACTGCATAGAAAACTGAGGGATAGGATCCATTATGTTTTAAAAACGCATAACTTCAAATCAATGTGATAGAATGTATCAAAAATCGCATAAAAAGTTTATAAAAAAATAATATAAATAAAAACACAACACATATTTATCTCAGATTTTTTTTACTAAAGTCTATTTTAGTTCTATTTTGTGTTAATATTAGTGGGTTGTTTTTTTTTTGTGCGAATAAAAAAAGCTTTATCCTCTATAGAAAAATGAGGGATAGGGTTCCATTATTTTTGAAAACCACATAACTTTAAATTTGCATAAAAAAGATCCGCATAAAAACAGACCCAAGTGTATATATATATAAAAACGTCGTCGATTTATAACCGTTAACCAAAAGGTAGCGTAATTCATAAAAATATGCTTCCCGCATGTAATCGTCACCCGACATAGGACGCACTAACGTGCTTCCCGTACGCAATGTGAATATTTTCAAATTCAAGGCGAGGTTGATGAATAACAATCGTTACAACACAAGGAAAAGTAACAGGCTATTATTAACATACTATTTCAGTTACCAAAATATATAATAATCATCCAAGTGGGAATGTATTCAAATTAAGTCGAATCGTGCGTGGATGAAAAAACATGGCTTTGGATTGGTCGTATTGACAATACGTATGAGTAAGTGGTTTTGTATTTTAATGCACATTCCAAGGTGCGAGCTCATAATGGCCAATGACCTGAAACATATCATCCTTGACAAAGAAACTAGATGGATAACACAACATAGATCAAGTAAAGCATCACACCGTTCGTCCGGAGGCATTTTGGGCGAACGAGCACGTGGAATACGAATAGGGTTTTTACGCACTTTTCGTCGTGTAAAACCCCTTTTTTAATCGTCCCGAGAGACCGGTCGATTGACAAATAATTGGCTAATGACGTAATAAAACCCGCTAAGTAACCGGTTTCCAACAGCTGCCATCCCTGGCTAAATATTTATGCAATTCGTGTATTTAGAATATTTATTTAATGTGAAGTTGATGCACGTTTGATAATATTATTTCAGCGCAGATCAAAAGGGGAATATTTTTAACGCATGGCAACTCGGACGTTAAAAAAACTAACGTTTAAATAAATAAATTCGGCATTGTTGGTCGATTATTATAATATTGCGAATTCGGATTGATAATAAACATAATAAATATAAAGTTTAAAATGTGTTATTTACCTTGAAGATGAGAGCTTTGAGGTTACCTAATTTTTTCATCATTTTGGAAATGGTTTCGTCGATGAGCACTTATTTCATATGAACACATCCGATTGAGTATTTCGCACATTGGAATCTAATAGCACAATTAATATAGATTATGAGGGCACCTTCTACTTGTTAGAAAACGCATTTAAACTATCCAGTTTCACCTCGGCGAGAAATTGTGATCGACTTCGTAACGGCGAACAAGATGTGTGATGTTTCAAAAGTGACAAGTATGTGCAAGTTCACCCCGCGCGACCGGAAAGGGTAGGCCATTCAAATATTCAAAAGGGGCACGCGATGTTCGAACGCATGTCGAGACTTGTTTTGCGCCAAAATTAAATTTAAAAAATATTAATATTGAATGATAAAAAACGAGCGAAGGATGTTAATGAAGGAAATGGATGCACTAGTTGTGATTATTGTCACTCGGCGAGTAGATGTTGTCTCGTCGGGACGGGCAGGTGACTATTAACGGTTCAGGTTGACTAGAGGCGTCTCGAGTCGAGCGTCGTCGCAAACCGGTGATTCCGGAGCCGAATATGAAATTTTAAAAACCGGTTTCAAATAGTAATCGTCTTCGATAGGGACACGAGATCCATCACATTTTCTCCATCCACAATAACTTTACTTATAATATCAGACGTAATTTACTCCATAAACGCGCTGGGGATATAATAAAACATCCATTGAAATATGATCCACAAAAAGATACAAGGATACTTTTCAATCGTCTAGATAGCATAATAACCGAATTTTTAACTATTTTATGAACCCCTCAAAATTACATACATATACCACCGACAAGTTTGAAAACACTTAGTACTTCACTTTTCTACCAGGTTAATTTAAAAAAAAATGTTTTTCTTTGTGTATCGGAAAGAACCAATGTTTAAGAATATTTTCAGTAAATTTCAAGTCAATATAAATTAATATCGCAATGTTATAGGCCGACGAAGAGAAGCTGCGCTTTCTCGAAACTACTTTTTCCAAGCTCATGGAAGTGCTCCCACACGCCCTAGATGAGCATTCTTTATGAAATTTGGCAGGCGTGTGTATAATAAATGCTTTCATCGTATAGACTACAATCATCCAAAAATATTCTAAAGTTTTTATTTAGTTAATAAAAAACTATAAAAAATGTTGATAAAAACACAATTTTTTTCATCGATCGCTCACTATAGTTTTATTTTCCAATATTTCTTCTTAATTATAGTCTAAGCTATGCACAATATTATACAAAGTAAAAATATGTTTAATTTATTTGCTGCAAATCACCTGTTTAGGACTTAGGACTTCCATGGTGAAGAATGTCATCGCTCACCCACTGATATACATCACATTTCCAGCCAATAAACGTCAAGTCAATATCTTTTCGTTTCATAAATTATATTATTATATATTTATAATTCTAATTATTATACCTTTAATCGATTACTTGTATTATATATGTAGCCCACTTGATATCTCTAAAATTATAGACATTTTTAGAAATTTCTATAAATATGTTATAAACCGCGGAGAGGAAGTAGAAAACCGTTATTTTTCCCGGAACGAAAATCGAACCGAACCGTTATAAATATTTGGAGCTGGACGGGAACAAAGACTGAAATGAATAATAAGGCGCTTTCATCAAAATGTCCATCTTTGACATAACTACAATACATAATTTTATGTCTGTAAAAAAGTCTGCGAATTTTGGGAGGCCAATTTAATTTTTTCCAAAATATCGGACCGCTTTTTTTGCATTCAAAAATTGGTACATAATTTATAAATTTAGCCCTAATATTCAAAGACATGAAAAAACTGTATTTTCTTGTAGCATTTTTATGTAATTATCTCTCAGTCAGTCTTTTACCCAGCAAAACAACCCTACACCATTAAATTCACACACTTTTGATTCTCTTTAAGTCAAAAAATTTATATTCGTAAGACATTTTTTTCAAGACACCTTTTCATAAGACATTTTACAATCGGCATTTGTTCAATTTTCATGTAGCAGTCTTTTTTATTTCATAATTTTTTTAAGCCATTTTTTACCAAGTCCCAACAAATCATTATTAGTGAGCTTGAACATCTGAACATCAACACAAATATTATGATTTCTTTATATTTGACTGACAAGCATAAGAATGTATGGCTTAAAACAGTGAATGAAATCCATCATAATTTAGATCAGCGAGTAATAATGAAAAAGTAAAGATCTGCTCGGTTCATAATTTGGGTAGTTACACTCAACAAAAGACAATAAAAGTAGTTTTTGGATTTTCACTATGATGATTCCAAAATTGCATTAAAAAATGCTGGTTATAAAAAAGCAAATGGCAAAATTTACAAGAACAAATATATTATTATTTAAATATTATACATGGAAAGCATATTTTTAAAGTTTCTATTTGTAGAAATACAAACGGACGAAAGACAAAATGAGAAGATCATAGTGATTTTGTATACATAATGTATTGCATTAGTCTTCAATTCTTTGACGGACAGAAATTATGTTTTTGTTATGAAATTAAGACGAAAAACTTTCAGACACAACTATATGCTTTTATAGTGAAATTTGGGTTATAATCGATTACAACTTTCACGGATCAGTGTAACATGCGGAAGACTGCCGAATTTCATAATTAGTTCCGTGTAATTCGATAATTTGTCACGAATTATTCCTATGGAAATATGCCATTTAAAGATTTTTCGCCATTTAGTACAAAAAAAAGTGGATTCAGTATCACTGTATAAAACGTCTCGATGACTTAATTGAGCTCATTGGGATCCCGAGTAAATTTAGCCTACTCCTGCTATTTGCGTAACACTTGTATGAATTCGTAAATTCATCGAATACTCAGTCGCTCGATGGCATTCAAAGCTACCGGCTACGATCGTAAAAACGGTGATGAATGTCACAAATATGCGTTTGTGAAAAAGGTTTGCATCCTGCGACAGAGGCTGGAGCAAACTAGAATACCTGAAGAGATACACCTGCCCGACGACGTAATTATCCACATTTTATTCCACTACAAGTCTGATACAATTACGGAAGACATGGAATATGAAAACAAACATTTTAGAAAGCAGCTCTTGGAATTCCTGAAGATTCGATGCTATGAATCCGTTAAACACTCTAAAGCCATATAGGGTTCGAATGCCTTTTTTGCTCCCAATTCTATAAGAATTTGCAACATATCGTTAGAGTATCGAAAGAAGTTCCGTCATAAGACCACATTTTGAGAATTTGGAATAAAATCGAAAATCCAGACCCCAAATACATAACCAGTTTCAATTCTATAAACGAATCCATTCCATGCAAAACTGTCTAATCTATGTATACATATATACAGTGCATATATGCTTTTCAAATTGTTACAAAAACCTTTCCCTACCGGTGATGTATTTACTACACCTCGACTCTAATAATAGGAATATCGATATGAAATATAATAGATACGGGCTTCAGAAATTTTGTATTCCTCCGTAATACAATTACGAATCACATCAAAGTACTATAGTATATAAGTATTCATTTGTAGCGACGGAAATAAATACTTTGTCGGGAAATCGGGAATTTTGTGAGTTTTAGTTCGTGTCTCAGCATAAAGGAATTTTATCAGTCTCATCAATGAATACGGTGAATTAATTTTTATATCTGCAATTGCTGATGCTACAACTATTTGAAGTAATACGTTCAATGTTCTCATCCTTTAACGCGGCCACGATAGTGTTAATACCTTTGGTGCCGAACGATTAAAGGTGGAATGACGAACCCAGTTACAGAGATGAGATTATGAAATAACGGAAGTATACATTTATGTCAATGGCATTCCAATATTTGTTGAAAATCATACAAATAATACTGATTGAAAATCATTAGAAAAAATCCCTAAATATTTTAGACATTTATTTTCAATTTTTAAGTTATTATTTAATAAAACACTATTTTTTTACCAAAGTTGTATATTTTACTAATATTTTATACAGATGCATTATATTTTATAGTTTATAATTAGATAATGTAACTATGAAGGATCATAAAAATCAATATTCCTTTCCAAATACTAACACGATACGCAAAATAAAATTACATGGTTTTAAATCTGAGTGGGATTAAACATGTAGAAACAAAATGTCGAGCCAGACTCGACATAGGACCGCAAAGAGTTAAGATTATTTAAATAAGAATTTTAGGTAAGAATTGATATAACAAAAGTGAACAGTAATTATAAAAGTCCAAGATCTAACTCTATATACCATTGATTGGTAATCAAAGTCATTTATGACTTACACCTTACAACCTTATCGACCTACATCCACTTATTTGACCTGATATTTTGAATTATCAATTGATATGGACTCATATTTAGTCTAGAAATGCGTTTATTAAGAAAATCGAACACCTAATCTAATATATAAAAATTAATATATGTTTGTTCGTATGCAATGCGCTGCCATCCCGTTCATCCGATTGCGATAAAACTTTGTCAGCTTATTATTTATACTTGCGGGAATAACATAGCCATAGTAAAAATATTGTTTGTGTACGCAGTTTGTTATGTGAGACGTGGCATTGCAACTGCATGCCGGATGATCACATTCAAAAAAATTTACTCGAAAGCACCCTTCGGTATCTCTCAGGTGACCCAATGGGTGAGCGTTCTAAATAAAACTCAGAAGTCATGCTATCTTCAATATCGAGCGAGCAAGAAGGGTGAATTTATGATACAGATGAGGTGGATGTAACCCTTTTCCATTAATGGATATTGACGAAGTTCCACAGGTGGTCCGTTTGCAGTTATGATGATGTATCTAATATAAATGCATTTACATCATATGTACAAAATTTGTATTCCAAAGTTTTGCCGTTAAATGTGTGTAATTAATTAAAGCATGTGGGTAGAAAAGTCAACTCGGTCAATTGTAAAGTCAAAATTTTTAAAAAAATCAGCATAAAAGTCATCAATTTCTTAAATTATATGATACATTTGTCAATTAATTTACTGGTTATTATCATTTTCAAGCTTTTGTCTTAATATTGATACTTAATTAATCTAATGTAGAATATAAATCTCTCATTTTTTAAGAACATAGCCAGATTTGTTCAGATGATTAGATATTTATAGGTTTAGTATAAAAAGAATTTAAATTTAAAATATTTTGCAAAATGTGTACATTTTCATTGAGCCCCTTCATTTGATGATTATATAAAAATGTAAATACTTGATAATCCCAAGATTATTTTTGGATCAGAAGACATATATCGTCGACAAGAACTTAAGATACACCTGAAAAGGATTTTTTAAATGAAACGCCGTCAAATAATAATAAATTGATATTAATTCAAATCTCAAATTATCAAGTTATACATAACATGGAATTGTATTTTATATGTATGTATTTTATAACAATTTATATAAATATATAGGATATAGTTCAAGTATACAAAAAAGTCGCAGATCATTATGTTACAAGATGCACTCCATTGTCAATTAAATAAACGTACAATGATCCTCGTTTATCATCAATATGTATCATCATTGAAATTAAAAAGATGATGCATTAATCAGTCCTGGGATTCCAAATCTTGACGCATTTGACGTAAGTCGGATTCGTAACGCCGTATCCCGGTATAAATTCCAAGTTGGTTCCGTTAAATAACAATCTATCCGTGGTCTGTTTGAGCTCGTCGCATATTTTGGCCTTGCGTTTTTTAGTTCTGTTCCATGCGTGCTTTTTGCATTGATCCACACTCGCCGTGACTTTCATTCGAGCGATATTCGACAATTGCGGACTTTTAAGCAGCGTATGCAAATTGGTCACGTCGTCTCCTTCAAACTCTTCCATATCAATGTTGTGCTCAATTTTCGTCTCGTCTATGATCAATTTGAGATTCAATAAAAATTCATTTTTACTTTTGGACGATAGAAAAGGGCACATCATCAATTTCTTCAGATCGTCCATTAGTTTATCAGTTTCGTAATCGGCGTAGCTGCATCCTTTCTTTTTGTTTTTGAATTTTAATTCTTCAATTCTTGCAATTTTTTCGTTGATTTCCTTTTTATCGCCTTCGGATATGAATGTCAAGGCGAGCAATGTGTTCAGTCGTTCCATGACTTCGTCGTATTGATAGGACGGTCCTCTCGCATCTTCGAGAACCTTCTTTGTTATTTTATTTTTCAGCGCTGACAAGATGCATTTAAATTCTACTCGTTGATCGGCGGTGAAGCGATCATCTTCGGACATGGTGTGCAGCTTTTCCAAGACAAATATGTCGTTTTCTCCAGATTGAATTCGATCATATACATCTTTGAGAATGTTTTCGTTTAATTCTAATATTCGCTCATTATAATATTGTCGACGGTGCACGTTTAAGAAAGGATCACTTATCATTTTCTTTATTTCTAAAAGTTCCCACGTGTCTGCAGCAGTTCTTTGAGAAAAAACATCACGGAGACTCTCACAGCTTTTATTGTTACTATCATCTGGACGACAATCTAAAGGTTTTTTAGTTTCATCGGTGCTGGCTACAAATTTACCTTTAGGTTTATGCTTTTTCTTCTTTTTTGACTTATGAACAACTTCGGTGGGACAACAAGCTGCCGACGATAAGTCTTTTTGAATACCTATATTATTGTCTGAAGGTTCTAGAAGTTCTTTATTTTTGGACTTGCATTTCTTCTTCTTTTGTGATTTATCATGGTCTATATTAGATTGATCGAAGGCTGTTGATGTTGAGCTTTCTTGAATTATCATATTATTGTCTTGCATGTTATTTAAAAGTTTAGAATCGTCTTTATTATCACTTAATTTGTTTTCTACACATATATTTTCCAGAGAATCTTTATCAACAGATTTAACGGAATCGAGTATTTTTTTGCGCATTCGGTATGGTTTAAAATTGTGTTCCTTATTCTTTATGCCGCAATTATTAGATGGTTTTCCCATGATTAAAAAGTTTTCTTTGAAGTGGAATGTTTTCAAAATATAACCTCAAAATACTAAGTATCTTGAATACTTCAAACACATCAACTGAAAAGTTAAACAAGTCAGATAAGTACATTGTTTGTAAACTAAACTAATTTATTGACTGCACAATAGTCGTATACATTGATTTTTAACATACGTAGAAAACTAATATGCGAAGCGACGTACACTAATAAACGAGGAACGCGCCATGCTGCGCGAACCGGAATGAAGTTGTCGACGTTCGAAAGAACAGAGCGACGGAGTAAAAGAGATAGCATGATTATATAGCCTATTATTTTTTGTCACATTATTTGACAGAAGGACATAGTCACTGCTTTTGTGATAGTTACATTTAATTTAATTTATTTAAAAAAATGCATAATATATGAAAATTAAATAAATCTCACTGCGCTGCTTTATTCTAATAAATTCACTACATAAAAACTATTTTTTTACAGTTTTTTTCTTGTGTCACACTAAAAATTGCTTTTTTTTAGATTTAAAAAAAAATATTTTACCTTTAAAAATAATACTACCGACATTTATTTTATAGCGATTCCTACCATACCTTCTCAAAATGACTAAGTACTGAATAAATAATGTTTTTATAATTAAACATTAAATTTATTGATGCATGAATTATTTGTTGTTATGATCCTTTCGCGCCCTGTCAATGATTCAATCAGTTTGAAATTAACAAACTCCTTTCTCAAATAGGTAAAAAAATTTGGCTATTCTCAACTAATCGGCCCCATATTTCTGATATCGTAGCAAATTTATTAGTTTGTAAACAGTGACTTGTCTCGTAAAAACGCGTTTAATTTGTCAATTGTGTATTTCATTTTGTATTAAATATTAACATATTTTATTGAGCAGTCAAATTAACCGATACAATAGATTTGCTCAAATATTCCAACAACCAATACGCAATATGGACCGTAAAAAATTGTCCCAATTCAAATATTTACGTAACATAACACAGAAAATATAAAATCCGCATATCAATTACTAGAATTACGCACCAAATAAAACATGAATGAAATCATCAAATCGATGCGTTTATTAATAAATAATTGATACAAAAACGCTTGTTACAGATTTCCTTTTTTCGAAGCCTTAGATTTCTTTTTAATGTTCTCTGATTTTTCACTGACAAGAACACAGTCTTCTTCATTTTGCGCCAATTTAATTCGCTTCTTTTTAGTTCCTCCGCCATCACTATCACTCGCAGTCAAATCGACGTTATCAATAACCTTTCGTTTGGTTCCCTTTTTGGTTGATTTACTCGAAGCTGTTTCATTCAGGATCCGTTTCAATATTCGCATTTGAATCTCCATTTTTGGTCTTGTTTTTTAATAGTTTTTTTGATTTTTTATCGTCGTTGGATTCTTTTGATGTCATTTTCGGTTCCATTGAGAATCTTTGTATTATCATTGCTTTGCTTGTCTAATGTAACATCAGGGCGTTTGAATCTACGACTTTAGATTTTTTCTTTTTGGGTAGATTATCTTCCGTGTCTAGTTCGATTGTATCAATAATCTTACATTTGCTCTTCTTTTTATTTTTTGATGATTTAGGTTTAGGTTTTGATTCCATGTCCAACTCAATTGTATCAATAATCGTTTCATTTTTCAATATTTCATTTTTATTGCTATTCAATTTATCTTCACTTAGGCAATTTTTCTTGATCGGTTTCTTCTACGTTATCTGAATCTGTCAAGTCGATAGTTTTTTTTCTTCTTTTTCTTAGTAATTGTATTGTTTTGGGAACATTTACTATTTATCTTTTCAATACAAGCGGTAGTTGATTGTTCCAAATCATCAGTTATTTGAGTGTCAGTTTGGTAAAACTTTAGACTTTTTATTCTTCTTTTTTGACTTTTTATTGAAAGCAACTGAATCAGATTCCAATGACCCTGTATCAAGAGAAGATTGTGACGTTACTGGTATATCGTGCAATTCATGTGGTGATTCAATTAAATTATCTTTGTCTTTTTTCTTTTTCTTATTTTTTTTTGACTTTTTCTTTTCGTTATCTACGTTGCATTCTGCAAGATCGTCATTTGATGTTTTTTGTTCATTATTTGAGTCATCACTATTCAACTTATCTTTCTTTAATGACTTTTTATTGCACTCTGCAGGATTGTCATCGGAAGATTTGACAAATGTTAAATAATTACCACAAGACAAGATTTTTTGTTCATCATTTAAAGAATCTGATTTATCACTATTCACTTTATTTTTCTTTCGATTTTTTATCACACGACTGTTCCGAAGAATCGCCATCCGAAGGCTTTGTGAAATTTAAATAACTATCATTTGATTTTGCAAATGAGACTTTCGTCCCACTTTCAGAATCTGATTTTTCATCTTGAGTCCCGCCAAAACCTCGAAATGAATAATCACAATCCTCGTCATTCTTTTCGCATTTACTACTGGTATCCAATGATTTTCCAATCTTTTTAGCCAACTTAGTATTAAAATAATCTTTTATATTGCCAGCCGCAACAAATGAATATCCAGGTACTATGGGTTCAGCATTTTCAACTTCTTCCGTTTCGGCTGGATTTTCAATTTCAGGGAGCGCTTTTTCCTTAGGTTTAAGCGTCTTTTTGCCAAAGATATTTGCTAAGTCCTTAGAACTATATTGAGAAATATCCTTTCCTTTCGTATACCTTTTATAGTGTAATCTTGAACGCAACTTTTTAGATTTCTCTTCCAAAGACGTTTCACTATGTAATTTATCATTATCTACAGTTCCTAAAATTAAACGGAAAATGTTAAATAAACAAAATTATCTCGATATAACTCTACGGCATAAAATGCATATGACGCTTCTTGTTACCTCCATTCAATGATTCCAATAAACCATTGAAACTACTTTCGTGTACTGTCCATTGATCGTTTTTATCTTGAAAACCGAGTCCTGCATTGTCATCTTTAAAGCGCACTTTAATATGATCAGTCAAGCCGTCTTCTCGAGCCCCCAATCCTTTACCTTTGGCCCATCCCATTTTTTCTAGCAATTTTTGACCAAATTTATTATTGTCTTCAGTCCATTCATTTTTTCCACGAAGATTAACAACCCGTTTTTTCCTCCTAGGCTCAGCGAGCATAGCCATGGTTTTTTGAATAAAATTAACAACAGTTTTGTCCAAATCGAATTATTTTATACGCAAAAATAAGTATATCATCTACTGGTGGGATGTATCTCCATTAAAACTAAAAATAAATCAAGTGAATAGTAATTAATACTTTAAAATCATCTAATTTCATAATTTAATGCAGAGTTTATTTAAAAACATACCTAAATCGAATAATAATCGAAAGCTATCAAAAACGTTCACTATTAATATGTAGATTAACGTTCTACATAAGATTACGATGACGTTTTCTACTGAGCGCACACGGCGTATAACCTCACACAATGTGACAGCACGTGCGGCTGGCCGTGCTGTGTTGCCAGCATTCAAATTTCGTTTGACATTTTAAAATGCTGCCAGGCGTATGAGAACGACGATTCGTAAACGACGAAATTTTATTCAAATCTAAATATAATAATATAATATTGTCATAATATAATAATATAAATAAATTAAATATAATATTGTCATAAATAAATTGAAGTATTCTTCAAGTTTTATTCCAAGGGCATTCGTTGGAAGGAGCAATATTGATATCATTATATTTTGACTTTTAATACAAATTCACGTTAAAATATACGCTTTTCACGCTTGAATATTTTTTAATGTTTCAATATTTTTTAACACTAGATTTGCCGCACATAATAAATAATCGCTCAATTGACGGGTAAAGATAAAATATTGTTTCTAAAAATCATTATTTTAAAATCATTTTTTTATGTCGATTAAATTAATATCTTTTTTTTATAAAAAAAGTGATTATAACTAAATATAAACTATATGAATAAAGCCTTCCAGAAATGTCGTATCTCTTGATCTAAACATCCACCCATAAATGTTTCTCTTTAGCATAGCCCGCCATTCTTGAACAAAAATTAATCGATTCAATTCTTGCGTCAAGTTCAAGGGTGCGGTAAAATTAGTGTTAAATAACACCAAAATTAGAATGTATATCTCAGGTTATAAATATAAGAGATGGACAACGGAATTTTCTTAATTAATTTAATTAACGTCAGAAAATCGCAACAACTCGGATGGAATGTGGATTTGCAGGAGTATTTACGGATGGAGAAGTGTATTCGCCCACTGAAATGTGGATGATTCATCACGATTACTAGTGGAGCTTCACCTTAATGATGATGATCCTGCATTAAAATTACAAAGGATTTATTCCAACGTTGCAAACAGTACAAAGAAACATTTTTTGTTGCATTTCTTAGGGTACCTGGGGGGTGAAATATTCATCGTCGAGATTTGGTTACATCGGTCAGTAGGGAACACATGGTGCAGTTTTTGTCCTCGGGCTGCGGCGATTGGTCCTTCGCAGAATAAAACGGGTACGACCAAATATATTCGACCGAAAAAAGAGTAAAACCTGAATTAGCGGGATCGCCAAAAGCGAACAAAACGAAAGTGACCAAAGACAGGTGGCTGGAAAGCTGCGAAGAAACACTCTTACCCGAAACGTCTAACGGCGCCCTTTTTTGAGGATTTCCAACAAACGTTTTAAATTAAGTGTAATTTATAAATGGCACAAAGGACATGAGAAATACAAGGCTATCATTATGGAGCCAGAACATGCGGAAATAGCCTATCAAAATGTAAGAGAATCTGCAACAGCCGACACTATGCTAAGCTCGACTGATCCAGACCTATTGTTCTACATTGAATGATGGTTCCAAAAACAAAAGGGTGGCATGATTGTGTAACATTTTTTTTCTTCTTTATTTCGTTGTGAGAAGCAGTTTTTTTCTCGCGTGTCGATAAACACAATGAAGTTGAGTTGAAATTTCTTCACCGACAAATAGTAGTGTGAGTCCAGATCGGTCTCTGTTTTAGAAATAGTATCCATAGTATGTTATGCTGTTTTATCGTATTATTCCTTGATGTAGGAATACCTCCAAAATAGTTGTAAATCGTCCTGGAATCTTTTTTTGAGATGGTTCTTCTTGAGAAGAAGTTAGTCATAGGTAAAATATTCTACGAAATTGAAAACTGGTTAACACCTTGATCGTGTACACATTTCATAGCATAGGCAGAGGTTTTTTTGTTGTAACAAATTGTGACAAAACAGAACACAGGTAGACTCTGATCTCGAAAAACCTCCGAGAGGAAATGCTAACTACGTAACAGAAATTCCAATACAACTTACATAATGTAATTTTAAGAGCTCATTCTCAGCATCAGCAAGAGTATCATGAGTAAAATATGTGATGCGGATAACACTGGACCAGTCACAAAAAGAATATGCATCGATTCTCAAAGTAGACATGTTAAAAACGATACCAAACAAGAGGTCATCGACGGCCAGTTTTTTTCACATTTTCGTATACAACTACATATCGATTTATTATCCGCGACCGACACAAAAAAAAAACTATACAACTTATCGATCAGGTAGATAGTGTGATATTCACGATACAAATTGAGTTCTATTAGCCTCATAGAAATTGCGAAAAGTGGCTAATCTCAATGCGCCAATGAAAAAATCGAAAACCAAGATGTTGAGGCAACATACTTTTGGCAGTACGTAATGTGATTCTGTTTCGTAAAACCAGTCCGAAGCAAAATTCTTCATCACCAATGCTGACCTCCTAAATTTAGCTACCGATTGAAGACGTTTTAAAAGAGCAATATAGCACAACTTTCATCTTTAGACCATATTATCGAGCATACATACGATAATTGTTTAATCCAAAAAACCTTCAACTGCATCCAGCACATTTATGGTTTGAAGATAATCCATCGTCGCTACTAAGAACCATAATACAACAATGAATTAATCTCCATCATTAATGAATTAAAACCATTATTTAACGAACTGAAATCGTATTTACACATCAGACTCCATAAAAAGCGATCGATTATTCCAACAACATATGACCGACAGTTTTCTACAATTCTAGACCGATCGAATGATGAAAGCCACTTTCTATCGTGACCCTCGAATTGCGCGGTGCTCAATTAGCACGATGTCTTCATACAAGCTGGAAGTATACAGGAATATATGACGTCCTTTAAGATGTTTGATTGAAGAGATTAACAATAAATTAAATAATACGAATGGCCAGTCTTAAACAAAGTATGCAAAAAAACAGCACAGCAACGATGAGATCATCGAATGCAGCACTGTTTCAGATAAGATCGATACATTTCCACAATGCATTCGGTCTAGGCAATGAACACATTAACTGCGGGAGTATTCACGCGCGTCTGTCTCCTAACACGGATAAATTCTCAACATCATTACATACTTTTTAAATAAACAACATTTAAATATTTTTTTCAAGATAGTATTCGTCAAGTATTCACCGTCCAAGGACCTTGGCTCAACTGAAGAACAATATTCATCATAGAAAATGCCGTAAAAAGCCCTAAAAGAGGACGAAGTGGCCATAAGGTTCGTATGCTCAATCGGTCCGCTTGTCGGACCGCTGATATGACGAATGAGCGGATCGTGATCGGATGCTAACACTTGAACATTACTATAACTTAAAAAGAAGGATTAGACAACTTAATATATAATATAAAAACAGACAGAATCAATTAGTGTAAGTTCATGTAAAGTAAAATGGTTCAGTAAATTAAAAAACATATGCGACTTGGGACCGGGTCAGTATTCTGCGTTTTGCGCCTCAAGCCCAGTTGTGCCCATGGCGGGCACCTGCTTTTCCACGCTTTTGTTACAGCCTTGCAAGCTACTATCGATAACATATCCGTCAATATGCTTGAAAGAGTGAAGAAAAGCTTCAAAATTCGACTATGTCGATGCATTGACAGGATGGTGGCCAACTTAATGATACAATTTTTAAAACTTGATAGATATTTTTTATAATATCTTTCTCTCCAGGGATTTGTACAAATATTTTCAAACTAATAAATAAGGATGATGCATTTAAAAAGAAGCTGGTTCTTTGGGATTGTCACGTACAAAAGGAGGATTTAGAAATATTTCCACTTTTGCAAGAATTTTTGATTGCTTTTAAATGCAATAAGTCAACACTTGAAGGCATTGGTACTAAAATTGAATCACTATTAGCCCGAAAATAAGGATTCTCGTAAAGGATTAATAATCCCTTCGTGGAGGACGTTATTTCATTTACTCTTACGAGTAGAGAGAAAGAACAATTAATAGAGTTGTCTTCGGAAGCCACTTTGATATCCAGACACATGCCTCAGATGCCACAGTTTTGGATATCAGTAGAAGATTAATATCTACCTTTAAGCTGTAAAGCCATAAAATGATTAATGCCATTATCAACAACATATTCATGCGAAAAAGAATTTTCTTCCGTATCCATCGAAATAAAGGAATAGACTGGATGTGAATACAGCCCTTCGTTTGTCAGAGACAGCACTGCAGCTAAATTCAGAAAGTAAGTGTACTAGGTTTTTATATTTTTTTAGAAAAAGTATATTTGAAAAATATTATAGGATATTGTTGATACGTACTACCGTGTTCTTACTATGCTTGATCTGTCAAGATATCTCCCCTTACCAAAGTTCAAAAAAAAAAAACTCCGTAATGATCATAGTACACTTATTTTCTGAATATTCCTCTTGTATTTGTTAAATCAAAAATGAATCACCTGGAGCTGAACCGAAAAAACTTATTTTCCCCAGAACGAAAACCGTAATTGTGAAAAATGTAATGTTTGAAACTGAACCGGAGCGAACACCGAAATTATGCTCTTTGTTAATATTTTAAAATTCTAGATACCAAACGATTGCTTTGATAAAGCAATAGTGATGAAGAACGGCCTAAAAACATGGCTTTGGAAGTGGTCGTAATCCTTTCGATATTGAACTTGGATTGAGGCGTCGTCACGTGGAGCTCCTTTATTACGCGGTAGTTGAAAGCCAGGTTCGTTCGCCGGGTTTAGATTGAATATAAGTGACCAACGGATACTTTTACTTTTATCATAAACCAGTTCCGACTCTCGCCGTCCAACTTGCCACTGCACCGAGCGACTTGGAACGATCTTGCGCGATTCCAACGGACGAGACCCATAACTTTTTGTTTACAAATTAAAATGCGACGATTGCGACTTGGCGTCGATCTCCAGAGCCACTTCCAGCCATTCCGAGCTTCATAACTCGAAAAAAACCGCCGCATCCGATTTTGGCCAATTAGTGCGGTCGGGTTGGTCGCGGATTTGCGGGGCAGCGCGCGATAAAGCCTCCGCAGAATCCTTTAATTGCGGATGTTGCAACGAACCCGAAGACAGCTTCAATGCATTTTATTCATACGGGACGCTTTGATTAATACGTCCAGCGTCTGAAGCATTAATTACAAAGGCAGTATTTCAAGTTGGAGGGAGCGACTGTTGTAAGAATGTTCCGCGTCGAACAGTTATTCTTCTCATTATGCATGTCACAACCGCAAACACTGGTTAACAGACGCGCACAAATTTCAATTGTATAATGCGAACAAACGAAGAATGCAAGAAAGGTTCTATTTAAAAGGACGTACTTGACTAACCCAACATACACGACGTGATATAAAAAAGCGATACCACTGCTTATACTCATGATGGCTACAGCCAAACTTTAAATAATTTATTAAAGTTTTGTACATACAGAGTGAAAATAATATTAAAATTAACTGAGACATCCTCATAAGATACAGTAAAAAAGAAGAAAAATAAGCGTAAAAAATTTGTTTGACATAATCTACATCGACTGTCGAACTGTACCAAAAGCATATCATTCTTATTGCTTACTATGGGTTTAAAATGTTAGTAAAGAGCGCCATAGCTTGGTCTTCCTTAGACGACTTTAGTAGTTTCAGGACGAGTTTTGTAAAACTTAGAGAAAAATACCAATCAGACTTGCGTTGTTTCTATAGAATAAGGAGAAGAAACATAATCTTCTAATATATAAAAAATAATATCTGTTTGTTCGTATGTAATGCGCTGCTATACCGTTCATCAGATTGCGATAAAACTTCGTCAATTTACTGCTAAAGATTGCGCGAGTAACATAGGCATAGTCTGATGTACAAAAATGAAAATTTGTTTGTTCGTATTTTATGCGCTTCCATACCGTTCATTCGATTGGTATAAAACTTTGCCAATTTATTGTTTGCACTTTCTCAAATAATATAGGTATAGTACATATTGGGTATATAAAAATTAATATTCGCATGTTTGTGTTCGATATTTTTAGAATTACTATTTCTGTGACAGTAACGCGCCGAGTACCAGGTAGTGATAAATAAATACGTATCAATATTATCATATTGGAATAGACAGCTCCATCGCTACACTTATCGAATACTAGTGGACAAACTGAAGCAGCATAAAAGCCCCATAAAAACCTAATCCAAAAAAATTATGATCAAATTTTGCAATGATCCAGAAGCAAATCCATTTATCTATTATATTGATTGGATATTATATTGAGATTCAGATTTGATAATCTAGCAATATTCAAACTAAAAATAAAATATTAAACTCCCATCAAAACAGTATTTATTTTATGCATTTTCATATAAAAAGCGACCCGTACTCATAATTAGCGGACCATAAAGAGTTAATCGGAAACGGCCTTAATTTTTTTAGGATATGTATATTAATTTTCATCAAAATTACTAAAGACGGAGTATGAAAAAAGACGTACTCTAACGTGGGAAAATGTTAAATTGGTTTAATTTGATGAATTTAAGCATCAGATTAATACCTGAATGTCATATTTTTATTGTATAATAATTATACATCTTATAGGATTTAAGCGTTTTTACAAAAACAAGATTATATGAATCATCAAACTTCAATGACACATCATAGAAAAGTCAATAAGCATCATCTAAAAAAAAAAATCTGAAACTACACTTCAGAGTTTCGTGTATACAGTATTTTTACGCAAAGTTAAACCTTTTTCATTTCAAGTCAAACCTTTTTCGATTCAAGTTAAACTTTTTCATTACAAAAAAATACACTATAATACTTTGATGTGATTCGTAATTATATTACGGAGGAATACAAAAATTCTGAAGCCCGTATCTATTATATTTCATATCGATATTCCCATTATTAGAGTCGATGTGTAGTAAATACATCACCGGTAGGGAAAGGTTTATGTAACAATATGAAAAACATATTAGACAGTTACTAGATTAGGCGTCAACTAAGCTCACCAATTAGTAGTTACGCCACTGTTTGCAAGCGTCCAGATTTCGGCGAGAATGTCTCGATTTAGTAGCCTTCAACGCGCAATTTTAATCCCGCTCGGTTCTTGTTTTACGCGAATCGCGAAATGGGTGTCAAAAGCTGATGAAAATGAATTATACTTTTACCACAATCGAGAATAAAGCTTGCGGTTTTATTTTAGAGCATTGGTTATATAAAACTGACAAACATTATAAGCAATTACATCCAAACTAGCTGGAGCTGGTTTCTTCAAGTTCATACAAAAAATCTCAAACAAATTAATTCTATCGACAGTGAGAGCAGCAATTGATTCAAGATAGGAAAATAAATATTTATACACCTTTTCGTTGTTGCCTTTTATGTATGTTTATTAGTAATGCATTTACAGGAATCCTAATTTCCTCATTTGGATCAGATTCTAGCGATGAGGGCGGGATTTGATGATCTGGAAACTGACCTATAATTTTATTACTGTTTTTATTTGATTATTTTCACTATACAAGGATGGTATAAATATTGCTATCTTCTCCGAGAAAACCAGGGAAATGCTCTAATTTTCAGAATTTCTTCCATAATGTCTGTCTCATTTCAGAGAAAATTTTAAATTCCTAGAATTTCGCGCTAGAATTCTTAGAAACCAGCGTAATGTTCCAATTCCAAGAGATCCAAACTGCTCATTTCAAAGAAAATCAGCGTTTGACTATACGGACGCGGATTGACTCAATCCGCGAACATGAACCCGACAGGAGGTTCGAAATATCGAACACAGATAAAAATTTAATTCCAATTTTGCCCTGTTAAAAAACATGTATATAAATATATAAAATATTCGAATGCTTTACCAATTTCATATTCGTTATTCGAATAATTGATTTAACGATTTACGAAACATTTGCAGCCATTTTAGCAGTAAATAATATCGCCTAGCGTTTGTTAGTCAGCTTCTCGGAATACATTAAGGGATTTCTAAATTGCTCTTCGGATACATTCCACTGTCTCCAATCGAAGAATATTTATTTCATATGCACAAGAGATGATTTATTCAACAGTCTACTATGCTTATGCTTGTAGTAAATAGTCTCATGTAGTCGTTTGGCCATATTGGTGACGTGTGTATTCATAGCAATATTTGTATGCAAAACGGATCGAAAGACGTGTCATTGTATCTCGGCTACGGTCCCAAGATGACGACGGATAAATTACCACCTCGAAATATCGGCAAAGAAGAAGAACAATGGTCGGTTCCAGGAGAAAATAGCAAGGACGCCCAGCTAAAAATATGCGATGCAAAAAGAACGCATTGAAAACGCGTTCTATTTAAAGCAGGTATGTCAAGCTTGTGGTGCTCGAACCTTCATTTTTTTCAAATTGATCCAACGTACAATGGTACGGACCTTTTGTTTGTTTAGAAACTCTAGTCGCAAAGGATCTTAAGCTTCGACTTCCTCATTCGAAGCATGACAGAGAGTCCAGAAAAGCATTTTTTTGCATCGCACAAAATGGTGTTCATCCGTCTGCAAATCTGTCTTTTCAGCTGTATTCCACAAGTTTTGCAATATTTGTCCAATTAGCTCGATTTATAAAAGCATCAGGACGTCAAACGCAACAATGGACAAAAGACAATCGAAACAAACACCTCTAGGATGATCAGTCTGCGGCACGTGATCCAGCAATCATGCGGAACACCACGCCATTTTAGCACAATATGTTGCTATTTGCATCAAATTGTAGGCATGCACAACATCCGCAGTCGTATGTAATAATTTCAATAGTAATAACAACTCGTATCCATAACGTTTACGTGCCATAAAAAAAGCAAAATAAACACCAATCGACACTGAGCAAACATCACAAAAAGAGTGTATCATAGCACGCTGATGCATTACGATGCTGGAAGTGGATGTTCCACATTTATTACACAACATAATTTGGCAGAAGATGTGACCATTGCGGTCACATTACGAGCGGAACACATTCCGAGGAAGCGTTTTAAAAACTCCAAATTGGCCACTTATGACCCCCGGGGAGGAAAAAGCCATCAAATTATTTAATAACGTGTACTTTGAGAGTGTTTAGCATTCATTTTTGGCAATCTTTCACAGCGACAAAAAAATTAATGTGCTTACGGTGCTCTCATATGAATGAAAAAATACATATTAACCTAGTGGAATAAATGGATCAATATGTGGAGGGAAATTATGCAGAAGACGTACGAAATGTTGAGGAAGAAAAGATTGTCTTTTAAAACCCAAATTTCAATGAAAACAACGTTTAAACACAGTCCTTGGACATTTGAAATTGATCACGAAGATGTGTAAAATTGAAAATGAAGATGAAAAACATTGCGAACCAATCATCTGTGACTTGATTGAAATTAATTTGCTTTTTATGGCTTTTCATTGCACAGTGTCATAAAATAAGTTATATTAGATTCAAAGTCGGATATGGTAATGGAGGATGAATTTAACACATTACGTAGCGGGGGCACTTAGCGTCCGTCTGCCCCCTGACGCGGGTATCTTTCAATGTGGCATGCAAATATGTATACATATTTACATAAAATACTTATATTTTTAAAATTATCGACATATTTAAATCATTTTTCAATATAGTACTAGTCGAATAGTGTCACATATACATCTAAAAGTTCCTATTTTAAATTAAGATATGTAAAAAAAAACATCGAAATACAGCGTAATTTATAAAAATGTGCTTCCCGCGCATAATGTGTTAAGTTGCATGTAGATACAAACGATACAAATGATTCCAGTCGAATATGACTTCATCGTCGATTAATTTAATATCGTCATTGTTCGCAAATTCTATGATTTTTTTGGCAACCAAACGTCTTTTGAATAAAGTGTTACGAGCAAAACTAGAGCACCTTTCTTTGAATGTTAGATCTTAACACATTACGTACGGGAAGCATATTTTAATGAATTAATCTGTCTTTTGCGGGCCTTCGAATTTCAATTTTCGTTCCGGAAAAAATAACGGTTTTTCCGATTTTCGATTCAATTCCGGGTGTTTTTTTTAAATATATTTTTATAAATTTTATAATTTCCTTTTTTACAATAAGTATTCCATATAAATAATATTTTAGATTTTACTATCTTTAATCATCGAAGATTTTAGGGCTATATAGTTCCAGCTTCTAGTACATAACACTAGAAAACGAATTGAAATCTGGGAATTCCAGTCTGGGCATATAGCAAATACATATACATATAGTAAAAGATAACGTAAATCACTTTATGGTCCAGTGTTCACACATATTGGACATCATTTTTTTACTGGCAGATCCAGTGTCCATATTCTGTGACGATTTTAGTATTTTTTTAAACTGCGGAATGAAGCTAACGTTCTAGGAGGAATAATACTGAGTAATAGACCGTTTAATTGTTTCCTGGAATGTGAAAAGAAATGTTTAGGATGGGTTATTTTTGGCTGCTACAGGTATAAAATCACATTTTCAAACAATAGTCTTTAGCGAATTGTGTCACCGTGAACATCTCATATTTGTGAAATGAATCTGATAGTTTAATTATTTTTCATGAGTTTTCAAATGATGATGACTCCGGAAATGAAAAGGTTAGCATGTATCCAGCGACAGCTTTTTACCCTAATCTAAAGCTTGTTGAAGAATTTTCAAAAAGAAAGTTGTTACCTTACCGGTAAAATCGTGGCGGTTTACCAGTGGCAAATAAAAAACATTTTCGAAGGATATTAAATAAAAAACAACAAAATTAGCTGTTGGGCTAAAAGTAGCTTACCCCGAAAAAGAAAGACTTGTGTTAGATTGGCGAGTTAAGAGAAATGTAACGATGCTTAGTGCAAAGCACACATTGTTATCGCAATTGGCGAGAAGTCCCGGAAAGAAAACCCGGTAACGCAGTGATAATAACAACAACAACAACAAAATTATCGAAAAGCCAACAGTTATTCAAAATTACATTAAAAATATGGGAGGAGTAAACACTGCCGGTCATATTGTTTTATACTTAAATCATTAAAATGGCGAAGGAAACTTTTTTTTTTGGGGGCTAGAAACATCAATTGTGAATGCATTCAGTATATGAGAGAAATGGGAAGAACATATAAAATTTCGCTAAATGTTGATTCTACAAACTACAAAGATTGTATGGTGTGTTCGCATCGTAATATTCCAGGAAAAAGAAGACGGACATCGTTATATTGCGATACGTTCGAGAAAAAGTCCGGAATCCACCCTGGAGATTGTTTTAAAAATTTTTACAAATTCAACAAATTTTCACCATAAACTGAATTTTACTGAAAATGACTTGGTGCAACATTTGAAAAAACATTCGGATCGCAAAGGGTTAAGATTGCAAGCTGGAATTTGGATTGATAACAATATTATGACGACCCACGACCCCAAATAAACATTCGTGGGCCACGGATTACGAAGCAGACGAGTGCGTTGGAAGGTTGCCCGCGTCAGGACACAGGCGCGCGCGCGAAGTGCCCCCGTACTTAATGTGTTAAGATAGCAATGGATGGATGCGAATGCCTCGCAAGGAATGTATTAAATCATGACGATGATACATGCAAAACTGTAAGCGTATGGTGGTTATGTTGAGCCAAATCCAAATGCATATCGATGACTGCTCTTTTGTATGACCGATCTTGCATGGTTTGAATTAGCATGTAAGTCGCTCCGAGTTTTAGCTGTTTGATAATAACCGGAATTGCGGCATGGACGATCGACTCTTGAGGAATGCATACCTTCTAAATTTCGCGCGAAAATTGTCCACGCAGACAAATCGACAGAATAGTCTGTTCTTTCGCGTGATTGGGTATTCGACGATGTTGTCGAAATCTGGATGGGTTTGCTCCATTTTCGATTTTTGAATATGAAATCAGTGGACGAATGCAATGGATTCGGCCTCGTTCGGCTGCAGGTGAAAGACATCCAAGTTACGTCGTAAACATTGCGAATAGCCGAGGACGGAAGAAAAGTGGCGGCTGACCTGGTCTGCCGCGAGGGTGGCTCCGGCGGCTGCCATTCCAGTCTGCTCCTCATCGGAGTCCGAGGAGCGTCCGGCACGTGTCGGAGCACTTTTCACAGCGATAACAGATTTCACAACAAACTGGTTCTCCGGGGGACAACGACACTCACTGAGCTCCGAACAAAGGGGCGACCGGAAGACGTCGTCTGACGCTTCTGGCGCTTCTGGCGCGACTCCGAAGGACGCCGGGAGGCTTCGGAGCGGAGGCAGAAAAGCGGGCGCTGCTCACCGCATACCAGAGTCGCCGCGACTTCCGTCTCGCTCGCGCGCCCGTCAGCCCCGAGCGAGCGAGAGGGACGCCGCTGCGCGCACAGGTTGCGTTCTCCCACTACGGCGCGAGCGCGACTGCGGCGCGGGCACGTACCGGTGTCGCGGCGGACCTCCGCTTTACTCAATGAATTCTAACTTACACAAATTCAAATACTGCCGCGTCTTGCGCCCCCACGCAACCCCCACACTACCCCCCATCCAAACCCCATCCCAACACATGTTGGACGCATCCAGACACCGAAGCCGAGGGAAACTCTTCTCCCGGAAAGCCAAAATTCTGCAACACCTCGATTTGAACAAGTTTTACTTTTACACCATCCAGGGATTTAAAATTTCATTTTCATCATAAAAAATACATTAACACTTTGCTTGCGGGGTCGTTTGGCTCGCCACGCATTGAATGCAATAAGGGTAACATGTTTTTTTTTTTGATAACCGTGCGTATCATTAATTCTCAAACTAAAAACTATACACTGTCTATTTAAAAAATAAAATACAAATAAATGCATTCAAAATCACCATATACACTCAAACCTCTTTTTGTGCGATTTTGAAGTTATGCGATTTTTTTAAAAAAAATTTTTTTTCATAGAGTACATATCTGCTATTACTGAAATACAACCACGTCCTTTATTCTGGTTTAGATTTTTTAAAAAATTGATTTCGTTTTTTGCATTTTTTCATTTTTTAATGTCAATGGTGACATTTACCCTGGGTATACTATTTCTTCCGAAGAAGAGAGCGATTTTGAGTCATATCGAAAATCGCAACGTTAATGATTACACAGCGATGATAGTTTGTAATTAAAATAATTAGTATTTCTCTAGTGGTTAGACATCCTTAAAAAATTACCAATGATGCAAGACGTTCTTTAAATGTTACAAAAAATATTATTTTTTATTGTTTTTGTATTAACTTTTTTTATGCGATTTTGGATATATTTTATATAGCTTTTTCTAAGTTATGCGATTTTTAAAATCCATGGAACACATCTTCACTTTTTCTATATAAGTCATAGCTTATTTTGTGTAATTTTCCGCCGAACGCATCTATCGTACAAAAAAAGGTTCATGTGTATATTTACAATACACAAATCCACAAAGTTTATCGGAAATATGGTTTTAGACTGTGATATTTTTCAAAACATGTGCCCCTGTGCAGCGGCACATCAAAAAATGCACACATGTAGCACGTTTCACTCCTCATTGTCTTTGAGTGAACTTTGTTTGCCTTTTTTGCCATTTTACAAACAAAAAAATTACATGAAATGGTAGTAATTTGAGTCCTCTAAACGGTAACATAAAAAATGGCAATCTAATCTGTCATTAATTAACCCGTATAAATACGCTACCCGACGTCCATCGCCGTACAGTGGAAAACGTATTAATACATGACCCGCAAACAATGTGTTAAAATGCTATAACTTTAAAACTAGTCGGTATTTTTCAAAATAATTTGAAGAAAATGTGCAGAATATTTTAACATATATTTTTAATTGTGTTAGTGACACACATTTTTATGGATATTTATTGTTCAAAAAAATTTTTTTATACATTCCTTACAAGATATTAAAATACAGTTTTGGATAAATACTGAAAATTTTCGAAAAAATCTCTTACTTATTTTCCAAGGATGGAAAAAGTTATGGGTGAAAATATTTTTCACGTAACATTATTTATTATCCATTTGAAGACATTTTAGGAACAATTTGAAAATAGATTCCAGCAATTTTCCATAATCGAATTTTTTTAAAAAACCTTTCACATTACTAAAATGCCAAAAATTACTAATTTCAAAGCAAAAACTCTTCAAGAAGACACCAAAAACTGAAAAAGAAATTTTAGATATACAAAATGATATAATCTTAAAAACGAAGTGACTAAAAACATTTGGAATTTATCTGACCCTAAAAAACATACATAAATATATATTATTTTTGTAAATGTTTAAAGTGTGTGCAAATTTCTTTTTTTAAATCTGGTGTGTGCTCGTTCCTCTTCTCTTAAATCTCAAGTACGCCCGTTGCCACAATAAGGTTAAAAACCCCTGATGTAGATGATGATATTCAAACTTTGCTTAAATCACACAACTAAACCTTAATAAATTTAGAGCTTTGCCAAAACCGTTCATAAACAGAGTTAGATGAAAATCCCCTGTTGATATCTGCATCACTAGTATATTATTCTACATCGTATTCTATATCTATTCGCATAATGTCTATACGTAGCATAAAGCAATCGTTCCACCAGTATCAAGCCCTATTTTATTATATATTATACAACAAACAACGCAATATTTTAGCTAACGAAATCTAATTTGAAGCAACGTTTATTTGAATCAGTATTTAGTCGAATATTATGAATCGATTGTAATTACAAATGATGACAACAAGCACAAAGGGGTGGCTATTATTTGTCATATCTCAACTGTACATGTATTGTAATTGTTTAACAGATTAATCAGTCAATCCCAAAGGGAGTGCATTGATGTCAATGGATCAAAAAGGCTAACAACGTCGACTGATTAATATTCGTCAATGTCTCATTGAAGAATCGGAGTACGTCGAAATTTTCAGACGTCGACAAGAGGAGGAACCCGTTATGAAAATATGGCACTCGGAATTAGATCAGTGGGACTAAATAAAGTGTCCGATTATTTGTGACCAAAACTTGAGATATGTAAATGTTGGCCAAATATTTGCGGCGCGTATTTAAAATATTCATATGGCGGCGTTGTGAATATGCAGCAATACATTTGTATAAATAGTTTGCCACTTTATTACATGTACATAGTCGGCTAATGCGTTACATCATTGTTTGCCATGTGAATTTTTATTATCGTTTTACTATGCACTGTTTGTATGGCGTGTGTGATGGATTTCTTTGAAATTTGAATGAAAATCGGTGATAATTAATTGTAAAAAGTGCGGCGACGTAAGTACGCACGACAGATGGGTGATTTGGTTTGCAGTGGGAGTCATGATTTTGCCGAGGAATGATGAAACCGGTGGATCGGAATGCGCTTCGGGTCGGGTTAAGTGAGGCTCTGTATGGTGGTGTGGTGGTGTGGTGGTGAGGTGGTGTGATGGTGTGGTGGTGGTGTGTGGTGTTCCTACCTGAGTAGGTGCGCTGGCAGGTAGGGTAGGACTCACAACCACACTATCATTCTGCACATAATACAGCTGATGCTGATCCTGCTGCTCCCGATAACACCTGCACCATTTTTATCTAATCCCAAAAATCATTGGATACGTGAGCTCTCACTGGGATCAATTCTATTACCCACATTTAACTCATTATGATCCGCTGATATTTTATTTAAAAAAATGTTGTAGTTCGCAATTCTTTTAGAAAACGAAATAATATTACGTACCAACTTCGGATAAAATTTTCAAGAAAACAGAGCATATGTGTTGACGGTCCCATTATCTCTGGTTACGTCCAGAGATATATGGCAGCGTCATTTGGTATATATTCATATGCAAAAAATTCGAATGTGCATTTAAGAAGAACGCATGTGTCTCATATTTGACGCCTAATTCGATACGTATCGGTTAATGGTTTACATATTTTTGTTTGTTAAATAAAAAAATTACAACGACCCTAGCCAATTTTAAATCGCATTGGTTCCCAATCTAGGGGTTTTATGTGGAGTATTCAGAAGAATATATGTAATTCGACTTTACTAACTTGACTAGCAATGAAATAGAGAAGCCATAATGCGTATTGTGCAAACTTTTTCTCAGTCATGAATCTATGAAACCTTCAAAACTCAAACGTCACTCAGAGGCGAAGCATTCAGAGCACACTAAAAAGGATTTGGAGTTCTTTCGTTGGCATGAACTAGTTGTAAACATCAGATATTTGATCGAACAGGACGTTTTCAGCAATGGTTCACTGCATCAGTACAAGCATCATATGAAGTCGCATTGGAAATTGCTAAGCAAAAAAACCTAGACATTAAAGAGTAGATTTTGAATTAAATCAAGGTTTCACCATTGTCTTCTTTTCAAGTTGATGAATCAACAGACGTAAGCTCGTGTGCTCAGTTGCTTGTCTTCGTGAAATATATTCATTCAGATGATATCAAAGAAGAGTTCCTATTCTAGAGTGAACTTGAAACTACTACAAAAAGTGAAGATATTATGGAAAAGATAAATACCATTTTTGAGACTGGAAGATTAAAGTGGAAAAAATGTGTGTGGATTATACGGATGGTGCACCATCTATGCTTGGGTCAAAGTCGGGCTTTCAGAAAAAAGTAAAAAAGGAGCTCCCTAAGCATACTGCATGATTCACCGTTATGCCCTTTTCAGTAAGACTCTTCTAACTCCTCTGCAAGAGGTATTCGTTGATAAAAATCGTAAATTACATCAAATCTGGAGCTCTTAACACCCGTCTGTTTAGAAAGCTGTGCAAAGACAAGAATTCTGATCACGATGTTATTATTTTCTACACTGCAGTACGCTGCTCGTCGAAAGGAAGTGTTATGAATCGTGTCTGAATTGAAAGATGAAATTGAGTTGTTCCTGGAAGTGCAAGAGAGTCATGACATTTTGGTAAACTTTATCGATAAAGCTTGGCTGAAAAGAGAAGCATATCTAGCAGATATATTAGAACAGCAAAATAGGCTTAACCTGGAACTTCAGGGAAAGGAAACGAACATACTTTAGTTCCATTTGTATCTACATATTTCTGGGAGAGTGGATTTTCAACTCTTCTTCATTTAAAAGATAGAAATAAATTAAATTTTGAGAATGACATGAAGTTGGCGTTGACAAAAACTCACCCGCAAATTTGAGACTGGTTAATAAAATGCAATTTCAACCATCGCATTAGATTAATTATTAAACATAATTTAAATAAAACTATACTAAAAAAACGGTTTTTTTTAATTGCCTTATTAAAAATGCCTTTTACAATTGCATCGAGGCTATTGGATCTTGTTTTTTGCTGAAGGATCTGGTCCAATTTATTTTTAACATCGGATCAACTGTTCTAAGATAGACAAATTTCTCATTTTACCACAAACCACCCCTGGATTTTTATCGAAAACCATTTTTATTCAGGTAATATACGATTTTTTCCCAATGTATTATCATAAACATAATCTTAGACAAATTCGCTAAAAATTGCTTGGAGTGTTAAGGGTTAGATTTCTATCGCGCGTAAATACAGGCACGGACTGTAAAGAGTTAAAGGTTTTCTGGAATGGACAAGATTCTGGCAATGAGGACCTATCATCTCATTGATTTACCCTTGACACACGATTACCATATAAGCTAGATGTCAAAGTTTCATTTTGACAATGCCCAATTTTAAGCTTTCAATTACGATTCCATGACTAACGACGGTCTTACTCTTGAACCTATTAAATCGAAAGCGATGAAGCAACTGCTTCTTGGTCAAGATTATGCGATCATCCCTATCCAATATATTCTTCACATGATTTTCATTCATCATTCGAGTGCAAAGAGTTAATGCTCTTCTGAGCATGTAAATAGACCTGTATTTCTGTGGAAAAAAATGTAGAAACGCACCAATGCAACACACGTGGTATTGATGGCGTAAGCGATTTCGCTATTGCCTCACTTGGAAAAAGCATGCAATCACAGATTGGTGACATTAAAATAAATATATCTTCAATCGGAAAGAATGCAAAGACCTCTTATGTATGTAAATTGAATTATACGAACGCAATTTACGCCCACAGGATTCTGCCAGATATTGGGTGTCCATAAATGATATCGGCGAGCATTCGATCCAAAAATTTGATGATAGAATATCGACTTTTCTATCCGTATCATGTGTATACAACTATCTACAAAGATATTGTATTAATATATATATTAACGCATGAACATATATATACAGGCGTTGTAGATTGGGTACTAAGATTGCATATTCAATTACACTCGAACCTCCATTTGTGCGATTTTTTTTGTGCGAATTTGAAGTTATGCGGTTGTTTTAAAGCATAGTTTCTCTAGTCAGACATCCTTAAAATTTATCCAACGATGCAAGACGTCCTTTAAATGATACCGAACATGTTATTTTTTAATTTTCTTATTATTTTCCTGTTTTTTATTAACTTTTTTTATGCGATTTTGGATATATTTTACATAGAAGTTTCAAAGTTATGCGGTTTTTAAAATCCATGGAACACATCTTTACTTTTTCTAGTATAATAATAATGCTGAAGCATTGGGTACATCATCAGTTTTCTGCATGCACTGGGTATCGAATAATTTCACCACACCCTACAAAAGTACTTCGAAATGTCAGTTTGACCCCACGATATCATCAATCCACTTGCATTGCCCGTGGGAAATAATTATTCAAATCGTATATCATCACGATGTCAATATGGAAATTAGCTTCCACGAAGACGATTTGCGGAACGATTCCAATTAATACCGATTAAGGCATAGTTAAGTCGATTATGCGTGCAATGGTCAAGAATTACTTCAACACGTTTATAGCGGGCTACTTCTATCACGCTCGCCTTTATAAATCAATAATTAATTTATTCAATTTTTTTACACATTTGCGTCAATATCGCTTCGACATTTAGCACAGTCTGTTAACACGATTGAAACGAGATAAAGCGCGTTTACGCCCCTTGGCGAAGTATCATTTTACTATTGTCGATGATACATTTTCTGTTTATTTATCACAAAATTAATAATGGGAGGAATGGTGAAAACATCATGATCTTCCAACATCTTCATAAAAATCGTCTATAATATGTTTGATATAATAATTACTTATTACAACTTAGCAACCACCAGATCAATATGCACCAACATAGTGCATACGCTAAACGTCTCGCATAACAAACTGCGTACACAAACAATATTTTTACTATGCCTATGTTATTCCCACAAGTGTAAACAATAAATTGACAAAATTTTATTACAATCGGATGAACGGTATGGCAGCGCATTAAATACGGATAAACAAACATTGATTTTTTTTTAATATTAGGCTATGCCTGTGTTACTCGCGCAATCCTTAGTAATAAATGGACGAAATTTTATTCCAATCTGATGGCCTTAAATACTTTTAAATCATAAATAGTTTGATTGATGTGTGCTGCCAATTTTGATGAACTACCCATAGATCTTTGGAAAAGAATACGTTGGAAATAACATAAAAGCAAAAGAAACACAAGGATGGGCTAAATTAATTAATGCAAGATACGACTGAATAAATATCTGGTAGCATGATCGATACGATAATCGAGATTGATTTATGATACAGCATGCGAATGCATTCATCTTGGCTAAATTATAAATCCAGAATGGGATGTCAAACATCATTGATGCATCCTAAGATTTTTCGATCATCTCAATAGAAAACGTCAAAGATAGAAATCGCTTATTGATTCAGTAGCGTTTGAAGATGTAGGATAATAGTCAATAACAAAGCAATGTGGAGAGGACTTTATCCTGCATTGGATTCTATTCAATTGATGATCATAATAATGTCTCCATCCATGTTCATTTCATGCACACATAACATCACCTTGCTTCATCAATAAAGCATGGAATCTCCTACAATACGCCCCTATTTTGAATAGTTATAATCAGCATGTATAATTTGGCCGTTGATTGATGAGAAAATGTTAGCTGATAAATCCATGACACAAGGTCGAATTTCTTCATCCTTCAGTCGAACAATGTAAAGGAATGACCATTGTCGAGGAATATCCAAACACGGGTCCAGGGCGTGTAATCAGGAAAAGGTCGACCTTGATGCGATTAGTCCAAATGTCCGCGGGCCTTCAATTCATATACCTGGAACTGGGAGCAAAGAGCGAAGGAATGCCCTCTCCGGACGTATGCATGCCTAATCGCATTTGACTGCATTCCAAACAAACAATGCATTTCATATTAACTTGTTGCCCCATTAATTATCCCCAATTCGAGCTATAAAAATGCACATATATTTATTTTATTCAAAGGCCTCTCCGTACAAAAATAAATAAATGTCATAAAAGAACCGTATGTGTACCGCGACCAGATGATTCATTCTAACGCGGGATCATTGAATTAAATCATCATTATTCAATTCAGCTCAGATTTTTTTTCCTATGGCTTATGGACAGCTTCGGGATACAAGTCATAGATTTAAAACAAAGCTTAGCGATATGGCTTCCACGGGAAAAAAAACTTGAAAAACATCCTCATCCATCATCTTATGCATATATATAATAATTTAGTTCGTAGTGAAAATCGCACATCGGAACATTGAGACAAGAAAATCCATTTGCAGGGGAAAAACTAAAATTGTTTTATCATCGCCGCGTTAATGTGAAACCGCGCAAAGAGAATATCGCGTAAATTGGTAGACAGATGTGTATTTGAAATTTCACTTTATTTATCAGGGCTTCGAACCGTTATTTTTATCATTTTGCTTTTGGTTTCGCGTACGTTTCAAACATTAATATTGATTTGGTTAGGGTTTTAACTCCAGGAAAAATAACGGTTTCACCGTTTTATTTATTTAAATTCATATGATATACAGAAGTGTTCCCACAGAAGCACAAACAACAAAAAACATGATTTTATCAATAAGATCGGAATTTCCATTTTTTTCTAAAATCGTCTTCAATCATTGTCATCAATTAATACATATCTGAACGATGAAAATGCGAACGGCTGGTCATAATCTGGTTGAACCGTCCCCTTTTTCAGGGTGACCCTGTGTGCTGCATTCTTCATTATGCATATAAATTTTAGAATATGAAATGAGATCGCATATACAATGCGAATAAGATGTTTTCGATGCAAGTCTATTAACCATGTTAGTGCCGGACTACGATATATCGTCGTTGGAAACGTTTGCGTGAGATGCCAACGACGATATATCGTTACGTGCGCGATGACACCCTAATATTCGCATCGCGAGAGTCGCAATTGTGCATTAAATGCACAATTACAACAGTCTAAATGCCGTTGCAAAAAAGAACATTAGAAAGATATTAACACGTTAACAGCGGGTCACTAGAATGCTCGTGTTTGTAAAGACTGTTTGTAAAGGGAACTCATTCACAAAATTAAATTATTTATTAAAATGTATCATTCTCGATGCATGTCACAAATACACTTAAACTTTTTTTGTGCGATTTCGAAGTTATGCGGTTTTTTTAAAGCATTTTTTTTATTTCATAAAAGGTACATGTCGAGATATTTTATATAAAATCGGAAATAAATCATCAATACTAACCGAAATTTGGAAAAAAAATATAATTTGGGACTGTGTAAATCATATTGCATCTGCTATCGCTAAATTACGACCACGCCCTTTATTCTGGTTTAGATTTTTGAAAAAATTGATTTTGTTTTTTTTTTGCATTTTTCCAATGTTTCGACTTTTAAAAATACATTCTCTAAAGGAATTTCCAAAATTTCAACTACTTACGGAGTTATAGCTATTTTAGTGAGGCGGCTACTTGGCCGGCCCTACCATAATGAAATCTTTTAACGCGTTTTTTTCAAAACTATTTTTTTTTAACACGGTTGACATCACATCTCAAGTTTTAATTAACTAATTTACTTCAAATTGTGTACGAATCTTTTCTATATAACCCTCTATTATTCCCACAGAGTTAGAGACTATAGTGACATCTTTACTAATTATGAATTTTATTGTTAGAAAGAAAAAATCACAACGAAAATTATCACACAGCGATGATAGTTTGTAATTAAAATAATTAGTAGTCTAGTGGTCAGACATCCTTAAAAATTTACCAATGATGCAAGACGTTCTTTAAATGTTACTGTACTTTAACTATAACTATACTTTAACTGTTTTTTATTAACTTTTTTATGCGAGTTTCAAAGTTATACGCGTCTTCACTTTTTCTGTGTAAGTCATAGCTTTTTTGTGCGATTTTCTGCGGAACGCATCTACCGCACAAAAAAAGGTTTAAGTGTAAATGTTAAATGAAGTAAATATATATTAAGATATGCTTTAAACTTCGAAAATTATGCATATTTTAGTCAGAATTAAAAAAAAAACAGCATAGCAAAAAATTGTGCCCACCGTAATTGTGTTATTATAACTATTATCATCGACTGATTTTGCAGATGCAGTATGTTTGGGATGATATTAATAATGTTGATATTATACTAACTACATGGAAAACTTGTTTAGTATCTTCATGGGATTATCATTTAAATTACATATTTTATTTCAACATTCATTTTGATACAAATTCTTGAAAATGCTTTATACTACATGTTCTATATCAAACGATCGTTCTTCTTACTTGCAAATACGGTTTAAAAAAATGATTTCTGAAGTGAATAAAATTGTAAATTTCAATTACATTAAATTGGTTCGACATTGCTCGCTTAGATACAGTTTTTCTTAAAGGGTTAAGAGCCTAGGTAACATCTCTGTAAGAAATCCGAAACCATCGTGAGATTAATCGCTTTCGACAAAATCTCAATTGCTTGTCATAAATTCAACAGTGAATTCGTATCTTTTATAAATGGACGTTTTTAAAATGGAGGAATGTCAACGTGTAATTATCATCGGGGCATTTCTCTCATTATTTCAACCATGACGAGGTATTGTCAATGACTGCAGAGGAATGGACGACGCCCTGTACTATGTGACCGCATTTTATCAATCGGACGACATATTTTGTCACAGAATAAAATAAAAATGTTTACCTTCGGATGTCGAGAATGGCGAGAACGACTACTGGAACGTCCCTCGCTGGAAGATCTGTGTCTTCCATCGCCACTCCTGTGCCCCTTTCGACCCATCGCTCCCGATTTATCAGCACTTACTTCCGATAAATGTGTCCTTCCGTCCAATAAAACTAATAAAGAGCCGCACTCAAAATGTCACCGACTGCACTTCGACATGCCTCCATAGTCCAATGTCAATCAATCAAATCAATCAACGAATACTGCACGGATATGTAATATTTCAACCAGACGTATAGTATTAACATATATAGAAATGTAATGAAAAATAGTATCGTTCTTAATTTTACTACCATAATAAGCAATTTTACTATTGGCAGAAAATACGACCAATCCCAACGACAGTGCAAGACTAATTAGATATATCGATGATAGGGGTCGACGGCTCGATCGGAAGTGATCTCTTTAGAAAAGCGGATGTACGGAACAGTACTGGTTTTTGTCATGATTCCTAAATGGCGTTCCATTGCTATCATTCACCAGGGCTGAGATAAATCTGTCAGAATATTTATTATTATATCGTAAAATTGATTCGATCTGGCCCTGCTGCGTTAATTGCCTGATGGGCGACATTATGGGAAAATACGAATTTTGATTAAGCCCCATCAGCAGGGGAGGATCGTAATGCGGGGTGATAAATTTTGTACTCTACAGTTTTAATAGACCCCCCTAGAGTCCCAATATTACATGGACATGTGGAGTTTCGACTGGGTCTTAACCTTTTAACCGCCAGCGATTTTATACATATTAGAAATTACGTTAAAAGTTGTTTGTCTTACATGTTTTATTGTCTAAGGGCGACTTGTGTGTCCTAATATATGCATGTATACCACATGCTGTCATGCTGGATCATTTACGACCATTCTACTTTGCGTGAATCAACGCTGATTAATCCGATCCGAGGCGATTCATTCGTCATGCCAGCGATCTGAAAAGCGGACCGGTTGGACATTTTGGCCAATCCATCTTTTTTTAAGGCTTTTTGCGGTATTTTCGGGGATAAATATACATACGCCCTCGTCTAACCTATCCTTCACCATGTTGTGTTTACTACAATTCGACTCTAATAATGGGAATATTGATATGAAATATAATAGATACGGAATTCAGAATATTTCAAATGGTGTATCAAATACATATCACAGTAGCGCGCGGATTTTTTTTGTTATTTAGTGGGGGGGGGGGGGCAAGCTAGACTGAATCTGATGACCTTTGTTGATTTCATTTAAAAATAAAATTGAAATGCCAATATCCATTAAAATATGAATATTTTCTAATCAATTTTTTGGGGGAATAAATTGTAATCGTGTATGCGTTCGTAGAATTTTATGTTTCGCTGATTTTTAGCCAACAGGAAAATGTATATTTGGACTATAATCATAATTATTGGTGAGGTCTTCCCATATTGGATTGGTAATTGAAGATGTAGTTGATCAAAAATCTGATTCATCACTGCTGCTTGTAAGCCCTGAGGACTTCCACGTTTGAATCATATTCGGCAACAGAGCTTATAGTATTTTATGCTGTTTTTATTGAGGTTTTTTTGTACCACACAAAAAACATCATCTTTACTTCCATCGACTAACACTAATATTTTCAATTTAACATCTCATGTTCATGCGTATAATTACTGCCGTCGATACTTCTATCATAAGTTATTTCTATCAGTGTTTTTTCATAATTTTTGGCAATTTTAATAGACTGCCCTTTTGCACAAAAATATTACGAATAAAAAATTATCAGGAGCGAAATGAAACCGTTTTCAAGTGCGCAAGTCAACAGTCAATTTCAATCTGGCAAGTGCCAATCTGGTCAATATCCTCCTCTTCCTTTTTATTTATAGAGAAGAGAGACTAAATATTATGAAAGATCATATAAATATTGCTTATATATATCTTAACTGGAGGAGTAAAAACATGATTGCCAAAAGTGCAGCGTGGCGATATATAGACGTTGAAATAAACAGAAATTATTTAATACTTTCGTAGCCGGTGATGCGTATATTACATCATGACAGGTTTGATCATTGGTGGTCGCATGATGCCACATATGCATCATGATCTCGCCGAACGTCCATATACACTCAAACCTCTTTTTGTGCGACTTTTTTTACGCGATTTCGAAGTTATGCGGTTTTTTTTAATTTTATTTTTTATACTTAATAAAGAAATCTTTACTAATTGTGAATTATATTGTTGGAAAAATAAAATATACATAGAACAATGATGATATTGACACTGGGTATACTTTTCTTTCGAAGAAGAGAGCGCTTTTGAGTCATATCGTAAATAGCAACGAAAATTATCATACAGTGATGATAGTTTGTAATTAAAATAATTAGTATTTCTCCAGTGGATATATAGCATTTGAAATACCAGATGTCAGACATCCTTAAATGTTACCAAAAATGTTATTTTTTAATTGTCTTATTGTTTTCCGAGTTTTTTTTTTGTTAACTTTTTTTGTGCGATATTGGATATATTTTATATAGCTGTTTCAAAGTTATGCGGATTTTAAAATCTATGGAACGCATCTTCACTTTTTCTATGTAAGCTTTTTTATGCGATTTCTTTTCGTGGGATTTTCCGCGGAACGCATCGACCGCACAAAAATAGGTTTAAGTGTATATCAGTAATCAATGAATGCGGTGAATTAATTTTTATATCTGCAACTGTTGATGCTACATCTTTTTGAAGTAATACGTTTAATGGGCTGATCCTTTGAGATCGTGAAAATTTAAAGAAGTTATGAATATTTCGCCGGCCCTTAGCGTAAGTTTTTGGTAATTTGATGCGGCCACGATAGTGTTAACACACGATTATTTAAAATAAAAATTAAATCAGTAATTTTACATGTTACCAAATTCGCCTGCTATATTCGACATATTTATTCGACAGCATTTCATTTTTATGTAAATTTAAATTTCTGAGACGTCGTCACAGACGCAATAAAATGCACTCCAAATTTGCTTTCAAATTGTGGTAAAAATACAAATAAAAATTATCTAACCTGATGTTGAAATTATAATGATTATTTTGTGCTTAAAAAATATTTATAAGCAATATGAGAATTGGTTTTATATCTTTTATAACATTTATCAAGTATGATTCCCCCTACTGCTTGGATTTTTTTGACCTTTTGACATAAATATGTTAAAACGAGTACTAACAACGATAATAAAAATACTTATAAAAAATGCAATATATAATAAGGCACAGTTTATTTTTTTCAGAAATAAACTAACATTTTAAATCAAAAATTGGATACAATTATTTTTTCCCAAAGCAGTAAAATATTGATAAAATATTAAAAATGTTAAAATTATTTTTTTGAATTGTGATTAAAGCGTAATTGAATTTAATATGATAAATTTAAATTAATTGATTTTAAACGAATGCGGATCGAAAAATAAATAAGCACGAAAATCCGTTATTTTTAATTGAATAAAGGCTGTTATTATGCGGGTTAAGACCAAACTGAGTAGGCGGCACATAAAAACATAACCTTCGCCCGGCACCGTTGACGTTCATACGTCCGCGGATCTTCTTCCCGTACGCATTAAGTGCACAAAAATGGAGATAAAATTTTATATACGCCTGGCGCTATTGAGTTTAACGTTGATTTTATTGTTTGGCCGAGTGTCGACATTTGATAATGGATTCGGTAAGAAATACGGTTGGGTCGCTTCATTACAGGAAGGCCTGGATGTAGCCAAAGATAATAACAAACCTATAATGTTGATTATTCATAAATCATGGTGTGGAGCATGCAAAAGTCTCAAACCCAAGTTTGAAGAGTCCAAAGAGATCTTTACGCTGAGTCGATATTTTGTGATGATCAATCTCATGGATGAAGATGAGCCAAGAGGTAACGATTATGCACCAGATGGAGGTTACATACCAAGGTTTGTATTCTTATCATTAATATGTTTACGATCAAGTATATGAGGAA
This sequence comes from Stenopsyche tienmushanensis, assembly GCA_008973525.1. Classification (NCBI taxonomy): domain Eukaryota; kingdom Metazoa; phylum Arthropoda; class Insecta; order Trichoptera; family Stenopsychidae; genus Stenopsyche; species Stenopsyche tienmushanensis. The sequence goes on from WACJ01000402.1 coordinate 1,390,131, forward strand.
TAAATAATAAATGTTAATATTATATTACGCCCAAGTTTAAGCATAGGGAATTAGTTCCTGAAGCTTTATTATAAGGATTCTAATTTCAATCCATTTTCATTTTTAATCGGTTTCCTAGTTTTTAAAATTAAATGCAATAATCAATAAACTGAAGCTGTGAGTAATTAATTTGCAACAATAATTAAAATGGCAATCGAATATTACAAAATTTGATCTGTGGGAAAATCTTCTATGGAGATCGCCGACAATTATTGATTTGGTATATCAAAACCTGAAGAATATTGTCTCAAAATTTCAATTTATGTATCGTTAAATCTTATAAACATTTAAAGCTACTCTAAAACCACTTTATATTGACTTAGGTATTTGATATATTGCTATCAGTTCTTTATGGGATAAAAAAAACTGATAAGCGTTCCAAAATGATTTACGACTAATGCTCTGATTTCGTGAAATTTCAGATTACTTTTCATGACGCCAGATGGGACCGTCATGACGGACGTGTACAACGAAGTGGGAAGTTCCCAACACAAATACTTCTACAGTCAAACTGAACAAATAGTTACGTCTATGAAGAAAGTTTTAAAGCAATTGGACGTTAAACCTATCAAAATATCTCAAAATAACGATGAGCTTTAAACGCAAGAACTCTAAATCAACAGTTTCTTACTTAATCTAAAAACAATAGTAAAATAGCAATACAAAGGTGTTTTTTTTAAGCGTGTACGTATGATTTTTTAAATTATAATTTACTAGTTCCTATATATGAATTTGATAATGAAACAATTCTCATTTTTGTCTCGATACACGTATTGCGATACTGATATAATTTAAGTATTATTGTTTCTATTTTAGTTTAAAACTTGAATTCAATAGCTGTGCTATTTTTATTTATTTCTAATTACAATATAAGATTATCTGCATAATTAATAAGTTCATGTGCTCACCATCGTTAAGCGTGTATTTTTTAAAATTAATCTGTGATACAGCCTTTATATTCGAGACTTTTTTGTATGCAACGATTTAGAAAATGAACCAGTGTTATTTGAATTCATACCAGTGTAACGCCAAATCTATGTAGCCATAAATCATTTGATGATTATGTTTTATTTAGTTTGTTTTAAAATGTAAATTATTCTATTTTAATCGAAATAAATACGACCCATATCGATACTCATGCATCGTTATATATTAATCATCATCATCATAGTGCAGCCACAAACAGTCCACTACTGAACTATGGGCCTCTTCAATGTCCATTCATTAGCTCGATTTCAAACGCTCACTCTACCCGCAGGGTGAGTGAATGAACGTAATGACAGTCTCGATAGGGAATGTGGGAGGTCTGTAAAGAATGAGTAGTTTTATTCTGAAGACAGCGGAAAACTACTCTAGATGACCTTATTGATTCTACTGGAAAGAGATTTATGGAGTGCAAAGAATCCCGTCTCCTTTCCTCGCTAGGGCGCTGTCGCTGATTCGCTCCTACACCTACTGAGGGTGTATCCCCGTCTTCATACAACTTATCCGAGCATATTCGAGACTGAGTGTTTTCCTATTTCATGTTGACCCTCTCAGTTTGGTTAATTTAAAACGATATAGAAGTTAACGGAAGACAATGCGGTCTGCATATGCATTTTCAATATATTAATAATGCAACGTAATTGTTAAAAATGGTATATAAAAATTACTAACCTCATCTTCTACGACAGGCTCTGTGTACAATTCTATTGTGTGATTGAGTGGTGGTGGCGGCATATGCTCCGGAGATAAAGAGCAGCGTCGAGAATTTGGTATCGGTGTGACAGAACCTCCTCGGCTTATTGATCTTCGGCATCGTGGAGATGAACTATCCCTAAAAAATATTGTCGTTATTATATTATCTATTCAGTCTTCATTTCATACATTCAAATTTATCAGATCAAAAATTCTCGGTAATGGAGTCATAAATATTAACACAATGTGGATCCTAACAGTGTATATTATGTAGTCTATAGTATGTTAAGGTTTGCACAAATCACGTAGTTAGTTTCCAATTAAAACATTTCAATTTTGGTTCATATTGAGATGAATTTACTATAGCATATATTAAATTATATATAATATAGTAAGATTAACCCTGTTTCAGTATTACGTGGTAGTATTGGGGTCCTTGAAACACGGACATGTTAACATCTTAAAGAAATTTGCACTGACTGTTGTGAACCGATTCCGCACTAGCATGGGACTGCGCATCGTATTAAATAACGTCATCTCTTGGTAAAAATAAAACATTTTTGAGACATATAAAAAGGTTTGTTTATTTAAAATATGTCGATAACCGGATCATATTTTAACGACAAAGAAACTTTTTCGTCAAAACATTGACCTTGGTTCTTGGCGATCGTTTGTTAGATACGTTTAGGTTTTGTGCTCTACTCTTTGTATCATCGATATGGATTGGTTTGGATACATAGATGCAGTATCACTAAATAATAAATGTAATTTGGTATAAAAAGTTATAGAGAATCCAACTATTAACAAAATGACATTCTAAAACCCTGTATTTATTATATTTCATATCAATATTCGATAATATATATATCAATATAAATAGTATATATATCGAGATTCAATGTAGTAATGTTGTAAAAATTCCCATTATTACAACTTTACTACAACTCGACTTAGTGTAGTAAATACATCATAGTAAAGGAAAGGTTAAGATGACATTTTTTAACGTTGTTATATTTAGTGCTGGAACTTATTGAAACGTATCCCCTGCATTAAGAAAGATCTCTTTTTAATATAACAAATAGAAAATATATAAATAATCCAGGAGAACTACCAAATTGGTTATTATTGAGTTTAATAAACTAAAAATGATTAGCTATTCACAATTAAATGTTTACACATAACTTTAATTTTCAATATTAACACATTACAATTTAACGTGCTTTTGCCCATAGTTTTTGGTCATACAGTATAACGAAAATGTGCTCAATTTAAAAAAAAAAATGTTTCAACAAATCCTCATAAGACAAGTAATATGAAAAAACATGGCGTAATTCATAAATATATGCTTTTCGTACATAAATATCAGTTGCCGTAGAACATATTAATATACTTCCTGTACGTAATGTGTTAACACTATTGCTATCACGCCGTAAATGGCTAAATTTACGCTAGTGACCGCATGTTCGATCGAAATTGCATAATACATAAATGGTTGTAATGTTTATTAGTTAATAATTTGTTATGAAATTATTCACTATGAATATACACTTGGGTCTGTTTTTATGCGATAGATACGTTCCACGGGGAGTCGCTGATATGGAGACATGCAATTCTTATCCTTTCCTTCTTGATGTATTTACTACAACTCTAATAATGGGATTATCAAGTTCAGAATTTTTCAAATTTTCATATGATGTACCAAATACATATCATGGTAGCGTGCGGGTGTTTTTTAGCACGGTAAGTGGAAGATTAAGCTCACGTTCGAATTTTGCTTGCTGCTTTATGAGTTCATGAAACAGAAGAGCTTATTTTAATTAAATATCCACATACATGGGAAATCGATTTGAGATAAATCTTCAATTAAAATTACGAGTGCTTTTTCTGTTTTATTCCAATAAAGGATCTCTTGAATATGTTATAAATTCTGAACTCAATTTTGTGCCAATGATGACTGATTTTCTGATGGCGACTTCATTTTTTTTTTTTGTTGCTCTTATGTTCGATTCTCTCAGGTTGAGAGATTTGCTTATCTCGGTAGGATTTTGTCCACTCGTCAAGTAATCCAAAATTGCCAGGTTCTTATCCATGAGACTGGCAATTTTGCCCTATAATGCATATTGGTAACAACGTATCCATTGTGTTAAAAGCCACGATATGCTGGTAAATTCATAATGTTATTATGTTAACATAGTTTTAATTTTAGTTTTTTAAATTATTTAATACAATAATGTTGATTTCTTTTCACAGTGCAACATTTTGTGAAGTTGGCTTTTGCACTTGTATTGTACTCGCTGATAAAAGGGAACAGGATGCAAGTGAGCGGTTCATAGACATCACATGGACGTTAAAAAAAATCACATTGCCCTAAATATAACGCTATCATGATCACAAGTACAGAGTTGAACGACCAAAAATGACGGAGAATAAGCACCAAAGCACAATTAATATGTTAAAAATTGAGTCATCCCACAAATTGAGCGATTAGGAGAGGTCAATGTTTAGAATTAAGTAATTACGAAATTAGCGTTTATAACAGTTTTGGTCGTTAAATTAATAAAGGTCACGTTAAGTTATGAAGGTTAATAGGCGCCGAAAGGATATTACTGACCAATTTTACTGCTCGCGTAATAACAAATTCGAAGTGGTTTTGTTACAATATAACAACGGTACTCACCCTCTCCTATACAAATGTGGCGGCATTAAACAATTGCAGGTGTTTACCGGAACAAAGTATCCCAACTGAGGAGTAGAAGTAACACCGCACGGTGACATTTCACGTTCACGATAAAAACTTCTTTCTACTCGACTCATTATATCGGATGAAGAATAGTGCAGAGACATTTTGTTGTAATCACAATGTTCACGTTGAATTAAATTCACTTATTTTTGGAAGCACTTAAAATTTACAGTGCTAAAAATATTTTCAATCTGATAAGATTAGATGAAATATATTTAGTTAATAACGCTTTAACATAATATACACTTATATCCACTAGATAACTCAATATTTAATCACAATACGCAGCGTCTTAATATTGTTATAGTTTTTAGTCCAATATATAAGCCGACTGTATGATATTTTGTTCTGAAACGGAAAGGCATTGATTGTAAACAATAGGTGTTTTGATTTTGATTCCACAATAGAAATTATGCAATTGTTTGTTTTGATGTTAACCGATTTCTAAGAACGCTCGCTTTTAATTTTGTAAAATCAAATATTTACGAAGACAGTATGTAAAATGTATCGTAATGACTGAGAACTAAAAGCTAAGATATTGCTAATGTTGTGCTCAAAATGAAATGATCATTATTTTGATAGTCATTTAATGTATTTGAGTAGACGAACGGCCAATCATAGCCCATTTTACAAATAAGTAACGTACATTTGAATGCCAAATTTAGCATATTTAAAGTATATTTTAAGTACAATTAAAAAACGAGAGACCACCGTAACGGCGAGCGGAATTTTCTCACGCAAACAATGTGAAATAATAATTACTGTTTCCGTCTGAATGTATTCATCGCCATACCTTCTCACGTAAGGAGAGTCATGGTTTCATTTGCAAATTCACTTTTTACCTGAGCAGAAGATCGCCTGATAAGAATATAAATGATGTAACGAAAAGGTAGCATCGGCGGAGGATTTATTGATGAATTAAATTGCAAAGTGCTAATATGCAAATAAAATTATTTAAATTCATTTCACACATTCAAAATATTAATACCACCGTACATTTTTTATTCAGGAACAAAAATTATAAAATCAGTTTATGTATCACAACGCGTAGAGACGCTAACATCTTGCGCACAGGACGTTCTTACCCAGTGTGAATATAATTCATTATTATAGTCAAACACTAGATAAGATAACTTTGGGTTAACAATGATAAGAATGTTAATTAAATCATTAATATGATGATTAAATTTTAGAAAGTGGTACCATCTTATTTTAATCATATTAATATCATCTAATATTTATTATATTCAACTTAATATTAGCTATTTAAATGGATATAAATCTGATTTTATTTGTGAATTTACCTGGGGAGGCTTTATAAATAAAATCAATTAACGGGTAATTGAAAATATTTGTATTGTTAACATATCTATTACCAATTGAGTACTTCAACAAATTAATACGCTGAAATACTTTAATGAAAAATGTATGTTTACCAAAGGATAAGATTAGATATATTATTTATCCTTTATATTGTATTGAATCCTGATATATATTGGATTTTCAATCAATTTTATCAGCATTGCTTAAGAAAAGGAGACAAATTCTTTAAATAAATGTGAAAAAAATGTTTCTGAAGTCATCAGTTGACAAATACTACTTTGAAATAATGACCAAAGATGTGAATCACCCACAATCCAACCTTTGTAATTGACCTCGAGTCTTAAAAATCATGGAGCAATGAAACCAAATCTGATAAATATAAATAGAATTTATTTGGAAAATCAATAATACTTGATAAATGATAGTGGGCAATCTATAAAATATCATTTTTCTGATTAATCATGATTTGCATCAAGAAATCATTGATAGTAGATTTTTGTGCAATGCAAAATATGTTTTATTGGATAAAATTTGCACCCAATTTAGATCAAATTTAGATATATTATCAGCGTTATTTGCTATTACCAAAAACCCGTTTCATTAGCAGAATGTTGATACGGGTAATAATCGCATGAATATTTCATCTCTGCATAAAGTTCTGATTTCTATAAATTTTGCAAGACGCTTATAGAACCCATTAGACCAAATGTTAGCTATCAAACCACTGACATCAACACAATTGATTTTGGTTGAATGCCAGTTTAATACACACTTCATCGTTAATAGTTCTATTTAATTTGTCACATGCTGAAAAATTATTATACTTGAACCCTGAAACATTTACCAGCATTCATAATCGCCTTGAACGTTGATCTGATCCAACAGTTTCTCAATACAAGTATCTGTATTTGGTTGAAGTTCACAGATAATTTGAAGCAGTGAGCGACTGTGATAAACAAGACTCTGCTCAGGTCATGATTTGTCACATAAAATCAGCGAAAATCATGATTGGCCTTTCAAAAAATGCTGTACATTGCATGTCGACTGAAAATTTGGACATGAGAAAGCTGTGCGTAAGATGGATGCCGCGTTTGCGTGTGATGATGCTTCAATCGAGTGTTTGGCGATGTTTCACAGTAATAAGACTGAGTTTTTGCATCAATTCAGGATGAAACATGGGTACACTTCACATCGGAGATAAATGAACATGGGGACCCCCCCACTGTCCCCAAACACATGCTCATTCTCAACTTTGAAGCGCGGGGAAAAAATTTGCTAAATTTTGTAATTTAAAACTAAAATAACTAGCTAAGATATCAACATAAATTAGTAAGATAGATAAATATATAGTTTTTATGACCTCATTTGGCGCGAGTCACCTATCTAAATTAGCCTCTGAAGGGGTTTCCGTGATCGTACAGATCATAGAGGGGCTCGGGTACGCATTTATCCCCGAAAATGCCGCAAAAAGTCCTAAAAAAAGATGGGAGTGGCCACAATGTCCAACCGGTCCGCTTTTCAGACCGCTGACATGACGAATGAACGCTTCGCGATCACACGTCATATCTACAGAACGATTATGAACTCTCATTATAAAACGAAATTGTCCAAAGAAGACTGATTGGGTGGGTTGTTTAAATTTTACAATATGTCGAAAAATACTGTCGTCTTTATTTTATCGCGGGCTTATGCCGGTTGGGCCAGCTCAATGTTTGAAAATAGGCAGTTTATCTGGGTTGATTCAAGTAAAATAAAAACCATATGCAGTTCTCGACTAGGTCGGTATTCTACGTTTTGCGCCCCATGCCCAGTTGCGCCCGTGGCGGGCGGTTGCTTTGCCAATTCCTTGTTACGGCACTGCATATTACACCAACTTGTATGCTATGGTCGCCTCCATTTGAAGTATTTTAGATGCCAATATTTAGTTTACAAACAACTCTGACAAGAAGAGATTTAAATTGGTAACACTTTGTCCGGCGTATAATGTATTGCTAATGTTACGAACGTAAATGCTTACCGCGCGGAGCGAACATTATTGCACTTTGCCGTATATAAACCTCAAGTTCGGAAAGACCACATTTTCCATGACACAATTGAAAAAAAATCCAATCACCGCTTTTCAAAGAATGAACAGCAAAAAAGATCTCGGTTATCTATTATCTCAAGAGCAAATTGCATAAATTCTCAATTCTACGCTATAACAATAAGAATTCGGTTACTATCACCAAACTAGTTATTGAAATAACTGGTCCATGACATTTTTCGTAATAACGAAACACAAGCATGACAACATTGCGACACATAATAGGTATATAATTATCCGTCCAAACAAATCGTTTTACAAAATCCCATAAATGTCAGAATGTATCGAAACGACCAGAGTACTTATTTCGATCAGACCAATAAAGATTTATCGTTCGTCGAAATTTGCATGGAACGGGGATAGAATTCTCAACCGATCGGGTTCAAACCCCACTTTTGACTAAATTAAATGTTTTCACAAATGAGTCGACAATGCAGCAGCACATAAACAGATGACACCATCTAATGAGCATCCATGGACCAACGAATCATCCCGCTCCAGTCGAACTCTTCGGGACCGAACCCGAAAACGAACTAGAGACAAGAATCACACGTTTCCACGAAAATAGATCGATTAATGTCGAGGTGGTTGACACTTCATCCATCTGATCGACGAATACTAGACTACTGATCTAAAACTATCGAATCACAAAAAGCAATCATTCAACAATGAGAAGAACAACCGATCTTTGATCAGCATAAAAGAACAACGTCTAAGATCGATTAATAAACAGGAAAATGTTGCTTTAATGGCAGATCATGAAGTCTCCTGGTATCGATAGCTAAGATTTGTTTTTTGTCTGTGATCCAACTTCCCATGAAATACCCTTATAATGGACGATAATCTGGAAACGCATTTAAACAGCCAAGGAACGGTATGTTCCCGCAACTATTTATGTCACGCTTCTCTGAACGAAGGTACGAAGAAGCTCGATTCTTGGAAATTTATTCGATGGCATTAAAATGGAAGATGATGAACGTTATAAAAATGTCAAATTATATTAATAACTAGCGAATACCCGGCATGCGTTGCAATGCCACACTTAAAGATATAAAGTGTATGTATTTTAATTCAGTTTATTGGAATGAATTTAGATATTTTTAATTACACTGAAAAACGGGTATACGATCGCGCTTAATAATTATTTGAAAGGTACGGTCAAATATATATCTTTCCGATACTTCGAGTCTCCTGACGGACTCGTGGACGCGGAATAGCTGACGGCGCCTTGATGATGCTCCTTGTAAGTATCCTCCGTCCAGTGCTATATTGGGCTATGCATTGCCGTCTGAACTGAAAAATTCAGTAAATCTGAATTCGAAGGCTATTTTTATTTTCCGGGATTGTAGCCATATGCTTGTCATCGCTTGATGCTAATTTAAAGGGCCATTTTGTTTATATTAATAATTAATAATATTAATAATTATTTGAAAGGTACGGTCAAATATATATCTTTCCGATACTTCGAGTCTCCTGACGGACTCGTGGACGCGGAATAGCTGACGGCGCCTTGATGATGCTCCTTGTAAGTATCCTCCGTCCAGTGCTATATTGGGCTATGCATTGCCGTCGCTTCGTGGTAGATTGCTTGCACTTTCAGATTTTTTTTGCTTGGTTATTGATGCCTTAATTTTCGATAAAATTGGTAGCCAAGTTCTGGGTATGCTAGTGCCGTCGTCTCGTCCATTGAATGTGGAGTTTTTTGTTTTTCGATTTCCATCACTCTCTCGCAATTCATTACTATGGTTTTTGTACCATCAAAATAGATGTGATGATCGTTCTTCATACCATGTTCGTGTACTGCGGATTTGTAATTCAATTCAAAGACTGCGTTCTGATACACTGTCATCCCGTGTGTGATGTATCTATTGGTTTGTTCAATGTACGATATGATGCAGGCTGAGCATTCGATCTCGTAAGCTCCATGAATTTATTTTTTCACTTTGTTCTTTTTGTTGAACAGAAGACTTCCTATATTTTCTCCCGTCCCAAAGATTCAGAAAAATCCAGATAGAGGCGGATGCCTCAGACGCCCTCGGTGATCTCCGTCGTCATGTCAAGGAAGCGGCTTTATTTAGATGGCAGGAAAGGTGGTCTGCGTCGGTCGTCGGCCGCCACCTCTCATTTTCTTCCTCTCGGTTAGGCACCGCCTGAGATGTCGCTGGGTCGTCACGGATCACTGGACGTCTCAATTTCTCAAAGGACACGGGTAATTTAGGGCCTCGTTGGTTATGTTTGGGCTTTCAACAACTTCGGAGTGTACATGCGGAGATCCGTTCATGAACGCCGACCATGTTCTGTGGACATTTTCGGGATGGCATCCGATCGCGAGACGTTTCTTCGTTGTGTCAGTGGTCCGAAATTCAATCCGGTTGGACACCCAAAATTTGTGGTCTCTCCCTCTAATTTTAGGACATTTAGGGATTTTGTAAAAGTTTTGGGGGTAAACGCATCCCTGGGACTTTCTACGATCTCCAACGGGTCGTAGAGGCCCTTCGCAGTATTTTTTTAATCAAATACTAAATTATTATCAATATTTTGTCCGAAAAGTCAATGCAACATAGGGTTAAATCATGCGTTAAATATTATACGCCACTGGCATAGACTGTAAAGTAAATATCGGACCGCATTTATTAAAACTGATTTTCAGAATTTTATCTTTCTAAAAAAATTATTTTGTAAAAAAAGTTGGCAATCACTGTTTAGAAAAAACCATATTTCCAGATTTACAATTATACACAATCTAGAGACGATGGTAATATTTTGAGAATTTTATCTCCGTCTAAAAGTTGGTTATGTGAAAAAAAGGTTTGCAAACTCTGTCCAAAAAAATTCCATATTTCGAGGTTTACAACCGTACATAGCCCAAAGGCTATGGGAATATTTTCCCCTTTCAAATGTAAAAAATGTGGCAACCCGTGTCCAAAAACAGCGAATTAATTATTTAAGGTTCTAAAAATCAATAGGAACCTAAATTCTAATTTTTATTCAAGTCGGTTAAAAGGTTCAAATGTTATACTAAATTTACGAAATTTATTGTTTCAATCAAATCTTTCAAAAAACATGCGGTTTCAGGCGAAATCATGCGGTCGGTAAAGTGTTAATATATTTGTGAGGCAATGATAGCACCTCATATTGTGTTGAATCCTGGAGTTTATTTCGCAATTGATTGATTTGTTGTGTGTGAAGATGCATCCAAGGTCGGGCATTACTTTGCTTCGCTTTTAAAAAGCATGAACGATTGAAATGTTTAATGATTGATTTGGAGAGGCATATTTTGTATGTGGTTGCTTAGCCACACGCGCTTAGAACAGTGACACGCGGCCGCGCCTCACTTCACCATATCAAACTTGACTAAATGCTCCATACCGGGCATGCTATTTCTGTCTGTCGGCACAGTTGACTAAAGGCTTATTTTACCTTACCAAACCTGGCATGCCTTAACCGCCTCGCGGCCGCGCCTCACTTCACCAGAACAAACTTGACTAAATGCTCCATATCGGGCATGCTATTACTGTCTGTCGGCATAGTTGGCTAAAGGCTTATTTTACCTTACCAAACCGTGCATGCCATTACCGCCTCTCGGCATTGTTTACCTTAGCAAAGCGAATCGGACGCGAGACACTCGGACGCCGCTGGACGCCGCTGGACGCGAGACATTGATTTTTATATATATAGATTCGGCAAACGTTGCGTGGTGTTGGATTTAGATACAATTTTTGGGCATTGATGGGCAATGTGATTGTAGAATTTGTGTGAATTTTGTGGACGAATCATCAAAATGTTGTTGTCATATTTTTTATAATAAAAATAGCATATAATAATCCCACAAATCGTTTAAGAATAATCTAATTCAGCAGTTCTTAAACTTATGTAGTCCGCAGACCCCTTCTTAACATAAAAGATAAACAAGTAATTCAAGAAACATTTCAACTTTAACAATCCATCGTTTAAATAAAATCTGTGCAATACATTATTTATCTCAATTATAACATATCCACAAACGCGGATTGCAAATAAGAAAATGGAAGATGTACATATGTATTTTAATGGTAAGAAACGCCATGGGCAAGTTATTAAAAATTTGAGAAGAATGTGGCATATCCAAAGCCATAATAACTCGGTTCGTCCGATCATTAATCTTCTCCATCTTCCTGTATGGAGCAAAGCCCTAAATGCTAAAAGCGGCAGACAGGTGAAGAATAGATGCATTTAAATTATGGTGTTGGAGATGCATGCTTCGAATATCCTGGCCTGCAAGACGCATAAATATGTCAATTTTCGGACGCGTGACCAGAAGTGGAGACTACGAAGAAGCTCTTCAAAATATTGAACAAGCAATAGCTTCTACAATTATTAAAGCTAAAAGATTGTTAAAAGCACGAAGCGGACCATGCGAATTAACCACAACCCAATATATGGCTTAAAATATAATACTTTGGGTAGTTCATAAGGGTGCTTTCCCACTGACGGATAATCTAATCAATCAAAATTTGTTTGTTCTTATTTTATGCGCTGCCATACCGTTCATCCAATTATGATAAAACTATCTCAACTTATTGTTTGCACTTGTGCGAATAACATAGGCATAGTATAAGTATTGTTTGTGTACGCAATCTTCAAATATTGGTTTGGTGGTTGCTAAGGTGAAGAAAGCATAACAACCGTCCATTTGTTATGTGCTTGCCAAGCGTTCGGTCTTCGGTGGACTATACCGTGAGGCGGTAACCACACTAACGCCATCATTTAAATTCATACCTGGATCAATTCGTTTGGCACATCGAAAACGTATTCGAATCACTTTTAAATTCTATGTTTGGCCTCCAACACATCGTTAATAATTGTATGTTTATGTTAAGATTAAAATGTGCAAAACATTAACACTAGTCCGGATGTTCCGCGTCGAACTTCGCCCAAAGTCCGGGCAATTTTAAATATACACAATTAGTTTATATTTATATAACATTCAATTAGTTTATTGTTCTATATACAAATATTTGAATTGTGTATTTTAACACTGAAAATTGCCATGCCTATAAGTCTTCTTCGAAACATAAATCCACCATGATATATGTATAGCAGCGATACCAAGCTTTTAGTGAAAAGGATGATGAATAATATCATCGAAGCTACAGTTTGAAATGGAAAGAAGATGTTGTGTCCCAATGATTCTGACTGATATACCTTTCGAATTGAAACGTGTGCAGTTTTCGGTTGCAAGTATCAACAAAGCACACACAGGGTATGTGTGCATGCTTCTCACGTGGATAGCTATATGTGGTTTGCTCGCGCCCTTCTCGTTTATTAGCAGACGATACGCACCACACATAAAAATATTGTGTATCCAAAAGCACTTAATTAGCACGACATAAGCACGATTTTGGGGACGAGGAAAATTATAGGAAGGCAGCACTGGACGAAGGATATTTATGTTATTCCGTACTAAGCGCGATCGTATACCCATTTTTTAGCGTAATTAAAACTTTATAAAAATTTAAGTCGATTAAACGCGATTGACATGTTGAAGCAAACTAATACCGCAAGTAAAGTGTTAAGAACCCTTATTTGGTAAATTGGATGAGAAAAATTAGCGTTAAGTGGTTCGAGTTACAATTCCAAATGATTTAAGGCGTAAACATAGTAATACATATATATAAAAGTGGAATAGTAAGAGGGTTAACAGCTTAGTATGCCAACAGCACACTGCCTCAGAGAGCTAAGATCGAAAAACTTTTCAACTGACGGGCCACATGAAAAATTATGTATCCAGGGTAGAATATAAAGTGGAGTAAAACTCACTAAGAACTAAAAATATTAAAAAGATACACACCATGGTATTAAAATGATTTAATGTAAATTTGGCGTGACCACACTTATGGGACAATGGTTTTTAATTAAAGTAGATTTATATCATAATTACAAAATGATGAAAACCTTCCATTGCGAAATTAACCAATTGATGTTGACAATACAAATTATCCACGTCACGTAAGAGTAAATAGTGTACCAACGCGAAGATTACCTATGTTATGTTTCTGCGATGAGCTTTGGAACTGGGCTAAGGATATAAATAGTCGATGATGACAGTTGATAGTATGTGCTCGATGATTGCCATCAACTAACTCCATTCACAAATGCTATTTCCATCATTATGCCACGAGACAAGGAGATTAGGAGAGGAGAAAATAAACTACGAATTCTTTATTTATGTGAGGCTGTGACTCATCGACAAAATTTTTACAAACGCTGAGAATAAGAAAGCGACCAATATAATCCCATCAAGAGACCAAATAAATAATCCTTGAATCCCACACAGAAATAATCCCGAACAAAGTAATGTAATTATAATAAATGACATCATGCGAAATGCATCGCCTGTGCAACATTGCGTTTCAATAATCGGCTTAGCTGTGTTGAAAACAGATCCAACATATAAGAAGCCTAATTGGATACATTTGATAATTTTCAATCAATTTATATTGTATTGAATATGTAGTTTATAAAAAATCATTACAAAATACCGTCGATCTCGGTTATAACGAGCCTTTAAACATCTATTATTCGCACCGAACGTAAATTTTATGAATTTAAATTGCTTCAAAAATACCTACAACATATATATCTAATATATAAAAATCAATGTTTGTTTGTTCGTATTAAATGCGCTTCCATACCGTTCATCCGATTGCGATAAGACTTTGCCAACTTGCTGTTTACACTTGCGGGGATAACATAAGCATAGTAAAAATATTGTATGGATATGCACCATATTGGCGCATATTAGTCTGGTGAAATGAAGTTTGAATGAAGTACTCATCGGCTTGCGTTTCATTTTTATACATTGTTTCACAATCTCAATTGCATTGTTGCACAATTCAAATTATACCAAATTTAAGGCTATATTTGGTTCTTAATCATAACTAAAAATGCTGAAAAACCACAAATTTACAAGCATTTGCATTTGAACCGTTTTCTATTCCAAAGTTGCTATGGTCACATGGAGCAAATATTGCTCGCTATAACCGTGATTTATGTATAAATACGCTCGTAATAAATTTCGGCTGCGTCTAATTTCGATACAAAGCAAATAAAATCAGCTTTATTTTATGCGACAGAAAGAAAATATATATAGTTACTACTTACAAAACATGTATATTATTAGTTATAAGTCTTAAAACAATTTTTAATGATATTCATCAATGCACTTATGAAGTGAAATTTTACAAAAATTACAATAAAATTTGTTTAGGACAAATTTAACATGTTTTGTGATCCCATGAGTCTCCATGATATATCATAAAAACCATTGAAAATCATAAAATGCGCCTCTGTATAATTAAATCGGTAGTCTTTGGTCACTTTAATTGCATTTTCAAACATTCACTCAGCCATTTGAGTTAATTTTAAAGCGTGATGTATTAAGGTCGCTCGATTTTGGCGCGAAAACTAATTTTCGCGCCAAAAATTATATAAAATACATAAACGCGGCGCGATGAAAACACTATTTGATGAACGGTTGCTTGTATTTTTTAGCTCGAGGATAAACAGCAATATCCTGCGGGATTATACAAAACGTAGCACATTCGCAGGGGAGCGATGAATATAAATAAACAGCAAAGGGATAAAGAAGTCTATTTAAGAGCACGTTCTTGCAAGGATGGCTCCTATTTTTAGATGGTACAGAATTGCGGCGTCTCATTCCGAATAGGCTGACAAATGCTAAAATATTGCTTTGGTTAGTTGGTGGTCCTCAGACGTTCGAAGATTTTGGCATCCATACCAGACAGGCTATTTTCACGCAGGTTTTCCCCCTGTTTACGAACGAGTTGTCACATGAGTCAGATAAACAATCATCGGAATAAATAAATCGAATCGGGGATTTCAGGAAGAATCTGGACAAAATTCGAATCTTCAAATAAGATCATATATGAGCGACATCCAATGCAAAGAACGCTTGGATCATATCAGATCCATGACACGAATCAAAGCTTGTTTCTTCAATATTATGAATCTAATAAAACAGGTAAATTTAAGCAAATTAGCACCAATGCATTGCGTCATAATAATCGCACATTACGACATCAATTCTTTGTAAATATACAGAATTGACAGCAGCATCGTGTGCAGCGGATTTCGTCTTAGTTTTATTTTAAGTATGCTTGAGCAACGCATCTGAAGATAGAATGCATTGCAATGTTATAAAGTGGATGGATAGAATCTTAAAAATGCACTCAGCTTGTGTCAAAATTTTTAAATACTCAACAAAGTATCACATATTTTAATCATGGCACAAAAGATAATTAACCTTGTTTTTGTGTGCACTTATCCAGAATAAATGTGATTTTTAAAAACATTTTTTTTTGTTGTTATTATTGTGTATTTATTTCTATTTTTAAGTGAGATTTTCTGCACAACAAATCGAACAATGCAAAAATGACTCGGTGTGTTTACGAGAATGTATTCTATTTTCACTATGAACTTCACATATGACGGGAGACGTGGAAATAGAAGACGCCGGAAGAAAGGCGACGCGAAAACTGAGGATCGTGAAAAAGAAGATACATGCCGTTCTTCCTATCCCCTCTCCGATTTACCAAGAAAAACTTAAAAATGTCAACTGTCTTTTTTTAGCACACCGACCCATTCATAAAGATGCATAAATCACACATGCGATGGCGCAAAACAAACGAACCATTGTCGGAAAAATATTCTATTTGTTATCATCCAAGAATGAAAACTATTTACACCATATTTTTTTTCAGGCACAAGTCAGCATCCAATTAAGACCGATGCAAGAAGCTCTAATGAGCCAATGATAAACGGTGGCGTTTTTCATCGTCTTTATTACCCGTTTGTGTTACCAGCTTCTTATGATAATAAACTAACGAGTTACTAGATAACCATACCGTTAGAAGGTGATTGTTTATTTTCCCATGTCATCAGTTTGCTTTAATAAACAGAAATAGGAAAAAAACGCGGAAGAAACGCAGAGCTGTAAAATGCTGGGATCAAAATTATATATGTACACTGTAGTAAAATATATAAAGGTGAATTTTGATCAAAAGTCATTTTTGATCATTTTAATAAGCGTTTAATACATTATACAGTATAACTCTGTTATAACGAGCAAAAATATAAGCAATTTGATTTTAGGACTTTTGCTGGTTGTGCTTATTATAAATATGAAATATATTTATCTATATGAATCAAATGAATGCGTGTCATTGTGCAGTTTGGAAGTTCCATATACATTCCTATGCCGTTCATCTGATTGCGATGAAACTTTGGTGAGTTATTGGGCGTATATCTAAGAAGTTTTTTAAATTAGCACAACAATTATTCGTGTGCGGAATTTGTTTTGCGGGACGTTTAACGGATGCACCATGTTGGCGCATATTGGTCTAGGTTGTTGATATACAAAGCACAGCAATCGTCGATGTCTTATATACCAACCAAGTTTTCGGTGGACTGACACAGACGACATCATTTCAAATCATACTAGGATCAATTCGTATTCGAATCACTTTTTAATCTCAACCACGTCATTTATAATTGTATGTATTTGTTAAAAATAATGAATATATATTTTATTTTTTAAAAGCAAGTACCCGGCAAGCTTTGCAAGGCACTTACAAAAGAGCTTACTGTATCGATATATTTAAACAAAACTGTGGTTTTCAATATGTGGTACTTGTATCAGTATGATAAAATTTAAAAAAAACGTGAGTAGTTTCCGGTGCGAGCATCAACAAAGCACAGGCACACACACGGTATGCGTGCATGCTTCTCACGCGGATAGCTGCATATGGGCTGCTCACGCCCTTCTCATTTATTACCAGACAAAAGCACTTCATTAGCACGACATAAGCACAATCTTTGGGGCAGGAAAAAAGATAGGAAGTTTCCTGCCCAACAAAAAAGCAAAATGAAAAACAAAAATCAAGGGAATTACGAGATCGAATGCGCACTCTATGTCATGCCGTACATTGAACAAAACAGTAGATAGATCGCCCACAAGGTGACAGAACATTACAAAGCAGTCTTGCAATTGGATTACAAATCGGCAGTAACTGAACGTATTATGTAGAACGATCATTGCATCTATTTTGCTAGTACAAAAACCATAGCATCCATTGAAAATTCGCCATCAAAATCGCGATAAAAATCGAAAAACGATGAAATAACAGATGCATTTATTGAAATTTAAAGCACCATTAACCAAGCAAAAAAACTGAAAGTGCAAATAATCTCCAATGCCACGGCATCACAAGGAGCATCACCAAGGCGTCGGTAGTTATTCCGCGTCCATGAGTCCGACAGGAGACTCGAAATATCAGAAAGAGGTACATTTGAATGTTTAACGTACCTCTCAAACAATTATTAAGTGCAATCGTATACCCTTAATGCAGTGTAACCACAAAAAGTGCACTGCAATATCAGGGTCTCTTCAGTATTCATTGATGAGAAAGGGTCACATCATGTTAATTTTGTTGAAAAGAACTTCCTGAAATACAAGGTATTCGTTCCCTTCTTTCGTCGCAAAGACGATGCCAGGCTTGGATGAAGGACAAACTTTTTTTTAAAACTATTTTGGAGATTTGCCTTCCAAATTCGATGATATTTAAGATTATCACGCCCAATACTGTCGTAGTGTTTCATATTTTACTCAAATTTGCATAGACAATAAAAAAAACAGCCATATAAAAGTCCTATACCTTTGGAAAAATCGAGAGAGATCTCCTACGTCCAATGATGGATATGATACAGCAATAATTTATTTGTACGTTTACTCGTTATAACCGTGATTTTCTCTTTCTTTACTCGTTACACCATTACAAATTGTTTGAATTCTCTGGGGATCGCAATTAAAATAGGAAAAATGTTTATATCTTGTTCTAGTAATTTTATAAAGAGGGAATACAATATCAGATATATATCCTAAATTCGTTCATACATCTGTAATTCGTATATCAAAGATTAATTTTTAATGAAAGTGAACATAAGAGCAGCATGTTGTTATCCCCTTGCTATGCGTTTAATGTCATGAAGAATGTTATGATCCTTTCAAAATTGTTTCTTATTTTAGCCCTTTTCTTCATTGGTCACAAGACACTGATAATGTTTGGAAATTCAAATAAAAAATGCATTTAATTTATGATCTGTTATAAGCCACCGATGCGTGGTGGATTTCCTGGTGAATTATTAAGGATCTAAAGGGGTTTAAAAGGAATGCCTTCCCATTTTTAGTTCAGGTATAAAAAAATTACAAACCAGTCCCCTAAGAAGAATGTAGGCTTAATTTAAACAATGTGTTACACGATTTTTGAATGCATTGAAACCTGACACCCTTTACTTCCTTATTATGAACAATGTATACACGTGTATATGAACGACGATATTGATTTTTCTTAAAATAATCGGATGTTGAAATACCCTTTGAAAGTTTAAGTGTTTAACTATGCAGATGGAGTTCTGCTCCCCCCAAAATAAACGATATCGCAACCGTGCATATGATGAAACGAAAGAGATGAAATTGCATGACTTGATGAAAAATATATCTATTTTCTAAAAGCATATATTCGTATACATAAGAATAATATTGAAATTGCAGAGTCGGTGCTGCACGAACTGTATATAAAGGAAATACTGTTATTCATTCAATGGGATTAAAATGTATCATCATCGTTATGATTGAATTATTTAGTGAGATGGAAACATGTAATCGTACACCAATATAATACTAGTTTGCACACCACAAGACGCCACGAAAAAATCTATACTTGAACTCTTGTCTACATCTTCGATAATTCTTGCTTTACTGCGTATTTATCTTTTACTTGATGGTTTTACGAATGCCTTCCGTGTATGATTATTTGAATAGGAGTTTTAATGCAAATCAGCCATTCATAAAAGATCCAAGAAATCAGGGTAAACTTGCAATGAGAAGATCAATCGAAAATATTAATATTTTCAACAATCTGAATTTGAACCCGAAACTTTATAATGAGAGTCTAAAAACAACCCCACTATAAACTATTGCCGGTTGGGTGGTGACGCGCAGGAGGAGAGAGTCGAGAGGAGTCATCGGTTAGCCTTGGCTGCGGAAAGACGTCCTTCCCGCAGCCAGATCTCTCTCTCGTACGAATAAAGAGTCATCTAGGGAAGAGAGTTTTTGTTCGACGCCCGTTCATCCGTCCGGCTTAGGTTTACAAATATTTACTTGCAAACAAATGGCAATATATAATCAAAATAGAAAAATATATTGATTTAAATTTAAAAAATAACAATATGTGTCATTTGTGCATAAATGAAGCTGGTCAGAAAAATGAGAACATTTGAATAATAAATACAAGAACGATGACGATGCTTAAAAAACGATACGCTTTGTGTTAACACCTGCTTTTGCAAACTAGCTTGTATAATTTTTAATAAACCCAAAACTCGTTGATGGTTTTTTTTATTTATTTTAATGAACATACGTAGATGCAATCGACGTACATACGTTTCTTGATATTTCCAAGTAAACAGCTGTCGAGATAAGACTATATTGAGATAGATTGACCTGACCTAAGATAAAAAAAACATGTACTACTTGTTGTGTATATTGATTTTCCACATAAATAACAGACAGAGAACTTTTGAAGTGGAGTACAATGTATGAAAGAACTCCAAGACCACATATTCCTAAAAAAAATTAAGTGCAAGATATAAATATAGTTCTTATTCAATACAATTATTACAATTGCTTCTGAGCAATCAGCTTTAAATATCATACCCCATTGTTTGTTAAAGCCACATGCTATTATCAACATTCGATCATTTTCGCACCTTTGTTTTGACATGTGAAAGCTTTGAAAAACGACTTTTGCAGCGATTTGTTGAAGCAAAAGGATGTAAAACACAAAAGATAAGCATTACAATATTTATACACGACCGACACACAGCACACCAGAACTGACTCGGCAATTCATAGCAAAACAAATAATTTAGAAATGAATTGTTTCAGAGATCCAAATATACATCCTGTAATTTATCAGGAATGCTGGACTATAAATATAAAATATTGGGTTTCGTACCGATGCATCTTTCTTCTGTAAACTCTGGAAAGTATCATAATTGATTTCATTTTTCAACTCAAACACTCCTTTTATAACATATTTGATACTGTTAGCTATTTTCATCGCATAATCAATGAGAAGCCTTACAGAGAATCTAAAAGTATTAACACATAAACTGTGGAAATCGTATTTTAATTAAATACGCTGTCTTTTGGTTAGCGTCAACTAAAATGTTATTATGTATGTTTCTGATAATACATTGGGAAAAAATGCTATATTACCCAAATAAAAATGGTTTATCGATATTAGAATACTTTATTGTATACATATATGTACAAATAATCATTTTTTCACTTCAATTTTCAAAAATCTCCAAACAAAAACAATTTTCTCCACCACTTCAATGTTTTAAGCATATCCCCAATCATATTTTTATGTAATCTGGAATCATCTATTGCAAGTATATTGAAAAGAGTACAAAATGTCGAGGCCATCTCGACATTGGAGTTCAAAGGGTTAAAGCATAAATTATGAAGCAAAAAAGGATGCAAATCATTGAAGTGCTCCATAAAAATTTGTAACCCAATTTAAATCCTTTTCAAGAAGGTTGTCAATAAAGTAAATACGAAAAAACTCATCTATTAGTTAAATAAATGCTAATAAACGATGATATATTGATGACTTGCTGATATCGCATGGCGGAATATTTATATACATCTTGAAAAAAATATTTAAATATGTTGATTATTATAAAAGTATTTTATGTAAATACATGTTTTTTGTGCGCGACGTTGAAAGATCACTCGCGGTGGACGCGCGCGAAGTTATCCCGCACTTAATGTGTTATTATCAATTAATTAATCTCGCATCTCTTTACTTGGGGAATTACTTATTTGTAGCTCAAATAACATCATTAATTGGCGACGTTTTCATATATATATAGGGTGTTTTGCAAACGGACTGACAAATTTTTTTTTGGGGGTTTGAAGAAAAAAATCCAAAATTTCATCTTTAAATCAGTCATAACTTTTTGATCTGTCGTCGTAATGGCACGAAATAACTGTTTTTGTATTTTGAAGTGTATTTTTGATCTAAATATATCAATATTTCATGCAATTAGCTTGAATAAAATTAGTTCTGAGCTTCCAAAGTCACAAAAAATGAGCAAACGAATGAGAAATATCAACTTATAAATTCTCTAAACAAAAAGCTAACAATTATTTTGAACTTGGTTTAGTTTTAAAAAGTTTTATAGATTATACCCTTTCTAACGATATGTTACATGTCATACAAATCATTCAATATGTCGTTAAACTTGAAGAAGTATCAGTTTGCCAGGGTCATGGTTAAGAAAATATTTTTTGTGTTTAAGATGTTTTTATTAAATTTATTTACAAAATTTGCTCAAATTGGCCACCTCTGCTTCGTGGGCACCTCTGTTGTGTCTTTTGGTGGCCCTATTCCGTGGCTCGCACGGTCTCCAAACCTGACACCACTGGATTGCTCAGATGGAACCTCAGAAATAATTTTCTTTAAACCAATTGCATAAAAGAATGATTTATTTAGATCAAAAATACATTGCAAAATACAAAACCAGTTATTTTGTGCCATTACGACCATAGATTAAAAAGTTATGATGGCAAAAAAAACCCTTAATCCCCCAAAAAAATTGTTGATGTATGTGTAAAACCCCCCTGTATTTATTGCAGAAATGTTTAATTATAATAAAAATAGTTTGCTCATTTTTGTATCATTATGTCTCCAGAAGACACAATCAGGGTGGGCCACTTAATGGGTTGTCATTTGAAGGAATTTAAGAGCACTGAATAGATCCATTGCATCCCACGAATGTTTGTTGATCCTATAAAATGTTTCGACAACGTATCATTGTCTCAAGTTCGGGTTACGACCTTTCTTGTTCGATCGACAAGAAGGAAGTCGTTTAGATGCAAGAACCCAAACGGAAGATTAAAGACATCGACCTAATATAAATCAAATTCTGAATAATCTCTGTAATTGTTCAATCTTGTTGCGGGTGATGTGGTACTCGTATGCGATAATAGACATCACATTATTTAACATTAGGCAGATCACGACGAAAGAAACATGACTTATAGACCGAATCATGACCGAGCTGCGCGACCCAATTCTTCAAGAGTTCATTTTTTTCCGAAAGCGCAAGAAGTAAGACGATATTCCGATATTGTTCTGCTTAATTAAAATGTCGACGGATTCTACGAAACTATTAGAAAAATCTCGGTGCTCGGAGGCTGGGATTGAGCGTTTGTGTGATTATCGAAAATCATGGACTAGATCAAAAGGAGCACATCATTTTTTGGTATTTCTAAAGAATTTCTCCAAATGCGAATGGATATTGGATGAATCGCCTCCAGTTTAACACATCATGGTTTGTGCAAAGATGTCATATTGTAACAGTCCTATTAAGCTCCAATGTTTTACTACATTTTTAAGTCCAAGTTACTTCACAAACACTTTTGAAACGCTTAACCGAACACGCAGGAGTGCCGTGAACCGTATCCACACTTTCAGCCTGTTGCTTGTCATCATCATTTCCTCCACATTGTGGATTTAATCTTCCGAAATCACAATTATGTTCAATTCAAATACCCTTTGTGATTCCAAATCTATTGACAAGCGTCAATATACGCAGATTTAATATATAAAAATAATTTTTTGTTTGTTCGTATGTAATGCATTGCTATACCGTTCATCAGATTGCGATAAAACTTCGTCCATTTATTGCTAAGGATTGCGCGAGTAACATATGCATAGTCGAATGTATAAAAATCAATCTTTGTTTGTCTGTATTTAATGCGCTTCCATACCGTTCATCCGATTGCGATAAAACTATATCAACTTATTGTTTACACTTGCGGGAATAACATAGCCATAGTAAAAATATTGTTTGTGTTCGCATTGTTATGCGAGACGTGGAATTGAAACGCATGCCAGATAATCACTAGTAATATATAAAAAAAATAAAACCAAAATATTAAACATAGGTATTTTATATTTATAAATAAATTGTGTGCTCACCTATTTATATTGCATTCGGTGATCATGCTTTCTTTGAAGGTCTGCAACTCCATGATATTGACTCCTGAAAAAAAATATAAAGATCAATATTACAAAATTTTAAAAATTGAAATCAGTTATCGAATAATTAAATTTTATTTTAAAACGTCTATAATTTCGAATTTGCAACAATAAAGCGACTTTAAATCGAAATTGGATAATGAATAATTTTGGGTCCCCCTAATATATTGAATGAAAATTTGATATGCCAATCAATCTTAAATGTGCTGAAGAACTTAGTAGATGAAGTAGACAATGTATTTTTTTAAATGCCTAATGATCATTTAAGTTTACAGTGTATATATTTAAAGGAATGACAGACGTTAATTGATTTAATTTATACATTTTGGATGGACATATAAGTAGAAATTCGCTACTAAATATTTTCTTTATTATAAAAAAAACCACTTTATCACTAAAATATGTCAAAATGGCAATCGATTTCGCTTCACAGAGAGTGACATCCAACTGTATGTTGGCAAACTTGAATTCAAGTGTAATAAATATACATCAGTCTAAGCAACTGAGTGAATCAAGGGTCAATTCGAATCGTTTATTTTTAATATAACTTATCTAGAAAGCAGACATGTTCCAAGATAAAGCAAGAAATCCATTCATTACAAGCATTAAATAATTAAATTAGAGCTAATTGCGTTATTATACGAGGAAACATTAGAATTCCGATGGACGAATCGGGATACACGAATCTAAAAATATACATAATGGACGATCATTAGTTTATCTACGATGATAAGTCGAAATGTTCATTAGGTCGGTACAAAAGTTAACGACTCACCCCCGAAAGTGTTGAACAAAAACGTTCCATATCCGAAGACTGCAGCTACGAGTCGGACCACACGAACCCAGCACGGAACGAATGTTGTTATATTATAATGGTGTAAAAATGCATAATAATGCTATCACACTTCCTGTCTTTGAACTGCTTCAATTCTCACAGGAACACCACAAAGATAGAGAACGAACCGAGCGAGGAAGGTGAGGTCTTAAAACCGTGTGAACCGGACATTTTGTATACGGAAGATGTCAGACAAGGTACGGATGAATTACGCGAATATCCAAATACTAAAAATTTGGCCTAATGCGCTTCCAGTTGTGGTAGCCTAGTTGAAGAGTCCGATAGTCGAGTTGCACAGATCGTTGAACTCATTATTGCGATAAGAAATGTTATCCATTCTAAATTACATTATGTCTATTCCAGTTATATGCGTTTCAGTTGCAATTAGACCAAGGACCATAATGAGTTGCAAATGAGATAATAGTGCTAGATACAAACGATAGTTTTAAGAAACTGACTTCAAACTGCTCGGACGTGGTAACAATAGAACCAGATCTGAATGCTATGAAGGACAATATATTGTTCATCTTCAAGAATAAGAGGCGTAAATATACAATGGACAACGACGAAGATTGATGCTTTTCTTGACCGTTGTCTTCAAAAAAGGAGGACAGAAGAATGTCGACTTGTATTGTTGAAAAATTAAGCTATCCAAAAACTATAAAACGAGGACAGAATTGGCTTTACTGGATGTGCTTTACTTATTTTATAGCAATTCTTCAGATTATTTACGCGTGGAAATTTGTGGAATATTTATACACCCTCTTTTTGTGCGATGGATGCGATTCAATGATTAACGCGAAAAAGACATAATTGGTCACATTAACACATTCCACGCCCCTCTGTTTTGCGTAAGTGTCGCATGGAGTCCGCGCAAAGAATTTGTTTCCTCTGTAAATTCTATATGACTTTTTGTGCATCATAAGCTCACACTACACGTTTTTGCATTTGCTATGCATTTGGTGGGACTGGAAGGGGGTAGTTTATTATAAGCTACTTCAGCAAGGTGAAACGATCAATTCAACAAAATATTGTTTCCAACTAGACAATCTAAAGGATGCAATTGCCAGAAATCGGCGAGAATTAGCGAACAGAAGAGGCGTTGTTTTTCATCATGATAACGCCAGACCTCATGTGTCTTTGCTTGTCAGAAATAAATTATTATCATTTGACTAGGATGTTTTACCTCATCCTCCATACTCTCCAGACATTGCCCTTTCAGATTATTATTCAGTTATTTCATTGAAAAATTCTTTACGCGGTAGAAAATTTAATTCAAAAAATGATATAAAAATGTACCTTGATCAATATTTTGCCAACAAACATGGGAAATTTTAGCAAGAAGGCATTATGAGGCTTCCGAAGAGAGAAAACGAAAGAAACTTATGGGACATCCTAATATATCGCATTGATATTCCTTCTGTTTACGCTTCGACTATCGAATTTGGGCCCCGTGAGAAACAACACCGATTCACGGTTGGCGATGAGTGTGTTAAAACATTACGCGTAAATGAAGAATTGGTATGCTTTTCTAGATATTTGAAGAGCTTTGGGTGTTCACATGCACACCAATATAAGTGTCCAAACGCAGTTTTGCAATGCAACACGATCCATTGTACAATTTCGCATAAAATCTTAACGACCTGCACTTCCTTCTCGCCCCCTAGGAAAGTCGTTTGAATTTTGCAAAAATATCACATAAAATTGATTTCACTTTTCTAAATAACGATATACATCGTCATAACTTCGTCTCGGCCGTCTGCCATAACTAATTAAATGAATTATCGCGGACCCACATAGGTCCAATGCGTCTGCAATGCTAAGTGGACTAAGTAAAATGGTTCATGTGAATCGCCATCGTGTGGGAAACACTCACAAACCAAAGATAAAAGTGTGGGAAAACCTCCACGAATCGGAACATATCAAATTATAGGCCATCGCGATATTTACTACGTTTCAGCACCCGATAAAAACCTCAGAAGCTTATTCGATTTTATAAATTCTTCACGTTCTAGGAGTTGGTAGATTCGATGAGGAGATTAGAGTTCTTTAAACCTGGCGTTCTTTCACGTGTTGTCGGCACAGGAAGTGAAGTCCGCTCCCTTTTAACATGCAACGCCCGCGGAGCCCTTCACTAACTTTGATCTACGGTGGCGAAAGGCACAAAAACCTGTCGGAAGAATGACGAAGTCCTGTATACATGACTCACTAAGTCTATATTTATAAACATGGCCAAAGATCGCCATTCAACAATGTCCAGGAAACGCCTCTCTAAGACTTCTGGGACTAACACGGTACAAAACAGTCTAATAAATAAGAAGAAATGCGTATGCATAAATTATATCAAACAAATATATATAGACAAATTAATACATTCGAATGGCTTTCATCGAGTTCTATAAAAAGAAAACTTTAACATCTAACGTCTTCAAAGGGTCGCTAGGGTTCGCAGACCGAAGATAATGTGCACCTGTTGGAAAGGAATGCATGAATGTCAAGGAATTTTCAATTAAATTATAACAAGCATTAGTACCTGACCCTCGTTAAACGTGTTGCACAAAGTTTATACAGAGGATTCAACTTCTCTTCTATTCACAACTATCCTCACTTAGATGCAATTTCGAATAAATACATTTTTTATATGATCAAATGGAAGAATAGTCGTTCAAAATTACTATCAAAGATCTTGTTGACGTATTAACAGCGGGAAGCGTTTAAGTTCTTATATATAAAAATTAATATCTGTTTGTTCGTATGTAATGCGCTGCCATATCGTTCATCAGATTGCGATAAAACTTCGTCCACTTTTTGCTAAGGATTGCGTGAGTAACATAGGTATAGTCTAATGTATAAAAAGCAATGTTTGTTTGTCCGTATTTAATGCGCTTCCATATCGTTCATCCGATTGCGATGAAACTTTGTGAAATTACTGTTTACACTTGCGGGAATAACATAGGTATAGGCATATGGATGCAACATGGTGCATAATGCATCAACGTGGTATAAATATTTCCAATGTTATGGAAAACATGTCGGGACATCTGAAAAAAATTAATTCCAAATATACAATGTTGCCTCAAACTTATCCTCTTAAATATTTGATAATGGCTTTGATATTTAAAAAAAATGATGGCACAACTCTCGAATAGGTGCTAAAGAAGTGCAAATACGACATTAATAAACAGCATATTGCCATCATCGGTTTAGTAATTGAACTGAATTGATCATTTATTGGATCAGAGTTCGAACAGAAGATTTTATACAGCCGAAAGAATTTCATTTTTTGTGCCATAATTGCTCGAGGCAAATTAATTCAAAGTGCCTCATCCAGTTCATAACCAAATCGTACTAATTTGAGAGCGAAAAAAACTGCATGGCACAGATTTCGAATCAATGCGATACAGATTCCCAAAAAACCAACAAGTCATTCCCAAATAGCCGATAGAAAATTCGATCTAGAAAGGCGGCAAAGAGTAATCACCAGATAATGACCGTGAGACGAAAAGAGATCAATTGGAAAAATGTACACGAGAATAACGAGATGAGCAACATACAAGAGTGGCTACTAAACTGGACAAGCGTCCAAGGAGAGACAAGTGCTAATTGGAAAAGCTGCTCAATTGTTAGTTATTGAAGTTGTCAATCGGCTTCCACAGCATGTATATTTGAATTGATCAACGATACGGAAAATAAAAGGCGAATTATTAACAAAACGAAGTGTCAGCGTAAAATCTTCAAAAATGATAGATGATCCTAACACTTAGATCCTTGTCCATGTGTCGTGTAATTCGAAATAATGTACATCCAATTGCAACGCTATCAACAGTAGAAGTGTTATTTATAAATATTGCAGCTTGACATTACATAATTATAATTAATCAAAAGGTCATTCCATACGAAATATTAAAACTCAATAACATAGTTGGTAAGGAGCTATGCAACCGAATTTCATCGTGCTTTAAACAGCTTTGTGCTACGTACTCATAGATCCGCTCAGGCTCCACACTCATTGGAGGTATCATCATCAGATATTTAAATGCTAGTTCGAGTTGATGACCGCTTGAGCCCCCATTTTTGTATCATCATCATCAATGTGACTGATAAAATTCCTTTTTGCCGAGACACGGACTAAAACTCGCAAAATTCCCGATTTCCCGACAAATTATTTATTTCCGTCGCTGTAGATAAATACTTCCATACCATAATACTTTGATGTGATTCGTAGTTATATTACGGAGGAATACAAAAATTCTGAAACCCGTATCTATTATATTTCATATCGATATTCCAATTATTAGAGTCGAGGTGTAGTAAATACATCACCGGTAGGGAAAAGTTAAATAACAATTTGAAAAATATGTATGTACTGTATATATGTATACATAGATTAGACAGTTACTGCTCCTAGGCGTCGCCTAAGCTCACCAATTAGTAGTTGCGCCACTGTTTCCAAGTTTTTTCGGGAATACGTTTACTAATCCCGGGTTTCATGGGCACCTAAGACCGTCCGGAATCCCGGGATTGAAATCCCTAGACGTAGTAAGTAAAGATATGATAGAAGTTTTGCTTTTGGCATTACCAGTAATACCTGCCCTTTAGAAAGCCACTGTTTTTTTGTGACATTGGTTCGATGATGTCACAAGAAATGTTGAATTTTCTTGAAAAACTTACCAATTATTTTTAATTTTTCTTGTATATTAGAACAAGAGTATCCAAGTTTTTATACTTGATTTGGTTCTAGATATGCTTCAACTTCAATGCGTGACATCTCATTGTCCACTTTCACTATTTTTTTAATCACCCCTGACACTGCCTGAATCAACTTTTTCTCATAAATGTCACTATTTTTTTCGCCACAGTCATTGCATTACTCTTTTAATTAAACTCGTATAAAACGCAAATTCGTAAAAAATACCTATTCGGTAAAAATCCTTACATTTAAAGTATGTATAGTGAAAAATAAAATTAATTTCGTTTGAATGTTGTGCTTTTAGATATTCACCAATCAATAGCAAAATGTGTTAACAGATCGACAACTGAAACACAACTAACCATTGAAAAGGACTATGTTAAAAAGCGAATTTTTCACCCGGTACACCTCATATATTTGATGGGTTATCAATCAAGATATTCAAACAATAGAAACAAATACTGAATAAAATTTATTAGCAAATTCTGTTAAATTGCTTGTTATGCTTATCGCAAAATGATACTTCCAAGAATGCATTAAATTTTATATTGTATACAATTCATACATTCTCCAGGTAAAATGGATAAGCCGATATGATAAGTATAATAAGCTATTAAATAGTATTAAAGTTGTAATATTAATAAAAGTCCATTTATGTATTCTGTCGCCTATTCATAGTCTGTTTCCGTGTGAAAACGCTCATTAAAAAACCATGTAACTCTTTCAGTGCCAACCGAAAAAACTGTATACAGTGTAACGAAAAAAAGGAAGAATAAATTAATGGAAATTGCATTTCAATATTTGAGTACAAATAATTTTCATTGAAACTCATTAAAATGGAAAAAACAATTTTGAATGATCGTCTGGTCATAGTGATATAGAATACGCAGTATAAAGTATTTTGAAGAATTTGTCATAAGATGAATGTTGAAATTAAATAATTTGACGAAATGATAATCCCATTTCCTGCAGCATTATGATTAATGTACATAGTTATAGTATAACGTCAACATTATAGTATTATCATATTTATAAACTAATAGCATATACCCGGCATGCGTTGCAATGCCAAGAGCACTTAATAATTATTTAAAAAGAAATGCGCCAACATGGAATATCCATACAACATTTTTACTATGCCTATGTTATTCCCGCAAGTGTAAACAGTAATTTCACAAATTTTTATCGCAATCGGATGAACGGTATGGAAGCGCATTAAATACGGACAAACAAACATTGATTTTTACATATAAAACTATGCCTATGTTACTTGCGCAATCTTTAGCAATAAGTCGTATTTAAGCGGAGGAAGAAAACGTCTACCAAAATTACGCGACGGAGCCTCTGCGGTGGAACGGCCGTCGCGCATATCTGGTGGACGCAGCGACGAACGAGTTAAATAACGCCATATGTTATTTCTATGCACATGTAATAAAATGGTTCACTATCGCTGGCATATAGTATTGTATAGTAGCACCTGTTTTCATGGCAATTGGAATAAATGTCAATTGAAAATTATGGCGCCGAAAGCGCTATACATGCCTAAAAATAATAAAAAGACAATTTATGTCCAACTTTTTTTGATATCGCCAAAAGGTTAATACGACGTCTTCCATTTGTGGCGACATGTTTATTCCGAGACATAAACGCAGATGCATAATTTGCATATTGCATCCAGCAGAGGATGCGTATAATACGCGTCCGTTTATAGCCCGATGTTTGTTTGACCGACATCGGTTTGCAGAAGTGGTTCAGTCAAAATTTCCTTAAAAGTATACCAGTTCCGACACTCTTCCTTTCGGCGAAACCGGTAGTGCGGGAAACCGGTTTTCGGATACGATTTACTGCTGTAAAAAGTTATTATGGATCATCGTTGACATGTCAATAAATGTCAGCGAGAGATAAACGGTCGAACCTACAGAGGCTGACACACTTTGTTCGGTCTTCGAAAAAAAAATGCGTTAGTCCAGCAGAGCGAAAGTCATCTGACAACATCAGAAAGTAGATCGAGACAAAATCTCTTTAATTTCTTTGTTGGGTCATGTGTGTGTTATATGCGTCATCGGCTCTCCTACGTAGTACTATGAATAAAGCAATACTGTCCACTCTATTGACACGACTTTGCTTGCTAATGCACGATTTCTAAGCTCAATTATATGTTGGTGTACTTACTTGAGGTACTCATAAAGCAAAAAATACAAGAACTTCACAAAGAAGTCGCTAATGTACATAGCAACAGGCAGGACAAGAGACTAACACTCCGACATCGGGATTTATCGCTCAAAACTGTGACTTGATCTACGAGAAACATTATATTTTTTTTGGAAAAACGATTATATTAAAACGAAAATATGTATTTGTTTGGCAGCCATCAATAGTGAATTTGTAAACATGAAAAAAAATTGGTTGTCGTAAAATGATATAATACTTTCATTTGAAAGGTCCAACCAATATCAAATTCGAGCTAGATTCTACTCTCGAGGAGTCTGCTCCTTCATTTACAACACTAAGTTATTGGGTGGCAGAGTTTAAACGAGGCCGTACGAGCTACCAAGACGAACAACGCAGTGATCGAATAAATGAGCTAACCACTCTAGAAATGGTGAAGAAAATCCACTAAATGTTATTGGATGACCGTCGACATGATCGTACTGATCATGGGAGACCTCCGATGGATGCCGCAAAAAGTCCTAATAGAGGACAGAATGACCGCAAGGTCTGTGTATCCAAACGGTCCGCTTTTCGAACCGCTGACATGCCAAATGGACGCCTTGTGATAATTCTTCCACGTAATATTTTTGTGCGACTTTATTTTACGCGATTTTCTATTAAACTACGGCACAGAAAGAGACTCAACTGCAATATAAATAAAGCGAGCTTCTGTACAACTATATTTTACTATAATACTGAATTTAAATTATGTGTATTTTGAGTAGCGGTTGGGATTTTAGAGGGTGCGGTGTTGAGTAACAGGGAAAACCCAAAGGAATTAACATAAAACCTGTTTACTGTGTCTTTAATACTTCAACAAAACAATAAAGATTAAAGGGACACGTTTGAGACGTCTGCAATACAAGATTTTTGTGAAGATTGCAATAAACAAGTAGATAGAGTAAAATGTATTCATATGTGTAATAAAAGTTTACTTGTTGTTAAATTCCACCCCCGTTTGTATGCTGTACTATAATTTAGTATTGTTTTCAGACATTTAATATTTTTTCAATTAAAATGATATGAGGTTTAAGTGCGGAAATAGGCAATAAGATGAGTAAATTAACACATTGCTTGCGGAAGCAAGTGATTCTAAATTGTGTATCACATAAAAATTTACATAAATCCATCCAGTACAAGGTAGTAATATGAAGAAGATGTTACTACCTTGTACAAGGTAGTAATATGAAGAAGATGTTACTACCTTGTACTCCAAGAAGCCCTCTTTCATAGAACCACTATAGTCATATGAGTGGTTTTTGCTACCCTCCCAAGAATAGCTATTCGTTTTTACAAAGCTTCAATTACAACATCCATTTTTCTATTGATAAATCAATATAATTATAAGCAGCGATGAGAAAAAAACATATAAGTTTTACAAAGACCTGCGAAACCTGTGTGAGTTTCAAGCGATAAGAACGGATACCTGAATGTTGAACAAATACACATAATACCATTTTTAGTAGTCACCATCCAACCAATTCTTTCATCCATGAAATGGCTGGTTGATTTATAATCTATATCGTATTTCATAATAACAAAATAATAATCAATATCAATCATCACCACTTATAATAAATATATTGAATTAAATGATGATACCGTTAAAAAGCATAATAAATTATCGAATTGAAAATGTTTAATGCTTCGAAATTTGACAAGATTAAACCATAAAAATGAGAATTTGTGTAGCAATAAAAATTATAGTCATTCATCGAACCCTTTTGAGAATTGGTTCCCAACCTGGGGCTCGCGACGGGTTTTTTTGTGGGGTTGTGGGGAACTTTAAAAAAATATTCACCAAAATGCAATTTCTATTTTAATAAGAAAAAAAAGCTGAGTATTCAGAATAATATCTGAAATTCGATTCGGATTTGGAGTTCTTTCATTGACAGGAAACTAGTTGCAAACATCAGAGCCTTGATCGAACAGGACGTTTTCAGCAATGGTTCACAGTATCAGTGCAAGCATCATATGAAGTCGCATTGGAAATTTCTAAGCAAAAAAAACCTAGACATTAAAGAGAAGATTTTGAATGAAATCAAGGTTTCACCATTGTCTTCTTTTCAAGTTGATGAATCAACAGACGTAAGCTCGTGTGCTCAGTTGCTAGTCTTCGTGAAATATATTCATTCAGATGATATCAAAGTAGAGTTCCTATTCTATAGTGAACTTGAAACTACTACAAAAAGTGAAGATATTATGGAAAAGATAAATACCATTTTTGAGACTGGAAGATTAAAACGGAAAAAATGTGTGTGGGGTTTGTACGGATGGTGCACCATCTATGTTTGGGTCAGAGTCGGGCTTTCAGAAAAAGGTAAAATAAGTAGCTCCCCAAGCAAACTGCATGATTCACCGATATGCCCTTTTCAGTAAGACTCTTCTAACTCCTCTGCAAGAGGTACTTCATTCGTTGATAAAAATCGTAAATTACATTTAATCTGGAACTGTTAACACCCGTCTGTTTAGAAAGCTGTGCAAAGACAAGGATTCTGATCACGATGTTATTATTTTCTACACTGCAGTACGCTGCTCATCGAAAGGAAGTGTTGTGAATCGTGTCTGAATTGAAAGATGAAATCGAGTTGTTCCTGGAAGTGCAAGAGAAACATGACATTTTGGTCAACTTTATCGACAAAGCTTTGCTGAAAAGAGTAGTATATCTAGCAGATATATTAGAACAGTAAAATAGGCTTAACCTGAAACTTCAGAGAAAGGAAACGAATATTATCGCATGTCACGATAATCTCAGCGCATTCTTATCCAAGCTGCAAAACCGGCGAAGAAAAATAAATCTTGGAAACATTGCAATGTTTGAGTAACTCTTCAGTGTGTTAGATGAATCTGAAGACGAAATGAATTAAAATTTGAAGGAGGAGATTTCTGGGCATCCGAGTCCCTTGAAAATGAACTTCAGCGTTACTTCCCTGTGCTGAAAGAAAATACATTGATACGAAATCCATTTTCTGCTATCCTTAAATTAATCACCAATCCCGATGAATTCAGTTCAAGATAAATGTGGATCTCAGTTTCAAGCATCGAATTGAGAGCAAGTTCTAAAGTAGTCAATATGAATGAACATAATTGACCTAACGATGAAGATATAGTCCATTTCAACAGTGATTTATGTACAGCATGTTGTTTCTGAATGTTTGCATTTAATAGCCGGAAGAACAAGAGGGCTGATAACATTACAAGGTGGTCAGGAAACTACTTACAAAGATAGATATGATTCAATATTGAACTTTGCCCAATTGGTGTTTTAACACCTAAAAGAGAACGCTGATGAACGAATTACATATAGTAATTCTACCAAAAATGATCAGCAGTTTTTAAAAAAATGAATACACACTCGATTCGTTTATATTCTATTTCGTGTGTGTGTGTCTATACGTAGCATAAAGCAACCACTACACCAGTAGCAAGCCTATTTTATTATATATTACACAATACATAATGTTCTACGCTGGGTGAACGTTCTAAATGAAACTCGAAAGTTATGCTACCTTCAATATCGAGCGAATTATGTGGTGAATGTATGATACAAACGAGATGGATGTAACCCCTTGCTGTGAATGGATATTGAAGAGGCCTATAATTCTGCAGTGGGCTGTTTGTGGCTGCACTATGACGATGATGACACAATATTTTAACTAAAAATCATATTTTCCTAGAAGCTATAATGTTTCATTTCTCTCACAGACTCACACATTTTTGTTATTTTTTCTGTCTATTGAGTCCTCCTTTTCGAAGAAATGAGTCACTGTAGAATATAAAGAACCGCGCTGTCGTTTAAGAGGATATGTTCGTCGTAAGTCGGAGACGATGCGAAGAGCGGAGCCCTGCGGTACGGAGGCTTTTCACCTTCGCATCCGCTTCGATAGTGCTCTAATACGATCATTTTTTTAAAATTTATTTGCAAATTTATTAAATTTAAATTCAAAATATTTACAGCTATGAATAAATAATTTGAAATTTTAAGTCATTTTTGGCGGCTAAATTAGTTTTACAGTTTAGCTTAATGGTCGACCTTTTCAGCCAGCTTCTCTTTCTCGCTCAGATCATAAAAATGTATGATTTTTGTTAATTTTCTGTGACAAAATGGGAAAAAAACTCACTCATTTTCATTTCGATCGATTGATTGAAATGAAAATATATTAGGAAAAATGTCAGCACGTCCATCATATTTATCGCCGACGAGCAAAGTTATGTGAACTATTATACATTCAGGATGGCAAATATTTTCTCAAGCGTCCGTAACAACCAAATTTACGTGCAAGACGCCGCTTGAAGTTGACGAATTGCAAAAAATACCGCGTCACATCGCATGCATGACACATGCATTCAATGTCACGGAGTTCAACAAACAGACGGACAGTTGTAGTAAAGATTTTCGGCGTACATTTAATGTGAGGACGACCATAAATCTCAATCTTCCTACAGTTCACTGTGAAATTTGTTGGGGTCCGTTTTGACCGCCGTGTGCTGTCAATTAAGTTAGCAGACCCCCTTTTAGTTCTTCGACATTGACTTACTGACTGACGAAGCCCGTATTATCCCCGACCCGTATTTATTTATTCATCGCTAATGCATCCTGGCATCGTGCTGAGCTCTTATTGCATTTTGTAGACTTCATAGGCGCAAAATATCGGAAGAATAATGGAAAAATTTAAAGGCAAAAATGTGTTCAATATTCATACGTCAATATTATTCAATTCATATAAAAATAAGATTAAAATTGTGTCTGTATTTATTAAGACGTTAAATAAAAAAATTAACATAAAAATTTCGTCGTCGTATATTTATATAAAAAAAAATATGGACATGATTTTATGGCCAATAATATTTTTTTTTTAAGAAACAAATATTTCGCGCATTTGCACAGGTTTTAAAATATTATATTCGTTTTGCACCATAACGAATGGGAATAGAATAAATTGCAATGATTAAAAATAAATGACTCACTCCCGACACCGTAAGGTTTGACAAGTCGTCATCTGTCAATCTTTAACGAGCATCATATTTCTTGAATAGAATGGAAGTTTAGACTTCTGAATGCCGTGACTAACGAGCATGTATTAAATTACCTTTCGGAAGGGATCCATCTTTGACGATGTCCTTCAGAAGAGCCGAAGAATGGAGATCTATCGACTCCGCGGAGCCCGCCATGTCTGGGCCTTCGCACGCATTACACTCCACACAACGCCACAAACAAAACTAACTTTCAAACTGCATGTATACAAACAATGCTCATTTGGCCCTAAGCAATTTTGTTCCGACCAAGCGCGCGAACAAACGACAAAAATAGTTCCCTTTATTATTTTTTCCTGAGTATAAACACAATCATATTTAATTAAACATATTTATTGTTATAATAATTTATAAAGATTTATTGTTATAAAA
Organism: Stenopsyche tienmushanensis; assembly: GCA_008973525.1. NCBI lineage: Eukaryota > Metazoa > Arthropoda > Insecta > Trichoptera > Stenopsychidae > Stenopsyche > Stenopsyche tienmushanensis. Next base: position 1,427,310 of record WACJ01000402.1, read on the forward strand.
ATGCATGCAAATAAACTATGCGCATATTCTTTTGTCCTTCAATTTTTCGCATATATATATTTAATTTGACTCAATAAAACAATCATAAAATTAATTTGACGGCGTATGAATATCATGTTATTCTAATAAAAAAATATCTCAAAAATGATAAACCTATTGACCTTGAACTTATTGAGTATTCTTTATCGAGTTCCAGAACTATTTTTATTCGCTATATTACAGAAGTCTGAGATACATTGCCGACGCTACAATGAAGCTCTCATTTGTGATCGGTGTCATAATATTCGGATTAATTTTAAACGTAAACTCATATTCCACAAGGGGTTGTATTTACATTGACGGTATATGTATGTATTGTTTTGTTTCTTTGTTTTAACTATATATTAATTATTGATATTTTAGGGGAATTGTTTATTTTGTATACGCAGGTGTCAGAGAATGTCCCGAGGGCACCCATAGCTATACACCAGGCTGCGTAGAAACTTTAACAGAAAAATTCTGCGACGATCGTCACCCTAGAAAAATGGGTGTAACTTGTGATTTGTCGCGTTGTGAGTGTGACGAACCGTTTATAAAAAATCGGCAGTCTGGAAAATGCGTTTTACCGGAAAATTGTCCCTAGTCTGCTATCATTTTTGAAAAATGTACGATTAAAATCATGTTGATAAATAAAAAACTTTTTTATAATGAATTAATTTTATATTATTGTAATGTATTTACTTCTTTTATAAATATTTTTTAATTTACATGTTTATCAACACTTTATTTTTTTGTATTATTATAATTATATATTGTATTAAAGTTGAGCTGAATTTAAAAATAGTAGAAAAATAAACTCACACATAAATTTATCAAATATAAGTTCACATGCAAACACGAATACAAATATATATTTAAACAGAATAATAATTGATACAATTCATCAATACAAAATATGATTAAATTTATAATTTAAGTTTGTTTGCTTTGTTAAGATTTGTTTAAACACATTTATGAATTTAAAATAACAACTGATAGGATCAGATGGTTAGAAAAAATAATACTATAAAAGTTAATGAAATTTTACACTCTCTTATAAGTTCCAAGTATAATTTTTAATTAAATTGAGCCTTAAAATATTCCAAAATACGATCATAATTATTAAATTAAAAATATGAATCTAAAAATATAATAAAAATGGAGCAATTTATACCTAATTAAACGGCGTTAAATTGAACGACAAGCAAAAGCTTAAGGTCAAAAGTTGCGGTTGTTGTATATGCATCTGTCAACGCCAAAATGCCTCCTCGCAATATTCAACAATTAGATGGTAAGCACATATCGTAAGCAAATCAAATTGATTAAATTACTTATTTATATGTTTCTTTTACACTCATAGTCATCTTATTAAACGACACAATATTTAAAACATAACCTGAAATTTGCTTCGAGAAATATTCCTCTCATAATTGGTTTAGATAATTCTTTACGTTTTGAAATAAAAGGTACTCATTTTGTACAATATATACGCATAAACTATTTCTTACAACATTTTTAGAAGAAGAAACATCTGATTCAGATAGTGGTTCAAGTGGTGGCAGCGCTGCAAGTAGAAGCCCAAGTCCTACAGGTGCTCGTCGTAATAGCGATAGGTATTTTATTTTGATTACTAAGTATAAATATACCACACTTCAAACAGTTTGCAAATTAAATGGTTTTTTAATAAAATTTAAATTTTAAATGCATTTATGTAAATGTGACATTTCATATGAATTTTATTTACGTATTCATAGTGATGATTTTTTTTAATCTAATGCCAAATTTGAGATTATAGTTAATTAAATTTTATTAAAATAAACTAATCTATATATCTAAATTTTAAAGGTCTCGCTCACATAGCAGAAATGCCAGCCCTGCAGGATCTAATAAATCTGACCAATCAAATGGGTCTCCCAATCGTCAATCAAAATCAAGATCTAATACACCACAATCTCGGTCAAGATCAGGGTCAAAAGGTTCTGCTCGTTCTGGGAGTGCGGAATCACTTAAATCTCAATCCCAAAGTCCTGAATCAAGAAAGTCAGTTTCCATGAGTCCACCTGGCAGTGATAAGTCAAAATCCAGAAGTCCTGTTGAACGAATGTCGAGATCTCGATCCAATACCCCGCGAGAAAGACAATTAAAGTCACAATCGAGATCTGCGACTCCAAGATCCGCTTCCGGTTCTCCTAAATCGCAAGCGGAAAGTGGGAAATCAAGATCGGTCACTCCAAAGTCACGATCCCAAAGCCCCAAATCAAGATCCCAAAGTCCAAAATCAAGATCCCAAAGCCCCAAATCTAGATCACAAAGTCCAAAATCCAGATCTCAAAGCCCAAAATCAAGATCTCCAAGTCAAAAAAGTGCAAAATCCAGATCAAATTCACCAGCATCACAAAAATCAGGATCTGCCAAATCTCGTAAGAGCCCTATTGCCCATGACAGTAGATCTAATACACCAGATCTGCAAATTGATGATGCCCGAAGGTAATTTTTTAAAATACTAAATATAATTGTAACTTTTTAAAGTTTTAAGTAAATAAAAGCATTGGATTCCATAATTTATTTCGCCGCGCCATAAAAAAATTATAATTTGCGAGGAGAAAGTAGCAAATAATAAATATAAAGTAATAATAAAAGCAATAATCTTATATGTTCTTCTTTGTCTCCGTTCACTTATTGGTAAGGATTGTGCGAGTAACATATTCATAGTTTAATATATAGAAATCAATGTTTGTTTGTCCGTATTTAATGCGATGCCATACCGTTCATCCGATTGCGATAAAACTTTGTCGACTTATTGTTTACACTTGTGGAAATAACAGGCATAGTAAAAATATTGTTTACGTACACAAACAAATACAGTGAAACCTCGATTTTACGTTTTCCAAGGGACCCTGAAAAAAAAACGGTAATTACGGGAAACGGTTAATGCGGGAAAGCTTCAAATAATAATAAAAAACAACTAAAATCTTAAAAAAACATTTATTTATTAGTTACTTGTATATATTGTATATAAAATTTATTTTTTAAAAAGCTCCTTTATGTTTGTTTGCTTCTTTGTTGTTTGGCACTTTAATTGGAACAAAGACGCCTCAAACTCGCGTACTTTTCTAAGAGCGGATTCATCTATTTCCTTGGAATAGAAAAATGATTTAATTTTTTCGAAGGCCAATAATGCTTCTGTAAATGTCGGAATAGATTCGGTATTATGTTCTTCGCCATCTTCCTCTTCACTGCTGTCATTGGTTGCATCACATAATGAGTCTTGCCGCACTTTTCAATTGTTTTGCGAATGTTACTCTTCATAGCAACAATCGTGTTTAGAGTTGATGGTGCTAATCCCAGACGTTTTGCTATGTCAATTCGTTTTTCTCCTGGATTGTTTTCGACGTCTTGAATTATTTTCAGCTTCTCAGCTAGAGTTCTAGTTTTCTTCATGGGTGGCGGCATTTTAGTTTCAATTTGGAAAAAAAATCGATACGAGATGTGAGGCAATATTGAACGCAACTGACTTGTACAAATTCAGCTACGCGACTAAAAAGTTTGTATGTACAGGAATCATTATTACCATGAATTTTAAACAATTCAACATTTGCATTGTAACGTAGAGATAAAACGGATTGGGAAATTTCCAAACTCGATACTAAGGAATGTTGGACACCGATGTTCGTCAAATCAGTCAAACAAAAGACGATAGGTTTTCCCTCTTTAAGTGACGATCTCCGAATAATCGACAATAGCGTAGATAAGGTAAACCTATTATCCAAAACTTTGGGACTAATCACCAGGATTCCCAGCACTTAAGCGACAATAGCACACAACAGACGATTTCGAAATCATTAAAATTATCCTAAATCCTTAACAAATACTAAAATAATCACTCCATTAGAAACTATTATTAAGAAAAAATAAAGATTAAAAACAAAAAATACACAGGTTCGGCGAAATTGATAATACAATCATTAAAAACTTCCCACGAAAGTTTTCAATGCTTGCCTGAAAATCGGTTATTATCCCACATTATGGAAATTTGCAAAGGTAATTCCGATTCCAAAATCAGTCCAAAAAAATGATCCATCCCGAAAACTATAGACCGATCACTCGGCTGTGTCAAACTTGCTTGCCGAGATACGGAGAAATATGCAATAAAAACGGTCAATCGGGATAATATTTGTGACGGGACCAAAATATTTAAACGGTTTATCGAGGAAATCGGTAAATCGGGGAACGGTCAATGCGGGATTATTTAACGTTGTTCTTATGGGAGTTTGACGGGACTATAAAAAATGAACGGTCCATCCGGGAAAACGTATTATGCGGGAACGGTTTATCGAGGTTCCACTGTATATACAAGAAAAATAAAAAAAATACCTGCCATTTTATTTGAAATAAGTACGTATATTTTTTAATTTTAGGTCTCGATCTGGATCTAGAAGTTCTCGTCGAAGCAGTGCGGGATCTGAGGGTATTTTTATTAATTTTTATGTAGATTAAATTGGCGTATTTTAATTATTATAAATGGTAGTGTTAAAATCGTTGTATTTACGTTTCAAGCATCGTTTCTTTTTTGTTTCAGTTGGTAAAAAATCAAAAAAGAGGACAGTTCTTTCTGATTCAGATAGTGACGTGGGAGTAAAAAAGAGTTCTATCAAAAGAAAAAAGATTGGATCGGGAGAAAGTGGTAGTGATAGTGATAATAAAAACAAATCAAGGAAGAAACAAAAAAAATTAATTGACTCAGATTCTGACGATGAAGATAAAGAAGCTGGTGAAAAAGCTGAAACTGGTATACATTTTAATAAAGTATCATTTAAAATCCTATTGTTAAAATAAGAATAAAAATGTTTTATTGAAATTTTATTTCTTCAGTAACTGCTGATGCGTTATTTGGTGACGCTTCTGATATCAGCTCAGAAGATGAAGAACGAGGTAGTTCAGGCGATAAAGAAGCCACAAATGAAAGAGAACCTTCCGTATCGCCCCGTAGACGAGATAGTGCAAGTGATAAATCTGACCGAGAAGATGCTAGGCGATCTGGCAGTGAAGAAAGAAGAAGCGGCGATGAAGTATATCGAAGTTTATACATTTATTAATATTTGCATCTGTTCGTATATATTTATTAATCATGATTATTATTGAAAGGATGAAAGGCAAGCCGAGCCAGAAGTCGAAGCTGAACCCGTTGTAGAAACAAGAATTGATGCTGACATTCCAAAAATCACCACTGATCTCGGCAAAGAGCTTCATTTTGTGAAACTACCTAATTTCTTATCTGTAGAGACACGCCCATTTGAGCAAGAAACATATGAAGATGAAATTGATGAAGAAGAAACACTTGATGAAGAAGGTCGTGCCAGGTACATAAACTTAATTTGATGTACTGTTATTACACTTTATTTAAAATATAAGTGTATTTTTTTAAATGTATTTAATTATGTTACAGATTGAAACTTAAAGTAGAAAATACAATTAGATGGCGAACAGATTTTGATAAATCTGGTGACCTCATTAAAGAATCGAATGCTAGATTTGTTAAATGGTCAGATGGAAGTATGTCATTACATCTGGGATCTGAAATATTCGATGTGTATAAACAACCATTACATGTATGTTCTGATTTATACTTACATTCTTGTATTTTGTCATAATTTACAGAATAATTTATAATTAAATTATGTTTTTAGGGTGATTATAATCATCTTTTTGTAAGACAAGGTTCAGGCTTATTAGGACAGGCGGTATTCCGTACAAAACTCACTTTCAGACCTCATTCCACTGAGTCATTCACACATCGTAAAATGACACTGTCCTTAGCTGATAGATCTCAGAAAACTTCCGGTATTAAAATTCTATCTCAAGTGGGATTGGATCCGGATGCTGATAGGCAATATCAATTAAAGGTAGCTTTTATTATTTTATTTTTAATAACATTATTGACATAATATAATATGGCATTAAAATAACAGAAAGAAGAACAAGAACTTAGAGCATCTATGCGATCAAAAGGACCTACGGGACGGTCAGGCGGTGGACGACGAAATGTCCGTTCTACAGAAGGAGCTACTCGTCGTACTGCCGGTGACGATGGATCCGATGATGAAGGCGGGATATCTTTACAAGCTATTAAAAATAAATATAAATCAGGCCAACAACACAAACGTAATTTTTTTAATTCACAATTATTATCAAAATCTCTAAATATATATTTTTGCCACTTTATAATTGTGATACATATTTATATTTCAGCTGCTGGAGGCCATATTTATTCTAGTGACGATGAAGCTTCTGATGTGGAAGCACGACATGCTCGTCGATTAGATCGTGCTAAAGCATTGAAAGATTCCGAAGACGAAGGCGATTCAGGTTCAGGAGAAGAAGAAACACCGAAACGTGCCTCAGGATCTCGCAGTGGCTCTGCATCTCCAGCAGGTTCACATCAAAGCGGATCAGAATCTGATTAATATGTTTAAGTTACCCAATCTACACAATTGACTCGATATTGGTAATATTTATCAATTAAATATCAAATTTTCTTTTACATGCACATCTATTGTGTTTTGTGAATATATTATTAATTCGTCAAAATTGTACTATAAAATTGACTACAGATATTTATAAAAGATAAATCGTATTACACACTTTGTTAAAGTTGATAGTGTTTTATTTTGATCATAAACCTAGATTTGTGTGTTTGCATGCAAATGCATCATTTAACTTTTTAAAGTCCTATAAGTTTTATTTTGTCTATAAATTTTATTCGATGTGTTCACATCTTATTTTCGACGATATCGTGGAGAGAGTGCAGAACTACAAACTACAAAAATCGATCACGTAGTGACATCTCTGGACGAAAATATTAACTATTTTTCCAAAAATCTGTATATTTATTCAAAAAATCGATCATGCAGTGATATCTCTGGGCGAAAATATTAACTATTTTTCCAAAAATCTGTATATTTATTCAAAAATCGATCACGTAGTGACATCTCTGGGCGAAAATATTAACTATTTTTCCAAAAATCTGTATATTTATTCAAAAATCAATCACGTAGTGACATCTCTGGACGAAAATATTAACTATTTTTCCAAAAATCTGTATATTTATTCAATAGTTAATAATTATCTGTCACTACGTGATCGGTTTTTGAATTAATATATAGATTATTGGAAAAATACGAGATGATGAAAAAACAGACGAGATGGATGTTACCCCTTCCTGTGAATGGATATTGAAGAAGCCCATTGTTCTGCAGTAGACTGTTTGTAGCTGCACTATGATGATGATGATGATGATGAAGAAAATAAATGTACCTTGAGAGATTCTTAAATATGATCAGTAAACTATAAGTTAATAGATTGATACATAGGAAATCATAACTAAATAAGAGTCTATGATGTTATTTTCAATTTATTTTGCAAATCAGTTTTATTAAAGTTGATAAATTTGAATTATAATAACAATATTTTGTATCTTAAAATTTCAATTCTCATATAAAATAAAATTAATGACCACAATCGCAATGGGAAATTTCACACGTGGGCTCCGCATTTTCTATATTATGATTAAGAAATTTGCATTCGTCACATGTTGGATTTGTCTTCATGCTCTCACATTCATGACATGTTTCATCTAGAAGCAAAAAAAATAAATGATAGTATTGTTTAGATTATAAGACGTAGATCATTTTGTTTCGATATAATTAACGAATATAATAATAAAGTGAATAAACTTTACCCAGTCCCCAAGGATCATTCTTATGACAATTTGTAATTGTTATTGTTGTCACCAACAATAGACAAGCGATGAGAAACAAAACCCGCATGGTATTATCCGTTTGAACAGTTAATTGCTCACTGACTTAAAATATTCTGTATATATAAAATAAATATAAGTAGCTTCGTATAATTTATTGCAGTCTTTAAGACTCAATTTATTGTGTATAGATAAAAAGTGTTGAAAGCTTAAGTTGGATTTGGAAAAGAGTATTGGATAATTTTTAATAGTTTTAAAATATTGCACATCATAGTAAAAGAATAGATATAATTTATTTTCTCCTCATTCTATCAAACATGTATTGTTTGTAGAATAATTATCCTTATTGAAAATTTGTCTTGATCAATTCTCTCATCCATCCTAATATGTATACAGCAATTCTATTGAATTTGATCTTGTGATAACAGTTTATCTCTATAAAATGTTGCTAAAAATGGCATTAATTTTGGAAACATCAAAATGTACAATGTAAAATTATATCTTATCATCCTTTATGACCTTATTACCCAAATAAGTCGTATTGAATTGCTATAATCCCATTTTAATTATGGAATAATTTCCTATTTCCTCGATTGATAGAAGTGCGTTCAATATTTTTCACATTGCAAAAGATTCTGGGAAAACCAAGGATATAAAACATTCATATTATAAGACATGGTATAAATTGCATTGTGCAATATGTCTCAATTTATGCATTTAAAGTCCACGATTGGCGTTAGACTGCAACAAAAAATAGCCTCTTTAAATTTATCGGGAGCTTTCTATGGCCAATACTCATTGACGGAAATAATCGAAGGTCCACAAATATCTTACACAATATGCGCGAAAAGACATCAATCATTAATTCATTCCATTTATTTTTTTGCACGAATCAAGGATGAATAATATTGAACATTCTTAGGATAAATTTTTCAGGAAAATCCCCCACTGTCTTTGCCATTGAACAAAATGCATTTAATTCTAGTATAATTTATAAATTATCAACAATTTGTGTTTTCTAGTTTTTATTAGGGCGTACCACATGAACGTTCGGAATTCATAGATGAGAGTTAAAACACCGCAACTCAGACTCTATCCGGTTTTATAATACATACTAAGTTATCTAATCCCTATTTTCGTTGTCGCCTAAACATTGGACCGACCCAGTTGTCATAAGCCCGCAATAAAATAAAGACAACAATATTTTTGACAATTGTAAAATTTAAACAACTCAACTGATCAGTCTTCTTCAAACAATTTCGTTTTGTAATGAGAGTACGTAATCGTTCTGTAGACATGTTCAGATATGGCGTCCGATCGCGAGGCGTCCATTCGTCATGTCAGCGGTCTGAAAAGCGGACCGGTTGGACATACAAACCATGTAGCCTCACAAAGACCTTGTGGTTAATCTTTTAAGGGTTTTTGCGGCATTTTCTGCGATAAATGATTTGTACGATCACGGAAGCCTTTTAGTTTCATCCTAAATTGATGCAAGAACTTGGTCTTATTGCTGTGAAACATCGCCAAACACATTTATTGTAAAGAAGGAATGCATTTACTATTAAAATGTTGAATAAATTCTCAATAACAATTAATGTTCCGTCTTGATTTACGCGGTTTTTCATTGAGCGTGTTCAACGCATACAGTTTCCAATAACAAATCTGCTTTTGTTCTCAATTCCATTGCAAAAATAAAGTACGTGTATATTCGAAACATTAACGTAACGAAATACATTCTCCATGCCACAACGTGCAAAATTAGTATTTCGATATCAATGAATTTTTTTTTTTCATAATTTTCAAAAAAAATATTCGATTTAATTCGTTATTATTATGCATTATCGATATGGTGCAATTTGTACACGCTGATAATGAATGTTTAATAAGATTGACGAAGATTGCATTTCTTATCATTGACAGGGTCAAAGTTTATCATACACTTTGTTAAAAATCGCAACTAGGGGATTTACTAAATAAGCGTTCATTTGATGCAAGTTTGTGAAAGTTTTTATAATGATATTACCCCATGAACCTATTGTTTTTTTGCCACTTTCTTTCGAAGCAAAACATTCTACGTTTCTTGCATCGGTTAAGCTATTGCAATCGGATAACTATAGATTGTTTGCACTGCATTGGAAAATTGCACCATCGGACATAATGTCGCCCATCTAGCAGGACACAAGAAATGATCTTATTGTTATTCGAATTTTAAGAATTATACATAGAGAAAGGGAATTTCTCAATTCACCTTATACTGGTTAACTTATTTCCCAATTCCAGTCAATCATGCCTCAAATATTCGTTGCGAAAATTAACACTCGTCCATGGCGTCGAAATGAGATCAATTTCATAGAAGTATTGTCAATATAAAAAGACGTCGATCGACGAATTGGAACAGTATCTTACAATCCTCAAAACCATAGACATCCATCAATAATGGTCGCTTTAAATTTATTGGTTTTTACATCTTTTGCGCTATGTGCGGCACAAATGCATCACAAAGTTGAAAAGATGTACATGACCAGAACAGTTGGTTCAGATCTTGCTCCAGAAGCTACCGGATATATTTATCGCAGTGACAGTAATGGACCGAGTAGTTATGTTCAGCTCGGATCTGGAGCAGTCCATCATCATTTGAACGCATTTCCTCAAGCTGCTCCAGCAGCCAATCCTCACAGTTTTGCTTCTTATGGATACGTGCCAGTTGATAAATATTCCGGGAATGCCAATCAAAAGGTACAACTTGCGCCAGCAGTTTCGTCTTATGGTGCAGCTATTTATCCTGCTCATTTGAATGCCAATCTTGGAAAAGCTACATACAATGCTGCTCCAAAGGCTGAAGCTACGTATGCATCGAACGATAAAGCATCCGAAGAAGATTCATCGGATGATGATGAAAGCAGCTATGATGATTTCAAAGTCGACGATGATTTCTCAGGCGATGAGGGATACTCATCTGGATATGCTGGGAAGTTCGATTACTCGGGAGATCATTTTGGAGGATATGCTGCCAAACCTGATTATGCTGCTGATTTTGAAGCTCATGCTGGAAACGATCATGGATCCAATGCAGGATATGGAGCGAGTGCTGGACACGGCGGATTTAGCAACGGCGGTGGAAAATCATACGGATCCGATGGTCATTCGTCCCATGGCGAAAAAGGCGACAAAGGCTACAAATCCAGCAGCTCTTTCGACAAAGGTCAAGAAGGAAAACACTTCAAGGACGGTCACAAAGGATTCTACAATGACGCTGCAGGTCACAAATCGGGACATTCCGATGGCGCCAATCATTACGCTCAAAATCACGCAGCATCCAAGGGATACAAAGGAGGAGACTTTTCCGAAAAGAAGGGACACAAAAAAGGATCCAAGACGACCGGATTCCACAACGTCTACCACAAGGATGAATTCAAGAAAGAGCACAATTTCTATGACGACGCCAACAACAGCGGACATTTCAATAAGCACGGAAACGAAGGATCGAACCACCATTCCGCCAAGGGGGGTCACGCCAAAGGTGGCAAGCACGATTCTGCCTACCATCATGATAGCTACGGCAAAAATGGATTTTCCGACAAGGGATACGGATACGGAAGTGATTCAGGACATGCTTCAAAAGCAGGCGGCGAATCCCATTACAATAACTATAACGATTATGCCAAAAAAGGAGGCAGCTCCAACGGAAAGGAATACGGATTTGCCGCAAAGCACTAAATGGAAATATGTACACAAATGTTGTTTGCCTTATGTTCGGAACTTTATTTAAATGTTTGTAAATAATTGTTTGTTTTCTTTTTATACTTTTTTATGAATCATTTTTCAAGATTGTGTATTTATATTGTGATCAAATAAATTCTATTAACCCTAATAAAAACGATTTTATTTTTGCAAGATCGGTAAAACATCTTTCGTCTCAAAGATTTGCATATTAATTTCTGTTTGCCATAAAATCTGCTCAAAATGTTATTAAGACTGTCGTAAAAATAATTTTTCCAATTAAGTGCTGTTGAAAACATTTAAATAATTACTAAAATTTAAGATAATCTAAAAATATCTAATATATAAAAATCAATGTTTGTTTGTCCATATTTAATGAGCTTCCATACCGTTCATCCGATTGCATTAGAACTTTGTCAATTTACTGTTTACACATGCGGAAATAACATAGGCATAGTAAAAATATTGTATTGTTGGTGCATATTGATCTGGTGAAATAAACCACGTACTGCGTTTCTTTTCAAATAACTATTAAGCATTGCAACGCATGCCGGGTATTCGCTAGTATTTTATTAATTTAAATTCTTTCTCTAGAAGCTCTAGAATAGACCTTTGATATACAGTAGAACCTCGATTATCCGGACTAATTGGGGATGGAAGTAGTCCGGATAACGAAAAATCCGGATAATAGAAAAAAATCATAATTGACAGAAAAAGACAGGGAAAGTATGAAGAAATTTTACATACATATACACATATAATAGCAGCCAAGTCGCGAATATTCTTAAGATATATAAGATGTCCTGATTTACATTATTTTTGCTTCTCAAGCCATTTCATGGCGACATCTAAACACTGAAAAGCTTCGGAATGTGTAAGGATTAATATATCCTCCTTCGCAAATCTCTTCTTCGTATTCTGGATCTTGTTTTTCTGAGGCAGATATTTCCTTAACTATTTCCTCATCATTCAAAACTTGAAATCCAGGATCGTTTGCATCGTAATTTAATCACTCGATTACACTCAATTGCGTATTAAAGACTAGTGATCTAATTTTTATTGTACACAAAATGCATGATATTGTACACCCGATGTTCGTCAAATCAGTCAAACAAAAGACGATAGGTTTTCCTTCTTTAAGTGATGATCTCCGAATAAACGACGATAGCGAAGATAAGGTAAACCTATTATCCAAAACTTTGGACTAATCACCAGGATTCCCAGCACTTAAGCGACAATAGCAGACAAAACAGACGATTTCGAAATCATTAAAATAATTCTTCAAAAATTATCCTAAATCCTTAACAAATACTAAAATAATCACTCCGTTAGTAATTATTATTAAGAAAAAATAAAGATTAAAAACAAAAAAATACACAGGTTCGGCGAAATTGATAATACAATCATTAAAAACTTCCCACGAAAGTTTTCAATGCTTGCCTGGTAATCGGTTATTATCCCACTTTATAGAAATTTGCAAAGGTAATTCTGATTCCAAAATCAGTAAAAAAATGATCCATCCCGAAAACTATAGACCAATTTGTCTACTGTCCGGACTTAATTAAACTCTGTATCTATAGATTAAAACTAAGACTTCAATATATGAATTGCTAGACTTAAGTATGGATTAATGTACTCATGTAAAATTATTTTTATAAAGGATTATTTTTATTACTATACACTCGATGATATTGGTACAAATGCGCCATACAATGAACCAAAAAAAAATATATTGCAATCCATTACATATGTGAGCAAAAGTGAACACAATTCTCCACGTGCAAATTAATAAATTGTATTTTTTTTTTCCAATTAGATTCTTTTTGTTTATTTTGAACAATCCGGATAATCGAAAATCCGGATAACCGAGGTCCGGATAATGGAGGTTCTACTGTATCTAACCGTCCACCGGTCCCACATTAGCATGATTTATCACAACTGTAATTGCAAAAAGCACACAAAATCATTTTTGGAGTGGAGATTTAGTCAAAATATGTAGTTAAATTTATCTTTTTATCTATGTTTTATCTATAGTAAATATTTGATATCTGGTTCAATTTTAGTAAGGAACAATTGAAGTTCTCCTTTTTTGATTATATGATTAACAGCACCTAAATCTTGATTCTATAAAATGTCATTTTCCATATACTCGAATATAAAATAGGCATTTTTTTTTATATTTTGACATTGGTTTTCATATCCACTAATATTAATATTATGTTTAATTTCTTTAAAATATCTTTAAATCGGCTTTCCATGTCAAATTTAAGTTCGTTATGGTAGCTATTGAATCTTTCAATGTCCACTGGAGTTACATCATCTTTCATAGATGTAAAAACATGACAAAACCACTACCGTCCACAATGAAAGCTTGAATATTCACTAGTGAGCGGTAGGGACCAGATTGACTATAACTGCTAAAAATTTGAATAGATTGATATTTTTATGGATACTTTAAATGTATATTTAGATTATTTGTTGTTTCTTAATCTGCAATATCCATTATCGGATAAAGATGCCAAACTGACACCCCCTTGTTTTGTTTCGTTTCATCTGACAGTTTAACTCGAAATGAAAACGGTTTAATTTATTTATGTACAAGATTCATACACGCTGCGATGGTCCTGACAGATAAGTGGATTTGTTCGAATGATAAGTGGCGGACGAGCAAATTTTGATGATTTTAAATTAGCTCCTTACTCAAAGGATTAAAGCTGAATCGAGAAAAAATATAAAAAAAAGTTATAATACAATATTATAAAGTTAAAGAATAAATCCACATAACAAAACTGTTTTTTTTTAATTTTTTAAAAATTAATTAATTATTTTAAATAAATATTATTAATCGTGGACTTGGGCTAAAAATGACATCAGATTTTACTTGAAAATCCTTTTTCTGACACGATATATATTTGAGATTTTTTCTTCCTCAATTTCAGATTTAAAATGATATTCGAAGATAGTCTCAAAAGTACCCGACTTAAATTATAGATGTTAACGTATGTTTTAAAATACAAAATTTAAAAAAACATCCACGCGCTACCATGATATGTATTTGGTACACCATATGAAATTCTGCAAAATTCTAAACTCCGTATCTATTATATTTCATATCAATATTTCCATTATTAGAGGTATTCTTTTCAAAAAATGCTGTACATCGCATATTGATTAAAAATTTGGACATGAGAAAGCTGCGTGCAAGATGGGTGCCGCGTTTGTTCACAATCAAACAAAAACATCATCGCCATGATGTTTCAATCGAATGTTTGGTGATATTTCACAGCAATAAGGTTGAATTTTTGCATCAATTCATAATCATGGATGAACCATGGGTCCATCACTTCACATCTGAAACAAAACAATATGGGGATCCTCCACTGATACGAGCTGTTTATTCGGGAGTATGTCAGCCCGCTCAATAAAAATGCACAGCAAGGTGCAAAACCTGAATTTAATATCCATGCCCGCAAGGATAGGCTAAAAACTAAAAAAAACTAGCTAATATAGCATCATAAATTAGTAAGATAGATAAAGATATAGTTTTTATGGATAGGGGGAAGTATAGACTCGTTCGCGACTTCTAAACTTTTCCGGATTTTTCCACGAGCTAACTATGTAAATTAAGTTTTGATGTGGCTTTCGTGATCTTACAGATCAAAGAGAGCTCCGGGTATGCTTTTATCCCCGCAAAAAGCCCTAAAAGAGAACGAACTGGCCACAAGAACTGTGTGTCCAAGCGGTCCATTTTTTAGACCGCTGACATGACGAATTAACGCCTCGAGGTCGGATGCCATACACGAAAATATCTACAGAACGATTACGAACTCTCATTACAAAACGAAGCTGTCCGAAGAAGACTGATCGGGTGGGTTGTTTAAATTTTACAATCGGTCGAAAATATTGTTGTTTGTTTTTTTTATTGCAAGCTTATGTCGGCTAGGTCGACCCAATGTTTAAGCGATAATGAAGAAAAGAGGAATTAAACCACTTTGTATGTATTATAAAAACGCATAGAGTTAATCAGTGTTGATTCATGTAAAGTAGAATGGTCAAGTAAAGTAAAAATCATGTGCAACTCTCGACTGGATCAGAACTTTGCGTTTTGCACCCCAAGCCAAATTACACCCGTAGTGGGCATCTGCTTTGCCACCCCCTTGTTACGGTCCTAGATCTCAATTTTATTAGGAATCCCGTTTTTTATGAAGTTCAAATTCCGTCAAATTGACGGGTGCTGTTAAAGTGTTAAAAATGCATCAATTTCTTAATCTTGTTATATAAATTTGAAGTCGTTATGGCTAATTAAATTTCAATTTATAGATATTGTCTTCTTGTACATTTTTTTGGTCAAATACTTACATCGAATCAATCCAAGGAAGGAAGTTTTTTATGAGGAAGCCGGCGAAATTACGGTGTCTGGTGCTAAAATTGTCAATTGTATAATCGAAAGAATTCGTCTATTGTGATTATGGTGCAGTATGGGTCGCCTTGACATCGTAAATTGCATAGAAATTTATTTAATGGCGGTTGCGAAACATTTGGTCTGACTCTCGCTGTGACCACCAACACTTTTGGTCAGGTCCCCGTGACCAAAACTGACATTGGTCACGGAAGAACGCAGACCGAAAATCAACGAACCCATTGCGAAACCGACCTTATTGTACTTGCCCAATGACCTATCGAATCTGTGCTAAAACTGAGGAACCTTGTCCCCCCATCTGATAAAATTCCAACTATTGATGATGAATATAAATCTCCGAAAATGATGCAAGACATTCAGTCTCTGGCAACGATTGCTCCATCAATCCCAAAAATGTCCAAACGCATGATCTCATCGCTCTGTCTGATTTTGTGTATTTGGATAGGCGATAGTGGATCGTCGCCACTTTACACCCCTTATCATTCCACTGAGTTTGACATCGATCATGAAATGGCAATTGCTGGAGTCGGCAGCAGCTACGACACTCATGTTCCATCCCTGGATGAAACCCTGTCGGACATCGATTATGACAGTGGCTACGATGCAAACTATGATGCCAGCAAATATTCAGGGGGTGGACAAAAAGGTGACAGTGGGTACAAAGGATACAACAAATTCGAAAAGGCAATTCTTGGACAACACGGCGCTGATGGACACAAAAGCAAATACAACGACAAGGGAGGAAGAAAAGCTGGACATCTAGACCAATCCAATTATTACAAGGATAAAAATGCTGTGGTCAAATCGTCCCAAGGAGCAGATTTCGCCGTGAGCAACAGCTACGACAAAGGATCAAAGACGACCGGATTCCACAACGTCCATCACAAGGAAGAATACAAGAAAAATCAAAAATTCTACGACGAGAAGAACAAGAGTGGACATTACAGGCGATATGGAGACTTCGGCGCCGCCTTATTATCAGCAGCCGGAGGTGCTGCAAATGGACATCGATATGATGCTGGATACAAAAATGCTGACTATGGAAAACAAGGATTCACAAATTATGGATCTTTATACGATAAATTAAAAGAGTACGGAGCAGGCAGCGGACAAGCTGGATACTATGACAATCACCTAAACTACAAAAAATACGGAGGGGCAGAAAATGGTCAAGATTATGGATATTACCATTAAAAACGACTTTAGAAAAATCAACATCGACTCTATTCATTAAAAAAAAACATTTTTAAAAATCAAAAATAAAAATAAAATGCTCATTAGTTATCGTTTAGAAGAGCATATTTTAAATTCATCAATGCTAAAAAATATTTTCAACGTGTCAATTAATATTTAAATAAAATTAGATTAATTAAATTTAGTTTAGATATATTTATAATTATGACTTTTGTACCAATATAATTTTAATAAATTATTTGCCAAAAATTTTTTTCGCTCGATCTAAAATTCAACGACCATGTCCATCTCAAACCCGTCTAACTTTACACCACCGATTCAAATATTTTACTATTAACGTGTAATATTATTTCGCCGTTAAGAAATTTAATTTAACGCTTTATGATATACATTATAATGTAATATTCCATGGTTAAGCAAGATTTTGCCTCATTGTGAATGTGTGTATGTATAAGAAATCGCAATGCATAATTTTTGTGGTTAGCCTTAACGCTTTCCGACGCAAATATCGTCAATCCCTTCGTCGCTGCAGCACATGAGTGCAAATAAACCTCGCTCAACCTAAACCTCTCGCGCCGGATTAGTCCTATGCCTGCCGCCTTCAGGGACACAATAACAAACCATTTACAAAACATGGATCAAAGACTCCCAAACTTTTCCGAGTAAGATAAATTCATTTTGGTTAATAATTCCATTTTTGTGATGCACCGACTTGGAGTAGATACATATTATGAACATCGCCCACGTAAAAGTATTATGTACTTACGTTTCGGATTACCAATTTCGGCAAAATCACATAAAATCATGTTTATTCCCAAAATATTTTTACGTAAATACAATTTTTTTTCGCGGATCATAAGGCCCGATCAACACCATGGTGCCGGTAACGGTTCGATCTCGCTCTCGGTCTCGGTCCGGTCAAATATTCTCATACCAGATTTTGGTTTTGATTCTACATCTTCAGGAATAAAAAAAAGATATTGGAGATACACCTATAGAATTTTTTACAAGTATTTGGACTGGGGAAGTTAAGAAATTGTTGATAAAATGTACGAATGCTTATGGAAAAAAGTTGTCGAAAAACAATTTACCAAAAACAAGATACTGCATGGTGACCAAATTCAATGAAGGTGGGCATATAGGCTTTCCAACACTAAGAAAAATGTTTTCACGAGCTTCATTGTATTATCATCCAATATTTTCTTATATTATGTCGAGTAGAAGATTCGAAAAAATATTGAGATGTTTAAATTGCACGATAAATAACAATGACAGGATGTCAAAAATAAGCTCACTTGTTAACATCGTTGTTTCGAATTTTCAAAATATATATTCTCCATCGGAAGAAATTTCTTTAGATGAATCTCTTCTTCTTCATCGAGGGTGACTGTGGTTACGGCAATACACGAAAGGGAAGAAAGCTAAGTATGGCATCAAATTTTATAAATTGTGTTCCCCAAATGGATACATCCATAATCTAGAAATCTATAGAGGAAGGTTATTGGATAACGAACCTAGAGGAACTAAAATTGATGCCTTTGATTGATGATTGTACTTAAATTGATGAATCCATTTCTCCACAAAGGTCATCATGTTTTTATGGACATTTTTTTTAATAACATTTCATTATCTACTAAACTATTAGAAAAAAGGACGCATACAACAGGGATATTACGTGCAAATAGAAGAGGAAATCTAGCAGAAATAACAAAGAAGAAGGTTAAAAAGGGAGAACACATATGGTTAAGAAAAAATAATATATATATTTCAAAATGGCACGATACTAGAGACGTATTAAGCATTACAACCAAATATCACCCTCAGCTCATCGAAAAAACTAACAGATATGGAATCATAAAAATAAAGCCCATTGAAGTTGTGGAATACAATAAATTTATGGGTGGTGTTGACAGGTCAGGCCAACTCATAGCATATTATTCTTGCCCCCGAAAAACAATTCGGTGGTATAAAAAAATTATATTCCATTTGTTAGACATGTCAGTATTTAATGCGTGGATTTTATACCGCATTAAAATGGAAAAGGTGATAAGTTTTCTACAATTTAGAGACAATTTAATAGAATCCTTATTAGGTATTGCCCATATAACAGATGGTAGAGAATTGGTAACTGTCACACCTACTCCAACAATAGGCAATACTCTAGTCATTTTTTTGGAAAAAAAAATCCTATTCCAAAAAATTATAAAAAGAAAATATGTTATTTGCGCTGCAGGTGGTGTTCAAAAAATAATAAACGCACTGAGACTTCATGGAGATGCCAAACCTGCCCAAAAAATCCTGCTCTGCTTGTGTGCTTTCGACTCCCGTTACTCTAATACAATAACACGAGACAAAACGATTCATTGTGTGTATTAGCGATGGTTTAAATAGTTTTATTATTAAAGAAAATACAATGGTTGAAAATCACTGAAAAGTGTAAAGAACATATTAAAAAAAACGTGTGGATCAATTAATTTAATGATGAATGGTTCGACGGCGATAAAACTTCGGTCTTATCGCTGGAATGTTATCAATAACAACGATTAGTGAAGTCAAGAGGCAAACACGAAACAGAATATCTGACTCATTATTTGTTTTGGCGATTGCTTATAAGCACTAATCGGTATTCATGAATATTGTTGGCAATCGGATTAATTGTCAAAGTACGTGTACACATTTCAAAACATCCCACCTATACATTTATAACAACAACAAAAAATTGTGCGAGTACATCTGAAAGCCAAAGAGAATATCATCATTTGATTTATTAAAATAAATGTTTAATCCAATTTTATTAGTCGTGTATCAATATTTTAATTTGTAGGTAGATAAAAATATTAACAATTAAAATACATTGGCATTCAATTAAATAAAAATGCTTGTCCTATTTTCACAACTAAATACATAATATTTTAATTTATATAGAAAAATGCTGAAATAATTAAAAATGACAAGCGAGGTGCAAATTGTGTTATCAATATTTCAGCGTCGATAAAACAGGCATTTTCATTAACAATAAAACAGCGCGCTACACTACCGACTAGCGAAATCAGCTGTCCTTCTTCGGAACGTCATACAGCTCCCCACCATTTCTCGCGAAGCGATGCGCACAACACAAAAACACGACTATTGCCATCTCGCTTTTCACCTTTGCACACAAAGAGAAGAAACGAACTAAAACATATGGCAGCACGTGTCGATTGTCATAGACGAGCAACCTTTTTATGCGATGACTACGATTTATCAACACTATTTAAAAAAAAAACATAATAAACAACTTTATCGAATAGCGTTTTAAATTAAAGATGTATTAAATCAGATGCTCTTTAATTTTTTAGAATTATGAAATTAATAGTAGCTTTATTTTAACACATATTTTGCGGGAAACTTGGATCACAGTCCTTTGCGCGCTGTATGCTGGGAGATTATAATCTCATTTTATGGAAATTCATTTGCAATCGCGTCGCAATAATCCTGTTTATTTAAATACATTCGTATTTTATGGCGATGTCTATAAATATACAATGAATCATTCTGAAATTTAGATACTATGTTTATTTTTCTCGGTCGGCAGATATTGAGCATCGGTTACAGCTTAAATTCTGATAAGTTCACAGCCGTCAACATCAACATAAAAGCACACAAACGTCCATCTCGGCCATTAAAACGTTTTAGCAAACATAAATTTAAAGAAGTATTTGTTACAAAATGTGGCTGTGTTGTATTATTTATAATAAAATGGTCTTGCTAGTGGTATAATGTAAAATTATGATGTGGAGGCGAAGAGACAAATAATTCCCATTTTTCATAATTTTCAAGCCAATTTGCTCCATCGCGCACAAAACATCCCACTCGAAAGAATCATGTCATAAGCTTTGATTTAGCTGAACCTACTGAGGACATATTTTAAAATGTATAGTTTTAATTCAACATTACATTCCATCGGACTGATGATGATGAATTATTTATTTAAAGAATCGATTATTCTATCGCTAAAGGAATATTTGCTTCCAGATTTGAAATCATGTTATGCGCAGAAAACGTATTTACGATCATCATTAAACATTTATTGTGAACATTTGGTACAGAGTATGATGGATTTGTTATTTTCAAATTCGCGAATAAGGTTTTAATCATTTGCAGTAAATCTTCATAGTTTCTCAATCCTGTTATTTTAACTAGGAAGTTTGATCGATATTTTTTGCTGATTTAGATATCTTCGGTCAGGGCCGTAATAAGGGGGTGGTAAAGCAAGCGCATCGCAAGCAATCGATTCATTTGCTCCTGCTTTAGAAAGAAATTATAATTGGACTCATTTAACAACCAGTGACGAAGAGAAAGCAATTAAATAAATAAACACTGTCGATAGCACACAATATTTGGTCATTTCTTTGCGTAAACAAATAACACACTTGAAATCAAAATCATTATAAGTCAATAAATTTGGGCTAACGATGTATACAATCATGCGATGTATGTGGGGAAGCTCTCCGTGTCTGTCTCTCGAATTGCATCACGTTCTCTCTCTGTTTCTATCTGTCTCCGAGCTCAATGTACAAGAGTGCTCTTTCTGAAAAGGTGGATGGGGATTGCAGAGTCTCCAACAGTACTCCTTTTAGGGTTAAACAACCCACCCGATCAGTCTTCTTCAGACAACTTTATTTTATCATGTAAGTTCGTAATCGGTCTGAAGATATGTTCGGGTATGGAATCTGACTGCGAGGCGCTTATTCATCATATCAGCGCTCCGAAAAGCGGACTGATTGAACACACAGACTTTGTGGCCTCTTTTAGGTCTTTTTGCAGCATTTACGGAAATAAATGCGTGACTTTTCAAATAAAAGTACATATTGTATCACTTAACGATAACCAATTGTTTTATATGTTTACAAATCCACTAAGAACGTTTAATATTGACGGATGCCAAACCAATAATAAACAACGTAGCCTCTTGAAACTTAAGCTTTGTAAGGTAGATACTTTCTATCATAGTATTTTTTTAAAACAACAACCGCCATTTATGCGTGAGGTCAGGTACTTTTGAGACTATCTTCGCATATTATTTTAAAATATACATTACAATAATATTTAATATATTGTATTAATAACAGTATCATTTAACTTTAAAATATAGCTTTATATAGTGCAAATTAGATGCTTTCCACGGGCGCTTCATACCCTCGTTACGTCTCTGTCTTCGGTTGTATATTATACAATCCTTTAATATAAATAGATTAAAATAATGTAAATTTGTATATTTTTTTTATGTTTTGAGTAAATTCGCATCATAATTAATAGTGGAATATTGAGCGCTTTTTAAATAATGAATTTTGGTTTGTATTTGTTATGCGTTTAAAATAATTGATTTATTTTTTTTTTTTTAATATGGCCTTGAGCGTTGCGAAAATGATTTTTTTTTTTGGACGTCTGTGTTGACGATCGATCCGAGAAAGGTTGACGACGGCTCTCGGCGCGGCGGTCGGGCGAGGGGTACAGAGGCTGGCGGGCGTCAGTGCTCATGAGCGCGGAGGGGGCGGAGGCTCTGGAGGCGGCCGAGGAGCTGGCGCTGCTGCCTGACGTGGCCTTCCCGGGGAGCGACGGGGCGCCCGGCGAGGCGCAACCTCTGCTGGGCCCCAGAGAACCCGATCTATCCTTCAATCATATCGCAGGTCAGTCTTTTGCGCTCCTCTATCGCCCTCTCTTCTCTCCCCCTCTCGCTTCCGCCGAGCCCCTTCCTTCCTTCCTTACTTCCATCTGCGATCGAAGCGCGACACTTGCACTACGCCTTGCTTTGACATTCGCCGTCTTCTACGACTAACCTTCGATCCACATCACCTCAGTAATCGCCTACCTTCTGCTATTTCACCATATGTCAGATTGCACTCTCCCAAATTAGTATAGTGGACTAATCTATACTCATATCAATACAATCTTCACACAAAGAAAATCATTTTTTATAGAAAAACACTCATTTACATGTCACCATACTACAGATTTGAATTGAATTATATTCCAGCATATCCCAGGGTACAAATTATGATCCCTTCTCCTAAAACATGATTTAATATCATATTAATACAATACATCAAAACCGTCTTAAATATGACAATACTAGACGTTCTGGATAGTAATATTGCTTTTCTATTGCCGTTTTTTATAATAAATTATATTTGACAATCTTTAAATGTGTTTTGCATCACCGCGCTGACTGTGCACGTTGAAAGTGAATAGTGATTGGTGAAACTTACCGAATGAAAAATTTACATATAATTTGAAGTAATCATTGCCATTGCAACGGATGACCGATTAAAATGCATAACGCGATTTCAATCGACGAAATAAATAAAAATAAAAAACGAAGACACAAGACAAACATTGCCCCGTCAAATTATCATCGTTTTGGGTCAACGCGACACTTTTGGATGACAAAAAATATAGCAATTATACGAACGCGAATACACGTTAAAGAGGCCTTAAAAACATTTTATTGCATGCCGAAAACTGTATTCTCTTCCGACGATTAATTTCCATGAATGTGTGACGCGTTTGCATGCATACGAACTTAATATGCAAAAACGCTGACTCAAATTTATGATGAAATCATTTCGCGTTACAATATTGCACTTTGCTTTGCTTTAACGTTAAATTCACCCATTTTATACCTCGGAGATTGTTTTTCTTAAAATAACCGAAAACAATGTACTTTGTTTCGAATAGTATCTTTCGTATTATACTTTGATCTCTTGGCTGTGATAATGACATTATGCTTTGTTGTAGATTTATCAGTCCATGCATCTTTAAGTACGGTGGCTCCGAGGTTAAACGTTGATACTCTGGCGTACGGCGAACTATTCATATTTTTGAGCATTGTGAAGTAATTAATTCGTCAATAGCGACGATTGTTTGCAGTCCTCGTTAGTTTCACAGTCGCTGATATATCGTTGCTTTAATATCCAGAGGGTTAAATAAACAGTCAACAGCAATAAAGAATGCACATATTTGTCGTCTATATACCAATGGGGATAGTTTATATGCAGAAGCAAATATTTATTCCGTTCTGTTTTTAAGATATGCATTGTATTTTACGCAGTTGTTTTCTAGTTGACTCAATAATGACTCCCTTATTACTAATTTTTTTCCATAATTGAATTTACTGTAATCTGCAAGTCTTAATAAACAGTTTGGCATGGTTTATTAACATAGTTAATGGACTATTTATTTAAATTCAATCAATAATTCATTTGCCACATTAAGGTCCTCTAACTGAACTTTCTGCGCGCCAACCTTGGGCACACAAACATATGTTCTGTAGTCTGAAATTCATCGCATTCACATGGTGGGACGTTTTAATCTATTCAGGGACTTCACACCCCGTCTAGAACCAGGTGGTTTGTCACCAAATAGTCTTTGGTCTTTTATTTGTTTAAAACGTTCTTGCTCTGTCACAATTCATATACCGGGTGGAATTATTATGGGGTGTATTTTTTCTAATGACGTTGATTTCAAACATCCCGATATCAAATGATCTCATCTCTTTCAATGTCACATCCACTTGTCGACATTTTGTTTATGCCATTTCTGGCAGATATCTTTCGTTTAAGTTAGTGCAATTTTCTTTGCATGTCAAAAGCGTTCTATCCAGAATCAATCCTAGGTATTTTAGGGAATCACAATGTGTGAATCTTTCCCCTCTCAATATCATGTGTAGTTTTTGTTCTGTTCGTGTATCATATGCATAGTTGTGTTCTGGTGTGTTTCTGGATTATCAATAGCCAGCAGCAGCCACCAGCAGGCATCCTGAATGAACGTATTGACAAACGCTTTCGCGACTGTCTCAATAGAGAATGTGGGAGGATTGTAAAGACTGAGTAGTTTTCTTAGGGAGACGGTGGAAAACTACTTTAGATGATCTTTTTTAATCTACTGGAAAGGGCTTTCTGGAATGCAAAGAGTCCAGTCTCTCCTTTCCTGTTGATGGAAGACAATTCTGTTAAAGTTTTTCATAAGCCTCTCCTCAAGGCCTTCTATTTGATGTTCTTCTTGTACTTGTTCTGTTCCTAAAGCTTCTTGGCTCCGTAAATGAGTAAAAATGCGCATTTATGCTGCCATTCTCAGTCTATTAGTTGTTCCGTACGAGGATAGTCCAAGAAGTATCCGACTGAATAGGGTGCACGAGGAAGCGGTCAAAAAAATTTTTTTTAGCTAAATGCGGCTGTTTATTCTTGATTTCATCACTCAAACATTGCAATAAGTTCACATAATATTCGCCGTTGATTGTTTTTCCTTATTGAAAATAATCTGTTGCGTGGATGGCTAACATTCGGCGGATGGCAATTAAATTAAAAATATAAAATCATCGTGCTTGCGGCAAACTACAGTATTTCGCAGACCGGAAACATTTGGGAGCGACCTTATCCAAGGATAATAGAGCTTGGAATGCGACTGTGGTCAATTTGCGACCACGAAAAGATAATGAATCCTCGCCAAGACGTCTGATTGATGCATTTTTTAATGCCAAAGCGTCTGAGGGTTCGTTATTGGGTCTCGTAGGATCAACACTTCTTCAACTTAATACATGCGTTGCGCCAGCATTTTGTCTCTTAATTTAATCTCTCTGCGGAGCTCTTGTTCTTGAATCCTGTCACTGAAAATTATAAAGAATCCTGACCTCTGTCGCATTCGGTTATCAAATCGCAGCGACGAAGATAGCGGACCGTCTTGTGTCAGCAATGGATCTGCATTACAAATTAATGAAAATTATCCCATGCACATCCCAAAATATTATACCATGACTTCGCCTTCTTTGGAGCCAATTCTTCCCATTTAGTCCATTGTTTTGATGGTTACTTTGTCTCAGCTGTGAAGTGATGGATCCGTGTTTCATCCATAGTTATGAATCGATGCAAAAACTCGGCTTTATTGCAGTCGACGGTCATCCAATATTGTTTTGTGGATTTTATTTACCATTTCTGGTGTGGTCATTTTATTTGGTTTAAACGGTCAAATCGCTGATTTTAAATGCAATCTTGGTATATCGATAATATAAAATGCTTAAAAGTCATATCGCGTATAAGAAAAAATGAAAAACATTGGTAGCTGGGATATGACATCGAATCATTTAAACAAATATTCACTATTACAATTTTAATAAATCGTCAGTATATCAACATGTATTTATAAATCCACTATAGCGTATTATTTTGATTCTCATCGTGTTTGTACTCCCATTCGGTATTATATTTCAATTTTATTATGGTCAATGTGTATTATCTAAGAATTTTTTGTACTGATAACAATGTCAATGATAATTAGTAATACTTTTATGCATCGATTAATCCTGGCATGTTTAATGTATCTCCATTCGAAGATTTTTAATCAATGTGTACGCTCCTAAACGTCTAATAATTTCATTTAAAAAAAATCACCATCGGAAAGCTATTTATAAGCTCGTTTTTAATCCTTCCGTTGTAATTGTACGGCTTCTCTCTATCACTCTCTAATGGTTTTATGATATCAACGTATAATTCCCTAATTAAATTAACATACTTTATGTGATTCTTTTCGATTATGTGACATTTTTTGAATAGCACAGAAATTCTTATGTACTATAAATAAAAATGCATATTTAAACAGCTTTAAATTTACTACATCAATATTGATTTTGGACAAATACACATTTGCTATTATAACCATTGATAGATACTATTTTTCCTTCGCTTTGCCCTCGTTATCTCTCCGAATATCCTTCGTTACATTCGTAATCGATTAAAATTGCATATCGCAAAATGTGGTTTGAGCGTATATAAAAATAAAATGAATAATTCTGCACGTTCAGTACTGTACTTTTGCTTTTGCCCCCCGCTCCTTCTGTTAGACGTTTCGTATACGCATTTATGATTGAGTTTTTCTGTCGGTAACATTGTGAAAACAAACTCCATAGTGTATTAATGTGTCGCATGAGTTGCATAATTGTGAATCGCTCGGATAATATACTAATGTTAACAGTGTAACACCCTTGCAGATAATATATAACAAGGGCGATTTAAATTACGAATAACATATGAGAAATGGACAAATTGCAATTAGACTTAGAAATAGCTAATAACACCATGAACGAATTTCACCCGACGCCTCCCATTGCCGATGACTTTATTTGTATTTTTAATGGCGAATTTTTGAATCCCATCTCAGAGTTTAAAGGTAATTGACTATTTGAATAGTGAAGTTTGCGTAGAGCTTTAGAAGTATGTAAATACTCTTTGTATTGTAAATTATTTTTGGTATTTTTTTATTGAATTAGTTCATTGCTACTAAAGAGAGTCTGATTTCACAAAATAAATTAGAAAGTCTGCGGCTAATTGAAACAGAGTCGTGTGCACCTCGCGCATTTCTATCGTAATTTTGTGATTAACCCGAATCTTGAATATTCATCCATGTCTATTGAATCTAAATCATGTAGTAATGTTGCAAGTATTGTTATATAAATCATCAGATCATTTCGTTCGTGAACATTTTTGTTACCTATTAAGACAAATTTCAGCCTTCCCTTCATTTGGTCTCTTTGAGTAACAGTGATTCAGCATTTAGTCACGATGTACTAATGCATTTACTTAATAGCATGAATTTCGTTTGGAATTATTTGAAACGTATAAGTTGTGAAATATGTACGTTAATATAATCTTAATGCATGAGTTTCCATTTCATTCAAACGTGTTTCAAGATATGTAACGGAATCGTGGTGTGCTTCAGTGAATATTTTTTTTTTTTGGGAAATGCATGCTTTAAATGATCTTCGACAGCCATTGTAAAATTGCTAAACTTAATATTTTAATCCGGGATTATTAATCGAATTAAATTAATCTGGAAAATCAATCATCGATCAATTTCCTTTTTTTTAAATCAAAAATACTCCGTAAATCTTATAATTTTTGTATATAATTTGGATAAATACGGGAGTAGGGGGCTAAATGTATGAGAGCTGAAAAGACGTAAAGATAATTGTATGAGATCAGATTTTCAGTTTTAAACCGATATTACAGGTTGTTCGGGTATCTTTTGCTTTTATACTTTGACGAATAATCAAAGATCTCTATGTAAATATTAATTGTGTATTATAAAAAAAGTCCTACTATTATGCTTAGTTGTAAAGTCATAATAATAACACAATGATATATTCGAGGGTGGATCTTCGTAGATATTTCCGTGTGATTTACATTTTCTAAAATGCTAAACCAATCAAAATAATATTCGCTGTGTCTAATATAATTTTTAACAGTAGTAACAATGATTAAAAATGACGACGTGTATTCCCCCCGGTGATTTTTAATTTTGTATGTAGATTGTATATTGCTTCGATCGAGGATATGCATGTCATAATTAAAACGCAATAGGGGTGTATAAATATGTAGTTTTGTATTTTGTCTGTGTCTATTTTGTATTGTGTCTAAAATTACCCATAAAATATATGTAAAAATCGATGTATAATACAAATATTTAAATGTTTACGTTCAGGATATTAGATGGACATTAATTCATATTTTTCTTTTTCTATTTAGATGATCCGGAATTTAGTGAACTTATCGGCGAAGCAGAAACGGCTATTGATAATGGAATTTACCCAGAAAGAATATATCAAGGATCAAGCGGATCATATTTTGTTAAAAATCCTGCCGGTGTAAGTTGCTTTTTATTTTATAAAATTTATAACGAGCCGATGTGGGTAGTACAATAATAATGCGTATCTTCTGATGAGTATTCATACTAAAATTACATTTGAATATTTGATTGGTCCATGCTAAATATGCGTCATAAAATAATAGCGATATTAATAAAAGGGTATAGATAAATATATTTGATGATATGATAAGACTTCATATTCTAATTATTTGCCGCCTATATTATTTAGTCGGCCGTAACGAATGATCAAAGAATAAATTGATGTTTCAGGATGAAACGCAATATAGTAATAATAAATATTACATCACGATGAGCAATGGTCATGGGATCCGTATAAAGTGATTGCATACAACATCTTTATAAACGTATCGCTCATTTATTCTTCGGCCTAATTAGTCTATATTATAATGAATTTTTGACTAATTGCAAAATTAAATTAATCATTACATATTTTGATACGTTAAAAACCTTGGCCTGATAAAACGGTATAATTTGTTTCAGATTATTTATGTGTTTTTAAAATCACTTGACATTGATAAAAATGCTCTTGTATGCATTTATTCCTAGTTAATACAAATTTATTTAAAATACCGAACTTAATATTAGATTGTCCCGTTGGGAACGTCGTTTTTTTGATACTTACTTTTTTAATGCAAGGTTAAAATGGATGACGATATCCTGCATGCCGAAATTGAATCAAATCCAACATAGACCCTGCGAGAATTAACAGACAAGCTTGGATACTTCCGGAAAAGTATTCAAATTCATTTGAAAAAAATGGGAAAAACCCTTAAATAATAGCCCTTTTAAATGTACAAGACGACAGACATCAGACAGCAACTGACTGGATTGGGGGTTCATTAAAATCAAATTCATTTCCAGCGCTGCTGTATGGTCTGTTCCGTGTCCAACCCCAGTTTGAAGGGGGCTGCAGCAGACGACGGACTGCATTGGACGTCATTTGTAGTATCTAACCACGGAGACGAATCGCCGTTCGAATAGCCTAAAACCGTTCTCCCCTGTTTGCCTAGGATGTTGAGGGTAGTGGTGAGCCTTTGACACAGACACATCATTACTCCAGGGGTTCAACCGTTGCCCACTGGCATAGGGTTGGCTCTCCCCCCTGGGGTTTTATGGGTGAAATTGTACTACCTTCTATTAAAATAAAATGGATTATATCATCGGAAAAGGCGTCACGTATAAACATTATACGGTATTGACATTTAGATGACCTTTATAATAAGTGTTTCCTTTTATCCTGCAGAACGGAAAATTACAATATGTCGTAAATTATATCTGATAACTGATGTTAACATGCAAACGAATTTCTATTTGCCACAATATTTTCAATGGTTTACTTCTTCCATGTGCCAATATAATTTCACCTCGGTATCATTGAGTTATTTTTAAGGACATTGTCCAATTGTTAAAATGCTTTCATAAATCGTGCTCATTGTCGGTCTACAAGGTTGTTGAAGTTTTTTGCAATGAGTATACATAAATGATTATTCAGGTGTTAAAGGAGATCTGTCTGCGTATTATTCATAAAGTGATGAACTTGGACTGTCGCCGTGCATATTTCGTTGGGCGCTTTCTACGAATAAAAATACAATAGTCTATTTTAATGCGTTCTCATAAATATCTATCTGGAAACGCTGCCGAAATACCGTGCACCTGTTAAATTTGTGTGTACGCAGAACACGAAATTTTATCAACTGAATAATAATTAGCCCGAAGCGAACAATTAACCTTTATCATAGTTTGCCCGTTTATAATTGCGTTTTAATCATTTGTTTTGTAGTACAAATGCGTATATAATTGGCATAAATACAAGTTATACATAATTATTATGAATTTAGATTATTCTTCGGTTTTGAGACGTCACAAAGATTAGGAAATGCAGAGAATTGTTTACGTAAAATAATGTTGCTCAATTGAACAAACATACATGTTATGTAATTTGACAAATAATTTGATTGATTTAAATCTGTTTTTAATTTTTAGAAAATTATAGGAGTGTTTAAACCTAAAGATGAGGAACCGTACGGAAGATTAAATCCAAAATGGACCAAATGGATGCACAAATTATGTTGTCCTTGCTGTTTTGGACGTGCTTGTTTGATTCCAAATCAGGGTTATCTTTCAGAAGCAGGAGCAAGCTTAGTGGATTCCAAATTAGGTCTGAAAGTGGTACCTAAAACAAGAGTAAGAACGTCATTCATCTACACAATTAATATTATGTATTATGCTATATTTTTATGTATGTATATTTTTCCTTGCCGCAGGTGGTAAAATTAGTTTCTGAAACATTTAATTACATGAGGATAGACAGACAAAAAGCTAGAGTTAAGAAAGCACTAATAGAACAGTTTCCAAATATGCGTTTGAGGTTTAACCGTATGACACTTCCACCCAAGGTATTCTTAATCTTTACATTATCGATATTGATTTCAAATTTACATTTCTAATTTATAATCATTATATTTTACAGACTGGTTCATTTCAAGTGTTTGTGGACGGTTATAAAGATGCAGACTATTGGTTGCGAAGGTTCGAACAGGAACCTTTACCGGCAAGAATGGCACAAAAGTTTCAATTACAATTTGAGAGATTAGTAATTTTAGATTATATTGTAAGAAATACAGACAGAGGGAATGACAATTGGCTCATTAAATATGAGCAGCCGACTGTTGTTGGGCAGGCACAATCCAACGGGACAGGTCAGCTGGCCGCCAACAGTATAGCAAGAGTAGAAATGTCAGAAGCAACGGTGTGTTCAATGTTTTAAATTTGTAAATTATTTTTGAGCTGTCCAATTTTAATTTTGATCGTTATTTTTTCCAGGATTGGAATTTGGTGCAGTTACCAGAAATTTCAATTGCAGCTATAGACAATGGATTAGCATTTCCTTTTAAACACCCTGATTCATGGAGAGCATACCCTTATCATTGGGCTTGGTTGCCGCAAGCCAAACAGCCATTTAGTAGTGAGACACGGTTGGTATACTTTATTTCAAAATAAATGTAAATGTTAGTCTTTGACTTCAAACACATAAGTACTTGGCCTTATCGCATGAAAGATAATCATGCTATAACACCATATGTTTATCTAATATCTGGGAATATCAAACTGTGTAAAGTTTTTATTATAAGATTATTTATGTTTTAATCAATTTTAAATTAATAAAAATTTTGCAAATATAAGGCAATCTCCGAATTATGATAGTGGGAATTTCGTTTAGCATTCAATTCTCCGTGAGGATGGATCCAAGGTATTAGAACTCTTGGACCCTTTCAATATTTTCACTGTTAATACTCCCAGTATTCAATCTCGATATCATCATATATTTCGTTTTAGCATAGTTAATTTTCATGCTGAAATTAGCAGCAGCTCCGTCGATAAACATAAGTGCTGCCAAAGCCTTCAATCCTCCTTCGTAATTGGCATCCCCCTGTCTGACTCCCGTCGTCACCTCTTAAGTCTCCGACGGGGCACCGCTGAAGCGAACTATACTAATACACATCCTCGATAGCCTCACCAGCTTACTCGGGATACCCATCTCCAACATGGTCTTCCAAAGTTATTCCCGATTGACGCTGTTGTATGCCTTGCAAAAGTCTATAAATATGTGGTGGAAATCAACACCGTATTCTCACATTTTTTCCGAGAGTATTTTCACATTAAATAATTGGTCCATCTGTAGTGGACCTGTCCGGTCTGAAACTGCATTGGTACTCCCCGAGAAGTTCTACTGCAGGAATAAAGCCTCTTCAATATCTCTTTATAGGAAAAGGTTACATCCATCTCGTCTGTATCATATATTAATCTCTTCATTCAGTCGATATTAAGGGTAGCATAGCCTCCAAGTTTCATTTGGAACCCTCACCAGATGATGATAAAAGACAATGTTATCGTTGCATTGCATTTGTCTCTCTTCAAAGCAATCTGCTTGTTGTTCTTTTTGCGCTCATTCTGTTCCTTGAGCTTTCCTGAATCTAAACTGGCCCTATATGCTATTGAATACTATTAACTATGTAAGATATAACGAGTGATAAGCATGTCGGGAAAACTAAAAAAGTAATAACGCTTATTAGATTAACTGAGTATAGTAGAATGATAGGAGTCCCCTATTGCAAATGCAATAAACGAGGGTAAATAACACTTCATAGATAGCTACAATAGATATATGTAGGAATAAATACATTTTCATAACGTAACATTTCATCAGGGCCGTAACTAGGGCGTGGCAAAGCAGGCGCCTGCCACGGGCGCAACTAGCCTTGGGGCGCAAAACGCAGGATACCGACCCGATTGAGAGAGTTGCACGTCGTGTTTATTTTATTTGACCATTCTACTCTAAATGCATTATTGCGTTAATTGGCATAGCAGTATTATGGAGTCATTTTCGGTATCTTGCATGGGGTTCCCCTGCGTCTTTGTTTACAGATAATACTTGTTCATTGCGTCAGATAAGTCTGCATATCGTCTTCGCAGCATTTCAAATCTTATCTTATCCAAATATATAATACAATAAAAGGGTTGAAAACAAGTACTTAAGACGAGGTGCATAAAATTTTAAGTGATTAGTCTTTTTCGGACATCCGAAAAAAAGTGTTTCGGCCCTCGCTGTATCATCTCCTTATATTGATTCGTCAGCATCAACACCGTCGTGGTTCGTTCTCTCAGACCGTTATGTAACCGGGTGAATAGGATGAGGTGAAGAAAGAATGCTTTGATAACCTCTGTATTATATACGAGAGAAAGATCTGGCTGCGGGAAGGACGCCCTCCCGTAGTCAAGGCTATCCGACGACTCTTCTCGATTCCCGCTTCTTACCCAACCAGCAACGATGTACACACAAGAAACGATCTTGTCGTTTTTATATATGAAATTTGTTCGCAGTGCCACAGAAGATGGCGCTGTAATTAACACATTGCGCCTAAAGTGAGATGGAAGATATCGCTGTTAATCTAGTGAATTAAATCTATTCAGATGAACAGCGCTATTGCATGACTCATTTTCGGGCGTCTAAAAGTATACGTGCATATATTAGATTTTCACAACGACAAAAAATCGTATTCTAAAGAATCTTTTAACCGTCATAAAATTTAGGTATAATTAACTGAAATCGCTATCGTCGGATAATCTATTAAGCTCTTTCAACAAAGATAAGACGACTTTCGTTTGTGTTGTCTTGAGAGCAGGCGTTTGTTTTGATAATTAAGATACTTGCACCATTCTTATTGTTGATTAACTTCGTTATTCCCCCTCAACTGTTCTGGAGTGGCGTCATTAGCCGAGTATTCCATTCCTTTGCAAAATCTATTCCTTCAGAAGTAAACTGGTGGGTTTGCACGGTAACCCTGTCTTTTTATTTTTGCAACACAACAAACGGCAAAAATAGCTGAACAACAAAAAGCAGATACTATGCAAGTTGAACAGCCAAAAAAAGAAGAGGCTGATGAAACAATGCTTACGGTCCGTTGTTTGAAGAAGACTCTCGATTATTTATAATTGTTATGAATTTAATGATCGGTTATTGTCACACAATAAGTTGAAAACTATTCAGAATTAACCTTTTTTAATTATTACTGATTTAAATCGTTTATTTTTTAGAGAGCTAGTTTTACCCCAGCTGTCGGATATGAACTTTGTTCAAGACTTATGTGATGAATTATATCTTCTTTTCAAAGTAAGTGATATCGCCTCAGAATGCATTGCGTAAATATAATTTATATCGTCGTACTTGATGCAAATTATCTATTTCCAGCATGACAAAGGATTTGATAAAAATCTTTTCGAAAAACAAATGTCGGTGATGAGGGGACAAATTCTCAATTTGTCGCAGGCTTTGATGGACGGAAAAAGTCCCGTTCAATTAGTTCAGATGCCGGCAGTCATTGTCGAAAGGTATTTATTATTTTTATTGTACGCTTATTATACGCGCGTTTATAAAATTGCTTCATTATCTGCTAACAATATTGTTCTTCAATTTGTTCGAGATAAATTGAGCATATATGAAAATGGAAAGTAAGGGGATCTCTCAACGAAGAGTTTTAATTGATAGACTTGGAATTCTGCCATACATTTTTATTTTATTTCAGTCGAAAATTATCATTACATTGATGCATATAAATTTATTTGACATTTTACATTATGATCGTAGATCTTACAAATTAATTAAGAATGGATTGCTATATAAAGATGTTGGCGTCTTTTAAATACGTCACATTTTATCAGAAACGCGTAGCAACAAGACCAACTGTGATATTAAATTTCATTGTACTCGTGACACTTAACAATAATAATCACCAGTTTTAATTTAAACGCTTGGACAATTAGTTATTATATTATTACAACAATAATGTACTGCTCTAGTGATTGTTACAATATGCGCATTAATCATTTTTTTATTATAAAAACAATTTGTTTTTTTTTTTAGATCTAAAGATAATGCGGCGGCACCTCGTTTTTTTACATTCAGTGATACATTCACGCAACGCTTCCAAAACAAGAGCCCGTTCTTTTCGTGGTGTTAGTGAATTGATTAAATAAATACATTGAATCAGGGAACATTACATATAATTAACTGTATCAAATGTTTTTACATGATTTTATATTAATAAAATACTTTCAAAGAGTGAAAATCAAGTACTATTTTCATTATGTATTTAAAAAAATTCTAGTTATTTCATTATGTATGTGATATGTCACAAGTCAGTTGTATATATATATGTAATCTAAATAAATCCCGACGGTTTAAGAGTTTGCATCAAAAAGGTGAGTGCGAGTGGGTAAATGAACGTTAGGAAATATATAAGTGCCCTATTTACAGTGTGTCCGCACGGGGATTGAAGACTTATTGCGTGCATTTATATTTCTATAGCGATCGTGCGCCAAAAGTATGTACAATTTCGTATTGGCTTTCGAGATAATGTTTTGAATTCATCCAAAGTTTTTTTTTCCAATTTTCCGTCAAATCAATATTAGTAACCATATGATTTGTCCCGATATTCGACAAACTGATATGACTATAATTACTGAACCAATAGATTAACGACTAGTTGCATATTAAACCGCTTAGATATATTTGAATGTAATCATAAAAGTATTTAACTTTGATGAGTTTAGTCCCTCGAAATCAAATTGCTTATGTATAACTTGCTAATGAAAATGAATATTTTTTTTTGTATTAATTTAAAAGTATGTTATTTATTTATTACACTGTATGTTTTCATTTTTAAGAATATTCTTAAAGTACAATGAAAATAATGTGCAAACTTATTGATTCTTATAATTGTGCTCCAAAGACTATTGTAAAAATGGTAAATGCATCATTATTTTTGTTTAAGAACTCTGGCGATTTGATATCGGAAATTCAAAAATACATATTATCAGCAGTAAATTAAAAATAAACGTAAAAATATTTTTATTTAGAATTTAGGAACAGATCTAATACATATATATAGCACTTTTAAAAGCTATCCTTTGATTATGTCTAAATTTTTATTGTGAATGGTCCGTCGACTATTGAGCCCGTATAGGTTTTCATCTTGATTTAACAAGCCGCCTGAGCAATATATAAATAACGATTGTCATAACGCTGGGAATCAAACGAAACATATCAAGATGATACTTATAAGGATACTCAGTTTGCGACAATACGTCATTTGTATGGAGGTTTTAATTTAGGACTTTGCGGCATGCGTTACTTTTATGCGATGCTTATTTACAGTTAAATTATCGGTGATGCAAAGAAAGCGAATAACTGCGCGAAGTTTCTATAGTTGATAGAACGAGACGGTTTCGTGGACTATGGGCGATTTCGCGAAGATATTAAAATTTGCACAAAGAAGCCGAAATGAATTTAAAAATGCGGACGTTATACAAAGCGTCTCGAGTTTCAAAATATCAGTGTGATGGACGAAATTTAAAAAAAATAAGATTTTCAGATGAAAATAGTGATTCGAGCATATAAATTGTCAGATTGGTTTTTTTTGTATATAATTATGATTGACATTTAATTTTAAAATGTTTCATAAGGATTCCAAGTGTGAGATTGTGATGGAATTGTGTTTTGGATATGCAGTGAATTATATAAAATTAACGCATATTTGTGATATGATTGTACTAATTCAATATGCTCCATAATTATTTTGGACTTAATGAATTATTGTTGATATCTGGATAATAAGAGTTATAGAGGAAGCTAAAAATATTGTCAAATAAATGTGATGAAAAAATGGAAATCATTTAACACGGACGTCTTAGAATATCGATCTAGTTTCCTATATGTGTTTTTTCATATTTATTCTAATTGTCGAAAAATATCCTAAATTAACATCGATTAAGACAATTTTTTTAGTTTGTGAAAATACCCACAAAATTATTTAAAATTCAGTTATATACATTTTGATCCAATATGTTTATATATACATTTATATATCTTATATTTTAAATAAATTAATATTTTGCATTTAAACTTTGTTGTTATTTATTGCATAAACGATTTATCAATTATGTTGTATTTATAAATGCAACAAAATTGATTATACATAATATAACAAATTTATGTGATTGACGGTTGTGTTAATAAACGAGTTCCGCTTATCGATGCGTATATGGCAACGAATTGAAATTAAATTCTTAAAATATTATGTATGACCTTCCAAATACAATAAACGAGCGATTTTTGAATTCCAGGAAGCTGACGATAAAAATGTAAATTCAATAAAATCGAGGCTTTGCATGCTGTCGGCTTAAAAAGTCAAGGTCGATTTAAATCTTATTTATAAACGCTTTTGATTGTTTTTAAAGACGTATTTGTAGACTGATTGATTCGAAAGCAGATCAATGGTAGTTGCAACTCGTAAGCCGTCCAAGATTTGCTGGAATTATAATAATTCTATTAAAAAAGACTACAGAAATTGTTACATTTTATCAAAATAAATTTCTAACGAGACAATAACGTCATAATTATAATAATTAGGTATTATATTTAATGACGTTCCATAACACATCATACAATCTCGGAATAGTGACAAATAAATGCTGCAATTTAACTGGAAAACATTGCTTAAATGGAGGCTTTTACGGCGCAGAAAGAAAAGGAGAACAGATGTATTATTTATCCTTAATATAATGAAAGCATTAACAATGATCATGATTTCTAATCGGTCATTGATGGGGCAAGATATAAAATCAGGGACTGCTGCATTAAAGATGACTATAGTTCAAATATAAATGATTGATTTTTGTGGGTTACCTTGTTGTTGGATATGTAATCTCCTATGTATTTTATTGCAGTCGCCACAAACAAACATTTTCAAGAGTCTATGAATTTAACGTTGGTAAATTAACAATATAATTGTTAATCAGATTAATATTTCCAACGCTTTCAATCGACCGAAATAATCAGCTCCATTACGAAATACATATCGGCTCTCTTTTATAATTTTATTTATAACAGTTTTTTAATGTCGTTTGCAATTATTTACCGTTTGCAAAATAAAGAGGGTATAAAATAATTTATAATGATAAAAATGTGTATTACAGTTTAATGATTTCTTTATTTATCAATTATCAATTTTTGCTTAAAGCTCGCTCTTAGAAGTTGCTAAATCTGTTAAGTAAGATATATGATCTGTTCTGAATTACACTCTTCTTGGTTCTCAAGCCGTTTCATGGCGACATCTAAACACTGAAAAGCTTCAATCATGTTTTTCTGAGCAGATGTTTCTTCAATTATTCCCTCATCAATCAAAATCTGGAATCTAGGATTGTTTGCATCGAATTTAACCACTTGGTTATATTTTCTACATTATAGTAACATTTGGTGGAAGAAACTTTACTGTAAACTTTTTATCAATCCGGTTTAAACATTCTATAGATGAGTGGGACGGCCAACTATTAACAGTCATTTTTCATGCCAACCCGAACTTGCTTTGAAAATGGAATTTCCATTTAATTTTGAATTGAAAAATATTGCTTTTTCACACAGTAACGGATCAGATATTGGCTTCTTGATTGATCTTCAGTTCATAAACTACATAAAAATACACTCTTGAACTTCTGTATTTCCTGATTTTTTCATAACATTCCGCTCTGAGCTTTTTTTGTACACAGAATGCATGATATTTTATACCTGATGTTTGTCAAATCGGTCAAACAAATGGTGATGGGTTTTTCCCATTTATGTGACACTACAGACGATTTCGAAATCATTAAAACAATTCTTCAAAAATAATCCTAAATCCTAACAAATACTAAAATAATCACTCCGTTAGAAACTTTTATTATGAAGAATAAAAATAAAAATCCAGGGTTCAATGAAATTGATAATACAATCATACAAAGGTAATTCCGATTTCAAAATCAGTAAAATATAAAATATCCATCCTGAAAGCTATAGATCGATCAGTCTACTGTCCGCACTTAATAAACTCTATATCTGTAACTTAAAACTAAGACTAGGCTAGATTTAAGTATGCATCAATGTATTCATGTACAATTATTTTAATAAAGGGTTATTATTATTATAAAAGTGGACACAGTTCTCCACGTGCAAATCAGCAAATTGTATTTTTTTTAACAATCCGGATAGTCGTATCTGTATATTTATAATGTCCCCTATTATTTAATTTATACCTATTTTAACAACCAGTTTTTCAGAACAATATAAATTTATAGCAGCAATGGATGTATTGTTTGTGGGTCTCAGCGCCTCACTGATTCACATATAACTAGGGAATCCAATCCCGAGCCAAAATTTCGATCCCAGGATTGCATCAGTCCAGCCTCCACACTCGTTGAAGGTATCGCCATCACATATTTAAATGCTAGTTAGAGTTGATGACCGCGTGAGCCCCCGTTTTCGTATAACACCATCAATGTGACTGATAAAATTCATATCTGCTGAGACACCAAATAAAACTCGAAAAACTCCCGATTTCCCGACAAATTATTTATTTCCGTCACTGCAGATGAATACTTATATATTATAATACTTTGATGTGATTTATAATTATATTACGGAGAAATACAAAAATTCTGAACCCCGTATCTATTATATTTCATATCGATATTCCCATTATTAGAGTCGAGGTGTAGTAAATACATCACCGGTAAAGACGTGTTCTCAAGTTTCTGAAAACCACCTTTCAATTTATCTATGAGAGTCTTGACAAACTAATAATGTGTCATTGGTGTTTATTTTTTTGTTTAGCCTGTTTGTTGTAAACTCTGTTTAAGAACCACTGCTCTAGAGCGTCAAATATAATATTATCAAATCTTCAATTCGTACACAATCAATTTGGTTTAATACTCATTAGCTACACAGTACAAAGTATAAAAAATTACTCAAAAGTAGTATCAAAGTTTATTATGCATATAAACACATTAAAATGTATTACAAAGTACAATATCAAAATCACAAACACGCATCAAGTAATTGTGTCAATACTACTAATAGATACAAATTCGTGGAACTTTTTATCGATTTGAAAAATTGCATTCGCGGACGATGTATTTATGGAGTATTAAACACTATTAGATGTGATTATTGTTGTGGTAAATGCATTTTCTTATAAAATTATACTATAAATATTTCTATGATTACATTTATGGTATTATAATAATAACGGGGATTAATGTCAATTTTATTATTATGAAATCATAATATTTATAGTATAATACAAGTGTTGTTACAAATAAAGTTAGGCGTCGCTAAGCTGTTAATTAATAACTTGTAATACTTAAATATTAAATTAAAAGTGCGGGAATAAATTCCATCATAGTTGAAAGCTGATTCAATAAGGATGAAGAACGCGTTTATCGCAATGTATGTTGTTAATTCATTATAAAAGAATATGTGCGCTCCGTACGGATTATAAGTTGACGGCTCAAGCTCAACTAGTGTGCATTGATTTAATTCCGGTCGTACTGATGTATTATTATTAGCTTGTTTATCTTCTTAAAATGGATTTTTATTTGCTCCCAATATGAATTTACAAGAAGATAACTGTTAAAATCATTCACGCAATAAATTAAGTATATATAAGCATAACAATGCTGCTCTAAGGGTTAACAGTAAAAATACATAAAACGACGTTTACAATATGAGATGCAGAAATAATATTTCAAAAGAATGACATGAATTGTTAGTATGCTTGATTGATAATATATTAATACGACGATTACAGTGTCTTTAAAAACATCACAATGATTAAGTACCAATTGTATATTTTTCAGCATTATAATATCAATTTCATGCAAATATTATATATGTATTTTATTTATAGACGCTTTGGTTGTTTTGTATTATTCAATCATTGTGCTAAATTATTAAAATAATAAATTGGGTAATATCGAGTGCATAATAAACATTCTCATTGGAAATCTTCCTTTATTAAACTTTGAT
Organism: Stenopsyche tienmushanensis; assembly: GCA_008973525.1. NCBI lineage: Eukaryota > Metazoa > Arthropoda > Insecta > Trichoptera > Stenopsychidae > Stenopsyche > Stenopsyche tienmushanensis. The sequence continues at coordinate 1,468,512 of WACJ01000402.1, forward strand.
ATCTAAAAATATAACACTTATTAAATATAAAAACATATATACATTTCAGCTTCTACATAAATAAAAATTCAGAGCATTCCGTTGAAGGTGTCATAATTTAAAATTATTACACAATCGTATTATAATGAAAAATAACAGGTAAGCTACGTATATATTTATATCACTTATAAAATAAATTACCTATACATAAATGAGTGTTAAATGATGTAAATAAATGTGAGGATTAATTTGCAAAAGATATCTTAAATAAAACTATGACTAGCGAAAAATTCGACTAAACCCTACATCAACCTTTTTTTCATAACAATGCATCAAATGTAGTGATTAAAATCAAACATAAAAAAGCCAAAAGCTATTCAAATAAAATAAAATAGATGACCGAATATACATTCGTACAGTCGATATTATACACGAGTCAATAATTATTGTTTTCAGATTTAAAAAAATTTCAATAGGTTTCAATCGAAATAATTCAATTATCTGACTGGATCGTTTCATTACACAAGACTTTGATATTAATAATAAAAAATCACTTTCACAGAAAGATAAATATTTAATACCGTTGAAAATTCAATGAACGGGAACCATCGACGTGATCACATTTAAAATTTATGATTATTTTAATATGGTTCGACAGACATTTTCATTTGATTAGCATAGTGCGATATTTTGAGTATTTTGGGCCGTTTCCACATTGCATTAGATTTATATCAATTTATATACTGGAAAAGTCTAATAGTTATTAACCTTTTCCACCCGTATTCATATTTTGGTTAGGGTGTGCCAGTTTCGATTTGCTATTCATCAATTTTTTTGTTCAACGGAAAATTTATACATCACACATAAGACACTTATTTAGTATTATAGAAATAATGCAGTCGTAAAAAATATAGCACATGATACGTGATATATACACAAGTTTAAAGTCGCTTTACGAGTGGAAAGGGTTAAAAAAAATTGTACGTACAAGGTGCGGCAAGAAAACTTCCTTATTTAAAATGTGCGGTGGGATAGCGCTTATTCGAAAGAACGGGGCTTAATGTTTTTTTGTCATGTAAATTTAATAACGATTATGTAATGTACGGTGATGTGCAGAAAAAAATCATGGAGGTTCAAGAACCGTCAGGACATCTGAAAACATCGAGCACATTAGACAATCAATTTTGCGATATCCAAGCGATCTGCACGCAAACATGTAGTTTCATTCTTCTGTCTTTTCGTTTCCTCATGGCTGAGGATCGTAACTATGACTATGTAGATTTTGTACATTTTCTGAACCACGTCCTTCCAGCCATTCCTATCTACCGCCGCCCGCAGGGTTATAGCGAGGGTTGAGTCAGTCGCCTCCTTCACTTGGTCGCTCCATCTTCGTGGTGACCATTCTATTCCTCTCTTCTCTGACACACTACCCACCTTATCTTTCTTTTTTCTTCCACTGCCACCCGGCTACAAGTGAAGCAATGCCAGGGTGGCAGCAATGTTTCCCTCTCGGGTCCTCTATGCTGTCATCTATGATGGTTCAGATGGGGGGCGAAGGCGACGTCTCTCGCGCTCCGCTTCTTCCTTGGCCCGGATTACAGCCGTTGCGTATCTGCACCACGCGTTCCATGTCTCCGCGTTAGTCAGCATCGAGGGTATCATGATGTCGGGGGAGAGCGTATTTAATTCAAGCTTCTCCTTTAGGTTTTCCCTCTCTGCGTCGAACGCCGGACAGACGAATGTCGTATGTGCAGCATCATCCGTTTCTGCATTGCAGTGGTGGCATCCCGGTCCGGTTTCTTTTCCAATTCTATGGAAATAGCTACCGAAGCAACCGTGCCCGGTGAGCACCTGGGTTAGGTGGTAGCACAGTTGCCTGTGCTTTCTGTCCACCCAGGGCTTCAGGGTCGGCAGGATTCGGTGGGTCCACCGGCCTTTGATGGAGTTTTGCCAGCGAATCTGCCACGCCTCCATGGTGAGCTCCTTGGCTCTCTTCTTATTTTCACCGAACCGTGTGGTCTTCCTCTCCTTGGCGGGAAGATCTATCGGCGGTACCGCAGTCAGCGCCAGGACTGCGTCCTCTGACACCGTGCGGTACGCCGCCGCAACCCTGATCGCGCTCCTCCTCTGGACCCTGGCCATGTTGAGCCTGGCCCGCTCTATGTGCAGTGCATCGGCCCATATCGGCGCGCCGTACAACAGCACCGAATGCACTACCTCATTGTAAAGCTTCCTCCGGTTGGTCTTCGGGCCACCGATGTTAGGCATCAACCTGGCCAGGCCCTCTGCAATTCCGGCCGCCCTTGCTGCCGCTTTCTCCGTGTGTGCCACAAAGCTGAGCTTGTCGTCTATCTCCACCCCGAGGTATCGTATCGATCTTGAGAATTTAATCGTCGAGTTTCCGATCCTCAGGTTGGGAGGTGCAAGCTTTCTGCGCCTCGTGAAGAAGAGGGCTTCCGTTTTCTGTACGGCGAGTTTTAGCCCTGCCTCCGTTAGCCAGTTCTCCGCCTTCTTCAGGGTGTTCTCGCAGATTATTTGCAGAAGCTCCGTGGTCTTGGCCGTGACTAGTATGGCTATGTCGTCAGCAAAGGCGACCATCTTGGCCCCTGACATTAGTGTAACTTTTAGCAGGCCGTCATACATGACGTTCCACAGTGTAGGTCCGAGTACGGACCCCTGTGGAACGCCGGCAGTTACCGGTCTTTCCTTTTGGCCTCCTTCGGCGTATGTGTACACCAGTATCCTGTCGTGCAGATAGCTCTCCACCATTTTTAGAAGATATGGCGGGGCGTCAATTTCCTTCAGCGCTCTGATGACAAGATGCCATCTGGCCGAGTTGAAGGCATTCTTGACGTCGAGGGCTATCAGCACGACGTGTGCGCTGGCTTTCACGCTTCCCCTCCATGCCGTTTTCACCGTGTCGATGACTTGGGAGATGGCGTCGATCTTGGAGCGGCCCGCACGGAAGCCGTACTGCTGTGGGGATAGTCCTGGTTCGATGTACTGCTGGAGGATCATTCTCTCCAGCAGTTTTCCCATCCCGTCCAGCATGCACAGCGGTCTGTACGCCGACGGTCCTGGGGTTGTTTTCCACTTGGGGATGAGGACCAGCTTCTGTCTCTTCCATGGCGCTGGGAAGACCCCCTCCGCTAGGCAGGTATTGAGTACTGTCAGCAGGAGGTTCGGGTCGAACCCGACACACTACCCACCATCATTAGGTTTTATTTAAATATTCTCCATCCCCGCGAGCAATGTGTTTGAAAAGCTTTAGTATTCACTTCAGGCAGGCGGATAAGAGTCTATTTTTGATTTTAAGCTCCGTTAGGATGGACTGGTTGATTCTTTTGGTAGTCCACGGAATCCTCAGCATGCGACGCAAACACCGCATTTCGTGCAGCGTCCATGTTTTTGCTCCGTATAAAAACACGGAGAATATGTGCGTTTGGACTAGACGGGGTTTAGTAATTTTTGAGATTTCGCGATTCCTCCAGACAGGAGTGAGTTATGGCATGTTTTGCCATGTCTCATCATTTCCTTACTGCATCCTCCATCTTCACATATTTGTGACCACACAATGAACTCACGCACCATGTCGATTTCACCCCAATTTAGGGTAGTTTTTGAAGTTCCTGTTCTAGTAATTTACATAATTTTGGTTTTCATCTTATTTATGAATAGGCTATATGTTCCACTTCGACGCGATGCAATAAATGTTTGAGTTCTTACTCATTGGCAGCTATGAGTGTCATCTGCGAACCTTTTTTTCCCTGTGGGCGAGGAATCTTCCAAAGACACCCAGTTAATGTTGCCATTACCTGGGAAGTGTGGGATTTACGACTGGTAAGTTCCATAAGGGAACATTGCCGATCGCGCCTACCTACTAAACCCCTCCCGTGGTCTCCTGCTGCCACCCGTCGCTGTGTCCCTTTCTGGGATCCTCCTTTGTCTTCTTCTTCATCAATGTGTCCCTCTTGGACTCCTTGTCATTCAGTCAGGCCGTGATTATTCGCATTTGCAGTTATTTCCGTCTGCCTATTTCTTCTTCTTATATGCTCAGCGTCTTCTTTTTGCTGCATAACACACTTTGTCATCTGCGAACCTATGGAGATTCCTCCTTCCCAGCCATCTATTGCACGCCTCATTATATATTCTCCGTGTATATTAAATAGCAGTGGAGACAGAACGCAACCCTGTCTTAAACTTTCTTCTGTTTTAAAGCACTCTGATAGGGTATTGTCAATTTTTATATGTGACATCCATTTCCACAAGCAAAATCCACAGAATATTCCATCTTTCACAGTTGAAGTCTTTGTGTAATCCAAAAAACAAAGCATCATGGGAACATTGAAATCTCGGGATTTTTCAATAAGCATTCTGATGTTCATGATCTGCTCCCAGGTTCCCTTTTTATTCCATCCATTAGTCCCCGCAACCCAAACTTCATTACACCAGACCTATATGCTTCAACATCCGTACAATATTTTTACTATGCCCATGTTATTCCCGCAAGTGTAAACAGTAAGTTGACAAAGTTTTATCGCAATTGGATGAACGGTATGGAAGCGCATTAAATACAAACAAACATTGATTTTTATATATTAGACTATACCTATGTTACTTGCGCAATCGTTAGCAATAAGTGGACGAAGTTTTATCGCAATCTGATGAACGGTATGGCAGCACATTACATATGAACAAACAAAGATTCATTTTTATATATTAGAAGATTATAGTAGGAATTTTGACAACAATGTTTTGCAATTTTCTTGCTAGATTGAGAGCGGGATCTAAATTTTTTGCAGTAAATAATGATGGTTTGGAAGATTCATCTTCTCTTACATGATCCGTTTCGACCGTTTATTCTACCGCATTGAAATGAAAACGCGCAAATGGAAAAAATAATTAAACTACTATTCATTCATTTTTAAAATAAGTAATTTCCCGGCCGCACCCAGTATGACAAATAATTAATTCCGAAAAGAACTAAGGCACACATCTATTTTTTCCATTATAACTAATGGTAACCGACGACGAATTTGTCTTTTTTTAAATAATGGAATGCAAGCTATTCAAAGGTCATCTTTTAATGCCGAGTGTGCACGTTTTCAATTTAGGTACTCAATGGGGATGAATGATGATATTTGACGAAATACACGGCTGCCAACTCTTTACAGAATTCTTCGACCACGATGAGACTTTCAAAAAGCGGATCACACTTTTCGCTGAAACAACATTAAAATTTCATATGAACAAATTAAATTTCATCGACAAGATATCAAAAAAGTCCCAACCAACCTTTCTTCGAAAGAATCGTCGCCGAGCAATCGCTGTCTAGTTTCTTCGATTATCGAATTAAATCTCTTGATTTTTGGAATCTGCGACATAAAATTTTTTGATAGTTTCTGAAGCGTTTTAAAGAGTGTAGTCACATTTTTTCCTGTCGGCAAAGTGGGATTTAATAAATATTCATGTAAATAGGGATGGGGCATCATTGCCAATTTGGAAAAAATTGCAGTCAATTGTAGATTTATTTGATATGGCTGATTGGGCATATTTATAAGCAGTTTGAACAGCGTCTTTAGAAATGGTCCTTCGTCGAATGTCATTTCATCGTCTTCGGCCATTTCGCTCAAGCTGCATCTATCTTTTTGATTAAGAACGAGTTGCTGATGAAATGTATTTGCTACATTGTCTATGTGAATTTCAGTATCATCATTTGTTTTATTTTCGTGATCTAAAAATTGTCTATGTTCTTCGCTATGGGTAAAAATATCATCGACGTTCCTCGATTTTGAAATTGATGAATCGGATTTGTTAGCTTTATGAGTATTTGTACTATCTGAAGAAATGTTTTCGCATTGTGTTTCATTTTTGACGGCCGACGTTTGAGGCTGCACATTTGAAATCGAGGCAAGATTACGCTGCTTTTGATAGCATGGCGAACAATGCATATGTAAATCTGCTTCGGGTCTACTATCACAGCTATGCGAAGAGCTCGTGGACTGATCATGCCAAACTGCTTTTGTCGGCCAACAAAATCCTGCAGTTGTTTCTAACCATTTCTGAAAAATATTACATTTTATATAAGGAATAAAACAAATAATGCATTTAAAAATGAAATATTTATAAAAACAATACCAAATAATGTCTATTTGCATCTTGCATATATTGTTCATAGCCTAAGCCGCCAGGATCGGACAACAAATTTCTTGGCAAGAGAAGAAGAAAACTGCAAAATAAATACAATTTATTTTAAACTGTTACTAAATTATGATAATGATATACGCATCGAATAAATAATAAACCTGTTGATGACGTGATGAATGCTATTTGTATTTTCTGTCGTACAGGAAGCTATTTCAAATGATTGCGCAAAGCTGCCATCTGTGTGACCTTCACAAACTTTTTTCATAGTTTCCCTAAAAATAATTACATATTTATATTTCATCATCATATTAGATTGTCGCGTTAGGAATGTCGTTTTTTAAATAAAAGCATTAAATTCAAACAAAAAATTATTAATTAATTTCATCGATACAATGTAGTTATTGTAGTTATTATATATGTAGTTATTAAATACGACGCGTCAGCGATAACTGACATGTAACGAAACGCTCTCAAAATAATTAATTACTTATGGGTCCCCCTAATATATTTATTTAGTTTATAAGCTAGTGTAAGGAACTTATCTTACAAAGAGGTTTTAACAAGCAATTTTTCCTTTATTATATTATTATAAATTATTCTTATGATAAGTAAAGTATTAAAATTTAGTAAATATTAGTAAAATTTAGCTTGTAATTAGGATAAGGATATGAAACCAAAAACTTTAGATGTAAACGCAAAAAAATGTGGACATAAATAATATCTACGCTATGCTATTTACTATAAAGTTGAAAATTCACTACGAAAGTTTTATTTAGCATTCATTTTGCGCGCTAATGTTACATTCCTTTATTTTAGCATTCATTTTGCAGACCGTTGTTAAACACAACGGAGATATTTTCTATTATTATAATGAATTAACATAATTCAACATCGTGACAGGCACATAAAGAATAGCATTTATTCTGAATGCAAAAACCTTTTCAATACTCGTCGGCTGAGATCATTCATTTCACCAATAATATGAATGGTAGAAATTAAAACTTGAATATATATAAATAAATTAACATACTTGTTGCGTTCTCTTTCTTGACGTAACGATTGTGCATTTAATCTTTCCCGTTCTTCATCTTCTGGATGCTGAGATGTTCGTATCGGAGCATGATATCCTCTACATTCTAAAAACCCGAGCACTAAACAGTGTAGAATATGTTCGGACCCTTTTTCTAACATGACCTTAAATAAATAAAGCATTTATAAAATATGCATAAAATTAACAAATAACATTTAAGAAAAATTAAAATTTACTTCAAAAAGTCGAAGAGTTTCCAAGCATAATTCCATTTCTCCTTCTAAGCAATTATCAATTAATGTTTGTAATATGGAACTTGGAGGCCTTACTGTAACATTTGCACAATCTCCGACTAACCACTGGCTAATTTCTAAAATTACATAAAATCGGCATTGATAAATGAACAATTTAAGAGCACTTGAGACGTATTATTATATATATATGCACTCGACATTCACATAATATCTTATCGGTGAATATTTTGTAATTGTTTTGATAATTTCAGGAAATATGTTGATTGCTTGATAAATTTATAAAGCGTTTCCTGCCTTAATAATAAAACCACAGAGATTCTGTGTTTACGAGCATAAATGAAATCGTTGAATACAATGTAAAATTATTTTTAGACGAAAAGATAAAACTAAGCATACCATTTAACAGCTCTACGGAATCTACAGCTTTTAAGCACTTCCCGATAACCGTCGTCACCAAAGCGGCATTGTGTCCATTTTCCAGACCAAGTTCTAATTCAGCAACGAAAAAATGCCACCTACATCAGGAAATATATTGATGATTAATTGAAATATTACGTCGATAAAAATGTGTATTTATTCATATATTACCGTAGAGTCTTAGCCAATCTTATAGCAATTAGAGTATGACATTCTTTAGCTAACGTATCGCAATAGTCTAACCAGGATAAAAATGAAGTCGTTTCTCGGAGTCCGATTGATTTTACACATTTATCAACAAATTCTTGACTAGCGTAACTATAAAAAAGATACATTTATTATATACATGCGTAAATTTAAAATAATAATAGCTATGTTTATTTGATTTACCCCCATGTAATATTAAGTTGGTCGATATCACAAGGATCAGTGTCTTCCGGTAAGGCTTTATATTTATCAATTAATTTATCTATGAGATATGCACATACAGAGCTTGTGTTTGCGATTAGATGAGCTATTTTATCGTCGGGAAGAGATGTGACTATCATGATACCTTCACAGGCACGGAGAACGATATGATTATCCTTGAATGAAGATAATAAATACAGCAAAGTTATAGAAGTTACACGTTTTTTAAAAATGTCAATATTACATTTTATATAATACTTACGGCGCTAGATAAATATGAAAGTAATAAATCCATAAGAAGAAATCTTTTATCGTTGTCTATAAATTCGGCAACGCTTTTTTGTTCAGATGCGTCGTTATTGCAAATGGAAGAACTGGTAGTTTCATTTTCTGATTGTTCATTTTGTTCAGAGTTGTTCGGAGATTTCGGTTGAGATACTAAAGATACGTTTTTAAGAGGATTTGGAACATAATCGTATGCAAAAAGAGTATTTCTACGAGGTTTTTCTTTCAAGTCGCTGTTGAAAATAAACGGCCAAAGCTCTTCTTCGTAATTGGCGGATAAAAATAATATTGCTAGATCAGGTTGTTTTCTTACAAGGCCACACAGAGTTAAAAGCAGTTCGACTTCTTCTTTTTCATTAGGTGATGCATGATTATTATTGCACAATATTAGTAATCTCTAGAAATACACATACAAATGTTTGAATAAACATACAGTCTTCGTTATAATAAATATGCAGAAGTGTATATAAAAAGATTTTCACTTGTATAGGCTTATGCAAAGCTACTTCTTGGATGGGAGTAGTTTTTATTCTTCGAAGCAACGAATTGTACCATGTTAAAACAATTCCCCGTAGACCGGGAGGTTGATCAGCTTCGGCTAGACTGGTTAGACATGAAGCAATCCCAAGTTTGGCATCGGTTAATTCTGTTATGCAAGGTCCTAGTTTATCTTCAAATTCAGCTTCTTCATCCACCAAATACTTTGTTGAGAACATATTAAGAAAAACACAGATTAGATTAACGATATATACATTTAACTAAAGTGAAAATCGTTTAATACCACAATGTTTAACAGTAAATCCTGATGCCTGCCGTAAGACAAATGGAATTATCCATCAGCATCATAAATAATCTATATCCATAAGGTTAGTACGAAGTAACCATTCAATCGATCCTTAGAATAGAGGTCCAAGAAGACTAAAAATCTGGGCGGAAATGGAAAATTAACAGAGGCTTTGATGAAAAATCTCAGTACATTACGGCTTAGCCATTCGGAGAAATGTGAATAGTTTTTCAAGACATGAAGAAGGTTATAATGGAAACTTTCAACACATGATATCAACAGACAACAATCCACAACACGTCAACTGTCCAAAGCGAGATGACAGCTGGTGCAAGTGGCAAAAAGCTTAAGCTCTTGGAACGCCGAACATCTTCAACCGATATATGAAGATTTGTCGAAAGATGAATTACTGAGGAGATGTTTAGGTGATCACACATAAAATGCGAAGGAAAGTTTTAATTTGACCGTTTGGCGATTGGCTCCAAAACATCTACATTATGTATTTAAAGTAATCGAGGTTGCGGCATTTTTAGCTGTTGCCTTATTTAATGAAGGAAATTCAGCACTTGTAGTGCTGATGAACGAGTTGCAAGTAGTTGTGTACTTGCAGAACTTTAATTATGCACGGCAAATGGACGAGCAGCGCATCAATCGACAGAATAGATGCGCCACGAATAAGTTCCTGCCGTTTCACCATCAGATGGCAATATAACAATTGTGTGCGTGTAGCTTAAGTGGTGATGCATCTGAATTGAAGTACTATAACCTGGCTTTAAAATCAGTGTGCGTCATTCCGTTAAATTTTTAAACCGTTAATTGTGAGGAATTTTAATGTATTACTATATTCAAAAGAAATCTGCAGTTGAAGAACCCCCAATTTTTCATCTTATTCTATACATATTTTAGTCCCTATAGCTTTGTATTAAACGATTTTCAATGCATTTATATATAAAATATACATACCTGAAGCATGTGATGCAGATGTAGGGGTATTTTGGTGTTTTCAACATGAACCTTAGTTGATACATTATCACCGATGTAAAAGTTCTGAATAAGTTTCCAATGGTATTGAAAGTCCACAAGACGAGTGGCAGGAGGCGCAATCTACAAGCAGTTTATTTTCTCTTCAAAAATATACAATCAAGTCAATTTAAACGTCATTTAAATATTTTTTCTTAAATTGATGCATGACTAATTTACAGTTGTTTATGTATTATTTGATGTTTTGAAAATAGCAAGCGCGATAATTTATCGATCGGCAATCAGATGATGCATTCAAAACAACGGCACTGAATAATATACGATTCAATGTCAACATTCAAGTGCAATAAAAAGTCAGCACTCGGTCAGGTGGAAACCGAAAATTGCGTGTCAGTGAAATGGTAAACTAATAGTTCGCAGTACGGAAACTTATGCGATCGTACAAATTCATCGATTCCGATCGAATCGATGTTTATCGCTGTATTTATAATGGAATTAAAAGGTTTCGGACCAAGTCGGCGGCGGAGTGCAGCGCCTCCGAGACGCGCCCCAGCATGGCCCGCTGTCACACTGACAGCCAAAACATAGACACTGATCACTGCACCTGATTCTCACAGACTCTAAAATATGGCCATATGACAAAAATCTCTACCGTTAAAAATATATTTTTTATATATATTTATAATAACATTCTCACCGCATTAAAAATTAAATAATCGCATAAAAGACAAATTCTTCAATATATGTTACATAATTTTATTATCATTCAAAATATTTTCAATTTTAAAATTATACCGCCATGGAATGAAAGTTAAAATTGTGTCACTATCTTTCATAATTAAAACTATGTTCATATAGATAAAATTTTTGATGCGATTAAAAAATATTTTTAAATATTGACATGAATAAAAACCATATTAAAATTTAATTTTTAATCTGAAATTTTTAAAACTATTTATAAATCAATTTATACGATGCGCTCATCTTTTTCGTGGACATTTTGCTAATTATTAAGATAAGGATAGATTTAAATGTCAAACGACGTGTTATTTTTGACGAAAATTGTAACGTTGGAGGTGCGACGGCATGGACAACAAACGGTGCCTTTCGGCAACCGTCTAGATGTGTCTCTGCTCTGTGTCGATGGGGGCCGTTGTCAAGACATGAGAGGCGGCGGCGCGGCGGGGACGGGGCTCGGGGCGGGGGGCGCGCCCCATCACACATTTCACAAGCCCATCATCACTTGTGAGTGAAAATTTTCAACTCTCAAACCCGTTAAGCAGACAATTTGTCAATACGCCATAAGAAGACACGAATTCCAAATATTCAAACAGATACTCGACTATCTCCCCTAATAAGTGCTCATGTAAAAGTAGACGCTTTTAATCTTCCGCCAAATTTATTCCTAGATGCTTAAATAAAATTAGAAATCGTCTTGGATTATTCATAAATGTATTTTAATTTGTAATTCTTATTTTTAAATTAAAATGTCAATAGAAAAAGTGTGTGTGTGTATTAAAATATTTTCATTGATTTGGACAATTAAGTAGATTTATATTAAAAATGCTATGATTAAAATATTTGATTTTTCCTCTTTATAGATTTAAATTTACTTATTGATTTGTATTATATAAAATGTCTATAAATGTACATATTTTATATGGATTCAATTGGAATTCTCATTGACTTTATTGATATTTTATATAAGCGTATTAAATGTGTAGGTGCTGGAGACTGGAATTTATTTTGTACGCTAGAAGCGCCTCTAGTCGCAGCCATTCCTCAGGATTCAAGCGAGTGGCGTCGCTCTTACGGTAGAATCTTCAAAAAAGTTTTTGTGGAAGCGACGTTTGAAAAATTCAGCAAAGATATATTACCTGGCGAAAATGATTGGAACTTGATGAAAGAGCCAATCTTTCATATTTATTGGACCGATTGTACTGTAAGAATTTTTCTTAGCGTTTTAAATTCGTTTAATGTATGAATACGCATTGTTTTCAATTTTAATATTTGTATCTTGCAGGACGTTGAATCCTATAAAAATACTACCAAAGATGACATCGAAGCATGGTTTAAAGTATTAACTCAATATAACATCTCAGACTGGATGATAGTTTTAGTAGAAACATACGATATTAGAAAGACTAACAAATTGTTACCACGTACTACCGTTTTGGATAAGATACGCAACGATTTTGCTTCCAAACACGGCGATCGCTGTCTCTCCGTTATAAATCCAATCAAATCTGAATCACGATCGGCGGAATCATGGAGGGGCCTAGTCACTCGAATTCGACATCTCGTTCTCACGTCGTATAACAAAAGTTTAATAAGATTTGAGGAGCACATGAGAGAACAGAGAGATTTAAGGAATGAGCCTGGATGGAATTTCTCTGAATATTTTCTTTTGCAGGTATTTTTATTAATCAATACATCTTACATGGTATTAATTCTGCATATTTATGTAAATCTAAACACATGATTTTTTATAAATACGTATAAATTATAGAACATTTACGATAATATTTTTTATATTTACAACAAATCATTCGCAAATGAATAATAAGGTCCTAATACATGGATAAGGTTTACAATTTATCAGGCTTACCCGAAACAAAAAAAAGTCTCAATTTGTAAGCTTGTTCGCTTTCCATATGCTTATTCGCCTTTTTTAAATTTGTATTAACATTTTTTTGACTTCATTAGCTCCTTACTAGAATAAAAATAAGAAAGGTCCCCAACAGGAACCTCTGGCCTGCAAACAAAAGCAGGTATAGGGACAAGCCTGTGACCACAGCGGTCTCAGTGCCTTTGGGGTGCAATCTGGATGGAGTGATTGCTATAAGCGCATTACGCGAATTATAAACTAACAAAACATATACACACTTTATTTCGTATTAAGGTGGCAATTGACCGGAGCATTTCATCATAACTCGTCGGAAAATTGCATAACGTATCATGCTCGCTGCGAACGTTACATTACGATTAAATGCTCCAATCAATCACCACATTTAGAACATAATTTGAACCTTTTTAAATTTGATATTTTTATGTTTAATACCTGAGACTAATATGTATTTTAATAATATTTCTAGGAACAATTGGCATTCGTTTTAGAAATGTTGGGTCTGTATGATGAATCATTGGTGCAATACGACGAATTGGACGCTTTGTTCACACAATTTGTACTGAATTCTGCTATCGGTGACAGTCCAAAATGGCTAGTGAATTTTCAAAAACCTGTAGAGTTATGGAATGGTGCTTCTTTAACTACCAATATACCGTTTAAACGTAGGGAATTAATTAAGGACTGTAAAGCGACTATCGTCGACTTCAGAACTTATCTTTTTCAACGACAGAGCGCCATGTTATTGCTAACGTCTCGACCTTGGGAGGTGAGTAATATAGTCGAAATGTTCGAAGAGTTCACCAGTGTTAACTAGTATCAATTGTACGCATTCGTTTAATCAATTTAGATACTTTAAAAGACTTTGAACTTTGGTATTTTTTCACAGCGTATTTTCAAATTTTTGCTGAATATATATTTTTTGATTATTAATTAAAATATTTTTTAGATTGCGTCCAGATGCTTATCGGTTGTTCATAATACAAGCAAAGAAATAAATATACTGGAAGTTAGTGTTCCCGTGGGTGCATTTGCTTGCTGGGCTCTTCTTACGTGCTTGGAAGTTCTACAAACTTGTGAAAGTTTAGCTTTAAATGCATCACATGCAGTGGTACAACAATGCACCACGCATCAAGCCCCTTTATGGCATTATGCTAAAGATAAGGTTTGTGATAGTATTTATTTATTAATTTATAAAGATGATGACTGACTGAAGCACGTCTGGCGTTTCTACGGATGTTCACATCATAACATAACGCACTACGATGCGAGTACACAACTACAGGATACAGTGCAAATATAATGCTTTTTAGTTGTTTTTCATGGGGCCCAAATTCGATAATCGGAGCGTAAACAGAAGGAATACTGATGCGATGTTATAATGCATGGGATAAATACGGACATGTGGCGCATATTCTCTTGGGTGTTTTTTTTTTAATCTTAGATCGATAAGCTTGACTTTGTCATTAGTCAAATTTGCTGACTTTGCTGGAAACGCCCGTCCACCGTATATGGTGGATGCAGCAACGAACGAGTTGAAAGCAACTTGTGTGTATATACATATACATGTATACCACACGCTGTCCTGCGGGATCATTTATGGGTTTTGAGCACTTGTTCAGGATTGTTACAATACAATATTTTTATTTTTTGCTAATATTGTTCACACACCATTAAAATCGATTGTTTATATAGAGTGGTCTCAATCTACTAACAATGCTAATAAGAACAATTTTAACCTGTGAATCACTGGCGGTCAAGTGGTTAATGAACCTAAAATGGAAGATGCGTTTTCTAAAGTATTTTTGAATCTGGATTTTTACAATTTGCCTCATTTTTTATTTATAACGGACCGGAAATCGTGAAATAGAAACAGGTCTTTATTAATTTATATTTTTATTGCAGCTATGGGAATTAGGTAAACTATGTGGACTTTTACCCGGTACACCAGATCCGTCATCTGCACAATTACATCTGGTCGTTACTCTATCGGCCGGCATGACTGACATGGAGCCCAATGATCCTTCGCAGGGCTCAACGACGGCTTCTCCGATTGATAAACTGAAAGAAGCCCTAGGATCGAAACTTCAATTTCAAACACATTATTTAGAACTTGCGGAATTGGCAATGGGAACCTATAAACACATAGGAAGATTAAGGTAACCATCGTAAAACCGCAATATATTTGATAAACCCAGTATCAATGTCGTATTTTATCAATGAAACTCAATCTCAAATTTTCAAACGTTGTTATAAAAAGTAATTTCCATTATTAACTATAAACTTGTTCTACTATAAAAGCCATTTCTATTTTGTACGATTATTTAATTATTATTTTTCTCTTAAAATATGTTCCATTGACCGGAACAGATAGTAATCCGAAGGTGCCCGATTTAATGAATATGCAGGATGTAATAAAATATATCAACTGAGGTCTTTATATTTTTTTGCGTTAAATCAGTCACATGACGTCAGTCGTTGTCATGTTGCAGGATTATGTTACACCTAATCCGGCCTGTGCCGTGACTGTTTTGCCGTGTTTCAATAATCAAAATTAAATTATTTCCTTTGCATTCCACCACACACAATTTTTTTTGATGCAGTCCAGCTCTCAAAGTTGGGGCTGGCTTTTTTCAGGGGTTAATCAGATAGAGAACCCATCGAGTCTTGTTGCGGTCAGACAGAACGTGCGGGATCTTGTCTGTGACATGATGACGATATTGCGAACTTTTGTTACCTGACTTGCCGAGCCAAAAATGACAGTTAAACACTTTTAACAACCCTTAATACTGAATATTTTTTATATTTGCAGATGTGCCCGCTTTATTGGCCGTGACTTGGCTTCATTTTACAGCGAATTGGGTGAATCAAGCAAAGCATGTGTTTTTCTTTTAGACGCTCTTAGATCCTATGAAGAGCAAGGTTGGAAAGATTTAGCAGCACAGACTAGAATGGAACTTGTATCTTGTTATCAAAAAATGGGCGATTATGAAAAGTATAAAATTTATATAATTTTCATATCAAATTTTATTATAATACTGTTATATTTCATTGTTGTAATTTTATTATAGGTATACAAAGTTATCTGCAACAATATCGTGTACAAGCGAACTAGAAATTTTAGTGAGAAACTTTTATTTCGATGAGATGATTAAATCTATAAAAAATAAACTCAAAGATTCCACATCGATTATTTTATCAGAATTGAATGATTGCTTTAAATTAATTTCCATTGATATTTTACCTCCGGAAAGAGAAAATTACATAAAAGATAGCTCCATAAAAGTAAATGTCGTAATAGAGAGCTATTTTCCTAGAGAAGTTGTATGTCAACGCGCAGCCATAAGTATAGAAGAAAATAAAGATCAGGGGATAAGCAAAAAAATAGAAAAGAAAGCTCAAGACAAAACGAACAAGACTGAACTAGTAAATATAAGTAGTAATAGTACCGCTTTGGCATCACCGATTAAAAAAGGAAGCATAGGAAATCAAAACTTTGAAGACGTTGCAATCAACGATGAATTCATTACAAGGTAAAATTATTGCTCACTCACATTTGGCACATGTTATTTTTAAGATAATGAGCATGTTTTATTTTCAGTTGTAAATTAGACGATCTAAAACCGCGTAATCCGTTCATGTGTCCGTTGAATATGACGCTTCGATTAGATTCGAAAGAGGATAAAACATTGGACACGGCATCTGTTCAGTGTAATAATCCTAAATCGAAATTAAAAAGGGCCGACAGTACTAAATATCGCAAACAATCATCGACGCAAAGAAGCGACTACACAAATAGCTTTGGATCGGAAAATTTTCTTATCAAGCCCGGAATAAACGAGTTCACGTTGGAAGTGGTCGCTCATAAGGCGGGCGTATTTCGTTTGGGTCAAGTTTCCTTTATCATTGAAAAGAAATTGGAATATCTATCAAACGCATTGTCCGCGTGTAAGATGTGCTACGAGGTCATAACCCAAGGTGTTAATATAGCGCTGAATAAAGTCGATCCCAAGCGAGATTTGTTAGCGGGCGTTGAACACGCAATGGAATTAATAGTCACAAGCGGAAGTATGAACATAGCCGAGGTAATATTTTATTATTAGTTTTATATCTTTGTATTTTTATGAAACTTTATAATTATATTTTATAAATGTATTTCAGAAATGTAATATTCACTTAAAAACGTCAAACGGTCTTACTGCACAGTTAAGAAAAGAAAAATATCAATCCTTAGTGAGAGAGTTGGATATACATATTTCCCCGTGTAAACCATTTAGTACTATAAACGTACCTTTGACACTTTATGCACTTTTACCCCCGAGAAAAGATGAGAAACATATTGAACATAAGGTAGCACTTAAAAAGATGTTTTGCTGTATATATTTTTATAAATAGATCGATGCGTGAATAAAATTTTCTATTTGTAGATCTGGCTTCATAGTCCCTGGATGGAAAATCCTTTTATAGTCACGTTGCATTTTTCTCCACCATTTTCTACATCCTGGAGACTTTTAACTTCGAATAGGAGAAAGATAATACATGTGACATTAACAACAGCAACTACAGACCAGACGTCAATGGCAGTTTCTAAGCCTCAACTTCAAACCGAATGTAATGTCTTGTTAGCAGACTTGAATCCAAAGGGTGATCATGAATATGTAAGTATATAAGAATAGTAAGAAATCAGTGCTTTCCAATCATTTCATCATATTTTTCATTGAATAAAAAGACAATGCGTATGAATACCACTAATATAATAACTAATACTTTGATGTAATTGTATTACGGAGGAATACAAAAATTCTGAACCCCGTATCTATTATATTTCATATCGATATTCCCATTTATAAAAGTCACTCGCGAGAGTCTCGCATAGGTAGGGAAAGGTTAATTTTAAATTCACATAAACGTAGATGCTATATTCGTATATGCACCGCTTATTGTCTATACAAATCCACTTTTCTCTCAGATCTGCGCAGCATGAGTCAATCTTGTATATCAATAACACCATTTATAGCACACACAATTCGTTCATTACTTCGCGTTAGGGATTCTGAAGTCTTGGCTTTGTTCCTTTAATCTTTTCTACGAATCAATTGATCCCGGTTGTTGCTTATTAGAAACGCTTGGAGCAAGCATCCGCTCCGTTGTTCTTGGAATTCTTTTAATGGAATCTCATACGACATCAGTTGGGCGCAGACGTGTTGCATTTTTTTTATGCCTTGTACCCTGTTATACCTGCTTTTATTCAATACAAATCGGACATTTCGACGAATTTCGAGGACATAAAAATGGCGCTAATTGCACATATTTTGGTACGATTTTAAAATATAAATTATGTTTTTATTTCAGATATTAGATTCTAATGGTACCAAAGTGTCATTCATGTGGGAACTCCAAATGAATCCATTAGATAAATATATCCCAATAAAAACAATGTTTTCCATGTCTTATCGGATCGTCGACGATAAAGATAGTACTGAGTCTTTGAGAGAATATAAGTGTCCGTTTGAAATGCAGGAATACCAAACCTTATATTTAGTCAAATCAAAGGTTGAACCTACGAAAGGATCTGAGTTTTGTAGAGCATCACAGATGTGTTATTTACAATTATCTGTACAAAAGGTATTATAATGTTATTAAATTGTTTTGTATTATTTTAAAGTTAATTTATATTTAAACTAAATGAATCTGTTTTTAAAAGATTAATCAAACCGATCATAATTCCTTGATGTATGAAGTTTTGGCTGATCAGACAATGTGGGCTGTTTGTGGAAGAACTGCAGGTAAATATTTTTATTGAACTTCAAATCTAAATGTTCTTTCATTGGATAGAATATGATTTTAAAAAATGCTTAATTGTAGGTGTTATTACAATGGATAATACTGAACCACAGACCGTAACCTTAGATGTAATGCCACTTATAGCCGGATTTTTACCTTTGCCTACTGTGAGACTTTCCAAATATATAGCCGCCATTCAACAAAATGCTAAAGGTGATTTGATTAATGTTTACTTGTGATATTGATCTTCGATCTTTGGTCTTATGATATTTTTTTTATAGATGGACGTAAAGCAGACGCTATGGCTACTTCCCACCCTAGACTGGAACCGTTTCATCCCGGGCAGGTTTATCACAGTGGAAAAGCCCAACAGGTTCACGTTTTAGCTAGCGTCAATAGCAATGATCCACATTAGATCGTTTGAGTATTCTTATTGTCATATATTATTTTTGCTACTTAAACATTTACACATTTTCATAAATTGTTTTAAAATACATTGATAAAAATATAACAGCTTACATCTCGATAATGTTCTATGATTTAAATAGGTAGAATACAGTTATTATGTTATTGTAATCGGTAGTTTTTAGATATAAAATTATGTAAAAATATATATATGTAATAGAATAACAGATATAAATCTCTAAATTATTGCTTGTTTATTACAAATTATATTATGTAAAATCTTATATTTTCTTATTCTGAAATATATGTATGTGGCATGGAAACTACCTTATTTGAAACATGCACCCAGAAGTGACAGTTATTCCAAGAAGGAAAGAGCAAGATCTAAGTTTAGTAATGATCATGTATTGGACGAGGGAAAGACTGCGTGTTCACCCCACCCTTCTCGGAATAACAGTCGCTTCATTTCAAATAAGGTAGTTTCCCTGCCGCACCTGTATATATTAGTATTTCCCATTTGTCAATGGAATTATTTAAAGTATTAACATTATTAAATTAGGTTTCATTTTATATTTCGTCAAAGCATACGAATTATTACATTGATTTTATAAAAATACATAATAAAATAGATATTTATTACTTTATAGTACACAAATTGTTCTTCGTTATGAGGAAAAGTGGTGCTACCAGAACATTTATGGTTCTTCCATTTTTTTCAATTGGTCACCATTTAGTGATAATAAAAACCTTGATTGCTCTAAATACTTTGATTATTATACGGCATACTTAATAATTTAGGAGGAATAACGACGTTGGGATACCAAAAGAGATTGTCAATTTAAACATTTGTGATAAAATATACACCAAAAGTACTATCGCGTGAATTAAAATTCGCCGTAATATTTTTACGCGGTATCTACTGCTTTATAATATTGCAATTTTCATCTCGACACCTCATAACATGATCCACAAAAGGCCAGAAGTGTGCATGAAGCGATATTCGTTAAGCTAAACCTAAATAAGCACCATTATCGCTCAATTTACCGCATCGATCCGAGTGGTGCCCGAGAGTCACCGCTCGAGTTGTCGCATTATATGCAGTGGTGCCTGAGAGGCACCACTAAAGCACAAAGGGCTTAGAACAATTCCGTTCGCCCATTGCCCTATATACATTCAACATTATAATGGTTGTACTTGCACTAGTGTTAATTTTAGATTTTTTTAATGCGAATTCGAATAATATAATTTCAAATTCGCATAAAAACAGACCCAAGTGAATATACACGTCAATATTTTGAAGATGTCGTTATTCCTCTTAGGGTTTTAAACATTTCTTTATATAAATAGTGGACTTGATTCCTGAAATATGCAAATTTACGTGTATTTTTTAAAATTAACATTTATTTTTATTTATAAAAAATTCCTTAAAATTATCGAAATATTTTTGCAGTGCTATATTATAAAATGAACATTTTAATTTATTTATTTTTTGATTTTCACGATTACGTGATTCACATGATTACGTTAGCACTGACAACTCTTCTTAGCGTTAGAGAAATATATATATATATATAAAACCAAATCTTGTTCCGATGTCATGACATTAGCTATAAATCTGATTATATCAATGTTTTAATAGTTTCGCTTAAATAATGTATACATTGTAACTTATGTACAAACAAAAAACTAATTTGTAAATACTCATTTAAATTATTCTATCCTAGGTAAGAATATTGCTTGTAAGTAGCAAATTATTTTTTTATCTTGGCGAAAGAATAATTGTATAATCTTAAGTCCTCTTATGATACTTGCTTCATTATGTATTTATCTTAAACATGTGCCATTTGGTGTGTATTTTTTGTTATTGTTTTATGTTATGAAAATGGTATCCTAATATGTATATATACATTTATTTTCACACTGATCTTTTATGCATAAATTGGGTTTTTTTAAAAAAGACCAATGATCGGGATCAAAGACGAATCAGATTCTATATGAGAGATAATATTTCCTAAAGTTATATAAATTACAAATATTACAGAATGAGATTTTCAGTTCATATTGAAGTAAAAATAATATGTTTTTCTAAATACATTTTATAACGGTGATATTCACATCTTACGCTTAAATATAAATGGATATTTCAAATAACGGATCGATAATATTTATTTAATATTATAAATGATCGTCTGTAAAATGAGACTGTAGGTCGTAAAAGTTATAAATTTGACGAAAGTATATAATCGTTGATGTGCTCTTGTTTAAATAATTGTGGGCATTTTTTGGATGATTGACAATTGACATCTTATATCTAATATCATCATCATCATAATGCAGCCACAAACAGTCCATTGCAGAACTATGGGCCTCTTCAATATCCATTCACAGGAAGGGGTTATATACATCTCTGTACCATACATTCCCTTCTTCATTCGCTCGATATTGAAGGTAGTATTACCACCGAGTTTCATTTAGAACGCTCACCCAGCGCGTCTCCTGATTGAATGTATTAACTAACGCTTTCGCAACCGTCTTGATAGGGAGTATGGGGGGTTGTAAAGACAGTAGTTTTCTTTGGGAGACGAGGGAGTGAAAAACTACTCTAAGCGACCTTTTTGATTCTACTGGAAAGGGCTTTTCGGAATGCAGAGTCCAATCCCTCCTTATCTCGCTTGGGCGTTGCCGGGCTAGGGTAAAGATATACGTGAAGCTTAAGTGCATCTTGGATTCGCTCCTACACCAACTGAGGGTGTCTCCCCGTCCACGTGCAACTTACCCGAGCGAATTCGAGACTGAGTGTTTTCAAAATGATATAGAAGGCAACGGAAGACAATGCTATTGACGTTGCAAAGTGAAGTTCTTCATAAAGAAATAAACGATCCAAACTCCAATTTATAACTTATTCGTGCCTAAAAATTAGTATTCCATGCCTCATGTTTATATCATAGCTAAAATATTTGCATTCAGTGGTACTAGTACGTAAGAAAATCCAAAGTTCATTTTTTTTTTAAAATAAGTATAGTCAATGATCCAATGTAAAAAACGCCGGGGTACCATTTTAAATCCACATATACAAATCTATAAAGTACGATTCAATATTGAAGACATTGTTCACACCTTGAGATTGATGTTTTTCATTTTTTTTTTTTTGTTCTATTTCTTTGTGATAATTACTCATAAAATAAAATTGTATTTCGTTATATAACGTATATTGATATTTTTGTGATATGTTACTGAAATAATTTTGCTCAAGAAAAAGCATTTAAGTGCACCGACCATTTTTTTAACGACTAACTGGACACGCGTACTACAAACATACATCATTATAATCACAAATTCCGTCTAAGTTTCAGATATAAGTACGAGTCCTTTTTCGTTAAAAAATATATTAACCGTTGTGGGATTAACATGTTTAATTTTATTGAATTAGGTTTACATCCAAAATATTAATTTGTCTTGGTTTCATAGTCATCGAAAAATAAGATTATGCTTTTCTACAATTTAAATAGACATTTGAAAGCTTATTATGCGGCCATTATATATAACCTTTCGTCAAAAGTGTCAATTAATTTCACAATTATTGCAATATCCACGTTAATATATGCTCGGTTATGTTATTCTATTTTAACACTTTGTGTTGTAAAATTTACAATGGCCTTAAAATTGTCAGTGATCTATGTGCAAAATCTATCAAATTAGCTATCGTGAACGCCATTTGTATTAATGTAATGAATAAACATTAATATAAATCTTATGTTACGGTCACTAAAGACTAGCCTTGACTGAAGGATGGTCTTGATTTGTTTTGTTTTGTTATATGTTATTTTGTTACTTATATAGTCATGTAAAATATGATTAAAAATATGTATATAAAGGACTAACAAATATAATTGGATACCTGTTATATATATAAATATATAAAGAAGCGCAAATTTTATCAAAATATAAAATATATCTTAAACGTCTCATTTATTTCATTGCATCGTTTGGTTTATTTTTATTGCAATAATCAAAACAATCTGTCTCTACATACTGTTAAAAAATATTGCATGATCAAAGAGTTTAATGTCTTCGAGAATATAATCATTTTTTTATATTTTGCTGAGATGTTCGATGATCGTAAATGTAATCAAAAGAAAAGTCTCACATTAATTGAAAAATAAATTGATCATGATTTATTGGTTTAGTAATGCAGTGTCCCGGCTGAGTTTAAATGTGCGGTATTTAAGCCGAAGCAGCGTTTATTAATTTGGATCAACGAGATGATGGAATCAACAATTATATTCAGACTTCCACAACCTTGTTTTAAAATTTATTCATAGATTGATTTTTGTACGTATATATTTGATTTTCCAGTACGGAATACTTTTCAAAAGAATATATATATGTTATAAAACAGACATGTTTTTATATTACCGTAATGTATGCATTAGGGTGATTTTTATTTTTCGACTTTTAAAAAATTGGGCGGTCACCCTGTCATGATTTACCCTAAAAAAATGAATACGTGTTTTTTATTTAAAAAAATGAGATTTTAGAAGTCGCTTACCATAAGTCAAAGTTTCAGAAAAAACCTTTGTATTGTCACTTAACTATAATATTAATCTGGCTTATTGATTCTGGTATGTTTATTAGTCTATTTTGAAGTAGAATAGCATGCAGAAAGACTCACTACTTCACTACAGATAATCCTCCTCCCCTTCCCTCCTTTCTTAATTCTTTCCTGCGGGTACGTATTGAGATTGAGCCCTGCCCTGCTCCTCACTTCAAATTCAGTCATTAGCGAGAGCACGCGCTTTTTGTTTCCCCAATTATACGTACTTATTTCAACTTATCATGCCATCCACAAATAATGACAGGAGTTTATTAATTAAAAATAAAATCAATATTTGGCTTATCGACCAATCAACACCAAATCTGTATCAGTCAAAGTTATCTTCTATTGGTGAAGTGCTGCGTTTATGTTTTAACACTACAGCTGTAAACACCGGCTTGAGAAATGGAGCTTGTGTTCTTCTGGAGCAGAAATGGAAAAAAAAGCTTTGCTTAGCTTGTCGTCATCATATAATGGTAATTATATTAGAAGCTGTGGTGAGTCAACCGCTCGGTCCGTCTAGTGCTCCTGATATCCAATTGTTTTAAAGGTTTAAGAAAAACTGGGACAAAATCAATGAAAGTGATTATAAAACAGTAATTTATGATACCACGACCTTAAAAATCATAGAAAATTTTACTGCAGACAGGATTTCTTTTGCTCAAAAACATCTTCAAATGTATCAACCTTGAGATAATTATAAAGAGTTACTGAATCTTTCCATCATTTACTTGGGAGGAATTCCTGAAAAAGGAGTTTCATTTAGGAGGCCTACTGGTCTTCATTGTGCTAAATGGATGGCTAAAGCTATATGTTAAACATCAGTTGAAAGTGACTTGCATTTTTTTTAAATTTAAATTTTGACAGACGAGATATTTTTTCTAGTGGCAACACTGCCATTGACGTTTGAAAATTTATAGGTTTTATCGTTATTAATATAAAAATGATTATTCAAATTCAAATGATCACATATTAAAAGCGATTGTTGACGATACCTTCTTCATCATCAGATGCGTGTCGAAACAATGTCGCGCTGTGATCGGGTGGTCGCAATTCCTGAAAGTGAAAGTCGCAATGCTCTTGGCCGAGAGTTTATTTTGGCCAAAAAAGCGCACTTATTCATCAATGCCGCCAGCGATTATAAATCTAAGATGTCACTTTTAACAACAACAAAAAATAGCATTTATATGCACATTTCCTCGTAGATCAAGCCGCAATATATTTTACAATTAAATTTGAATATTTTTTATGCACTAAAAATTATTGCTATGGAGTGTTTGATTTATTCGATTGCATCCGGACGAGGCTTGCCTTCGGTTATCGAAATCATCACACAATGGATGCCGGTTCGAAAGTCTTGCTGTGTTTTAGACCGTTAGTCATGTCTTTGAAAAAATGCTATTAAAGCGATCATGTGTAAATCAAGATGGTCATAAAATCAATCAATAATTTAAGAACATCGCATCTACAAGCGCCCGATGTATGACTTGTATGTTAACGGTAACGATGACAGCACATAAAGTAAAACATGCATGGACACATCGACGAGGCATTTGAGGCTGTCAATAAGTCATGTGCTGCAAAATTTGCATGTAAAAACATCATATTCATAAAATTGTAACACATTATATGCGGGAGCACTTCTCGCGCGTCTGCCCCCTGACGCGGCAGTTTTCAGCGAAATTTTTAATGATTTATTGGCTTTCTATTTTATTTTATTTCATATTCCTTGTATAAAATATAAGAGTTTACAATCCATGTTTCAAAACCCCAAAAAAATAACTTCTTCCACCACTTCAAAACCTTTCGCATGAAACAATATGATGTTGCATATTAATCTACCGTGTCCAACCCGCCCATATTTTTATTGTAATCTAAAATGACTATTGGCTTGTTTATTAGCTCATCTTGATTAGATTGGTATGGGGTAGTCCTTGCTCTTCTTCTCATTGATTGGGAAGTTGACGTATGCTTTGTACTGAGTATTGTGACTATTATTTTGTCTCGCCAAGCTAATACTGGTAAGTATCTTGTTTTCTGTATGCTATCTTTCGTCCCACAGCTAATCTTGGTTTTTTTTTAATATGATTAGGTAAACCCTTTTTGTTGGTCATTATCGTGCCACTGAGAAAACATTTCCTTTTCAAGAGTTCTCCAACAAGGGTTGAATTGATATAAAACCTATCCGTAAATATATGATAGCCTTTTATGTTTAAGTTCACCTGTTGTAGATTATCTTAATTTGAGTTGAAAAGGTTTAACTTGGCGTAAAAAAAACTGTAAATAGTATGGCATATCGTATATGGAACAAGGAACGATTGTCTCGTCTAAAATGTCTATCAATATAATATAATATTCTATGGTTTTTCAAAATGCAAGCTTTATTTTGCATTACATCACGATTAATGTTCTCGTAAAACTCGTTTCATTGGATATTGTCCAATGAACCACTAAAATTTGACGATTCCTCCTCTTTTTCTACAGCCAGATCTTCTTACATCCTAACTCTTGCAGGGTCTTGCATATACATCCTCATTATTTGATGAAATTTTATTTAAAGCCATTCTTGCAATACTCATTACTTCTTCATAACGACTCTCCTCACTTTCAATTATATTTTTACAACATCCGACATGCATTTTCATTTTTGCATTTTTGACTCTCAAATCTTAAATTTATCAACATCTTTGGCAGAAGACTTCATAATGTTAACTTCTACACAACCTCGGCTCGAAATCTAAGTTTCTACCCTTGTCTGTTTGTAGGATATTTTTTGTACTCTGGCTACTGTCTAGCTTATCTTTATTTCGTTTTTGTTAGCTTGGTCAAACACAGTGCAATCGGCCAAGCTTATCAATCGAAGGCAAATAATAGCTGACAGAAGATTTGCTACAAGTCACATTCTTGAAGTTTTTATTTTTCCTCCATCGTTTACGCTCCGACTATTAGATTTGAACTACACAGAACAATGATGATATTGACACTGGGTATACTATTTCTTCCGAAGAAGAGAGTGATTTTGAGTCATATCGAAAATCGCAACGAAAATTATCATATAACGATGATTGTTTGTAATTAAAATAATTAGTGTTGCTCTAGTGCAGCACTTCTTAAACTTATGTAGTCCGCGGACCCCCAAATTTTGACCCAAGGGTCAAAATTTCCTTCGGGGACCCCCTCTTGAGCAAATTTTTTCTCGCGGACCCCCTTTTGAACATTTTTTTTTGTGAACCTTATCCCAACCCTTGTGACTTAATTTTTCAAGCAAAAAAACGTTTCCTGGCCAAAATAGAGCTTCTTATAATGTTTTCTGTAAATAATTTCACGAAAATATCTTGTTCAACTACAGATAAATGTTTTTTTATATCTTCGCGGACCCCCGGAAATGGCTTCGCGGACCCCGAGGGGTCCGCGAACCCATGTTTAAGAGCCGCTTCTCTAGTGGATGTCTAACATTTGAGTTGCCAGATGTCAGATATCCTTAAAATTTTACCAATGATGCAAGACGTCCTTTAAATGTCACCAAAAATGTTATTTTTTATTTGTCTTATTGTTTTGCTGTTTTTTTATTAACTTTTTTATGCGATTCAAAGTTATGCGGTTTTTAAAATCCATGAAACGCATCTTCACTTTTTCTATGTAATTGATAACACATTCCCGTCGGGCTATGCATTTTTTGCGTCTTTCGGATAGTATCGGTAGATGCATTTGTGCTTCTTTTGCCATGCGATTCATTGGCGTTAAAAAAAGGAATCTAACGCGATAATCGCAAATACGCCCCTCTTCAAGCGAAAGACAATGCTATGCGTAACCCGACGGGAATGTTTTAATAAGTACGCTAATTATCGCGAGAGCCCGAATAAAAGCTCTGAAGATAAGTGGCGCAAGAGCAGTCGGTGGCTGCTGTTTAGCTGCGGGCGAAATTATCTCGAGAGATGCCTCGTAATAGTGATGAATGATGTTATAAAAGCATAAGCAACAGTTCACTGACCTTGAATCTTCTGATGATTTTGATGAAGATCCCAAATACCGTTTCTTCATATCTCGGATGCTCTATTTTGTTAGGAAACGTCCGAGTGCGGTTTCACAACGTCGAGCTGTGCAAATAACGCAAAGCAAAGTGTTTCGGCAACAGGAAATCTCCGAGAAGATAACATTCTGGAATAGAGATTGAGAAGCGTTTGAGTTTCTTCATTCATTTCCCACAAAATAAAGCCTGAACGATATTTTTAAACGAGATAACCATTTTCTTGCTGTGGCGACTTTCATTCTTCAACAGCAATGCAATATATTTAGATTACAGGCATACCAAAACTTTGGTGAATTTCTTCCGCTTCTTCTTTTGGCAATCACTCACGAGAGTGTGTTCTTAGATTTATACGACAACAATAGCTAGCTGTAAGAGCAACATTAAAAGTAATATACATTGGCAGTGGAGGTCGAGATTTATGACATTTTCATTATCGGGCAGCGGAACAAAAGGCTTCTGATTTGAGATGGAGAACAAGCACGTTTTGTTTGGCAATAAAACCGCGATCGTGGAGAAGAAACGGAGGCAATTGTCGCACTTTACTAACTTCAATAGGCATTCGGACGTGATTTATGGAGGCATTACTCTTTATTTACGCTTGTATGATGTATGACGTTTAGTGGAATAAGAAAAAGTCGAGAAGCACTCCGAAATTCTGACTTTGATATATTATTGCAGGGGTGAGCAACGAAGTGTTGTTGCTTCAGAAACTTCCACTAAACGTCTTCCACTAAAAATAAAAGACTATGCTTCAAATATGATGTTCATCAACTCGAACTAGCATTTAAATATCTGATGACGATACCTCCAACGAGTGTGGAGGCTGAGCGTGCATTTTCAGCAGCAGGTTGCCTGGCTTCCAAAATCAGATCCAGACGAAAAGACGAAACACTGGATGTTTAATTTGGGCATATTTACTGTTGTAATGTTACTTCTGCATATTTACTGTTGTACTGAGTGAATCTGTTGACAGTTTTCCAAAGACACAGCTGATCGAGGGAGACAACAATAGCGACTAATCCTCCAACCACCTCCTCCATCTACCACCTCCGACATGCCGTAAAGTATCATGAATAAATAATTATTTTAATCTTTTATACTTATATTAACATTATTATAGATATTATTACATATTTTTTAAATGGATTATTTTTTCATAGTAATATTTTTGGGGGTCCAGAACGAATTAATTGCATTTACATTATTTCTTATTGGAAAACTCGTTTCGGGTTACGAAATTTTCGGCTTACGAGCTACTTTCCGGAATGAATTAAGCTCGTAACCCGAAGTTCCACTGTAATCTATTTTATTTCAGAAGCTACAACATTTTCCTAATTTAATTTAAAAATGCAATGAAAAATATCGAATTTGACTTGTAAAATATTTAATTTTTAAAAAACTAGGGGGCAACCAATTTATATTTGTACTCGCTAGTTAAATAATAAATTTGGCCGTCGCCATATTAAAATTATAGCGATAGGATATGGCTGAAAATGTATGGATTATAACATAATTAATATTAAATTAATTTATTAAATTATATGGTTCGATAATTGGATTATAAATTGACGCGAAAACAAAAATATAGCATGTTGCGTTTTATTATATTTGTTTACTGGCAACTCTGTTTTGGCCGATACGCGCATTTGAATAAAATTCATCCACTGCATTTAACCTAAATGTGTCAGAGTCACTACTTTGATATCCTCTTTTTTAGGATGCTCGTCCTCGGCAGGCCTTTAACGAAATATGACGACGATGGACAGTCGTGTATGGAATTATTTTTATTGCGAATATTTTTTATACTGTCACATTTTATGAATTCAACAATGGACGTCGCCGTATTTAATCTAAACTTGTCCATCGCGTTGCAACAAAAAACGACTTGATAGCTTTATCTTTCGCAAAACAAGGTCGCCGTTAGTCGCTTCACTTAATCTAACTCGAATTCAGTAGGTAATTTTTGTAAAAGATTAAATGCCTCTTGACCTTCGCGCTCGTCCATTAAAGCTCCTCGAGTGCGTACAATCGAATCATATACGCCGTTTTATAAGTCTTGGAAATTTCATGATGAACTTGTAAGGATTCTCAGCCCGACCGCAAAATAAAAAGAGATAATATTTATACACAATGTCTAGGATTTTATTTTGTGAAAATCCGGTTTCTCTGGATGCTCGCATATCCTCGTGAAATATAGCAGCGACGCAACAAGGACGCGATATTAATTCAACATTAAATTACTCGAAAAATCATATTTAATCCGTAAGATTAATGATATTGACGCGTTTATCAGCAATTATAAAACCGGTATGTACAAAACAGAAACTTGTTTGCGCGGTTAGAATTTGACATTCCACGTGCTATTTTTTACTACTTTTCGATAATAGCCATATATAGGCATCTCCAAATTTGTTTAAATTATAAGCTTGATTTAAAATATCGTTCGTACTTGATCGTATAGTGTAGACGTGGTCGCAGGATTCGACTCGATGGCGATTTTGCAAAAGGGCTTGTATAATGCGATCGAGCTGTCAAAATATAAATGAGGTCTTAAGGCGCTAATTGTCGAGCATTGATCCGCTGTGTTTTATAATGCGATGCATTTTGTCTTGAGTCCAGTTTGTGCTAAATAGCATCATGCTTTGTGCGAGATTCCAGAATCCCGCATGCTCCATCGACACATGCTTCTATCGGGTGTTCAACATCTCGCTTAAATATTTAACTAATACATTAAAATTATATTTCATTTCATTCAGATTTAAATAATTACAATAAAAATAATAACAACCATTATACCCTATTATAATTTTATTGGATCGGTGCATAATTATTGCGGCTTTTTTGTGCCTTTTTTTTTTCTTTAAAAATTGACGTTTTATAAAATTTTCTTTCCCTCTATTTTCAGTTAGTGAAGATACATATCGAAAATCATATTCATGTTCTTCATAGTATGTTCTACCGATTCGAGATGCAAAACGGTAATTTTGCAATCTCAACGAACTTTGGTCATCAAAGCGTTATCATTTCACTCGTTTGAGATAAATTAATACTGAAAAAAAAAATATATATATATATATATACTTTTATTTATATTTAGTTCTTCTGTTGGCGTGTATGCTGCTGACTCGTGTAGGTCTTCATTCGTTTATGAGGACCTAATGTTCATTCATTTGAATCTTTTTTCTATGTCATGGACAATATATCTTTTCAGCATACGCATCCCGGAGGTTTGGTTGGTTAGCTCTTCGATCAAGCGGTTGGGGTGTGTGTTTATTATTTGTTTATATTTTTGACTATAGCTTTCAATCTCCTGTTTCACTATAGATATATTTAGTTATCTGTATATGATTTCGTTTGTCACGTACCATGGAGTGTTGGAGAATGTCAATATTGGAGATCGATGTGGTAGAGCTATATTCCCTACGTCCAAATAGGTTTTAGTATGGTTTTGTATATGTTTTATTTACTAGGGACAGTTCTGATTTTCGGCCCATCGGCCAATATAATATTCTCATTATAATTTCGAGTTGCTTTATTTTCTTAGTGATGCGCGTTTTCCATATTAAGCGTCTGTTCAAATTCATACCGAAATATATTACGCAATCATTTAGTGAGCAAGAGTACATGTTTCTCTTTTGTTGGTGAACGTGACAAGGGGTACTTATTTTAATTAGCCTTTATGCGCCGCTTCTGCTGGTCGGGGGTTTTATTTGTCAGTTATGATTTGAGTATGAAGCAACTCGTGGGCAGTTGTTTTCCAATTTTATATAGCAAGCCCGAATGCCACACTTTGTCAAAAGCCTGAGTTACGTCCAGGAATGCTGCCGAGCAATATTTTCTATCTTCTAAGTTCTTGTGGATTCTATTAAAGATCCTGTGTTCCACAGTCACATGTTGTTGAATTGATTTTGTTATTGAACGATATTTTTAAAATAAACTATACAAACTTAGCTCCAGATTTGGTTTTAATACGTTGGCTCGTTAAAGAGTTTTATCAACGTTAATGGCCAAATATTTCATTAAAGCTCGAAACATTGTAATACAATGCCTGATTGAACTTATTTCAATATATGAAAACGACATTGTTGATGGCAACGTGCTATTTTAATTTAAGCTAATCAATCATATGCTCTTATCAGCGTCCAAATCGAACTCACAAAAGTGAATATAAAGACAAAGACGATGCTTAGTTTGAATTTGTACATAATTTTGAGAAAATTATAGGAACAAAATTTTTATACGACAGAATATTAATAAATATATTCATTTTGCAGTCAAAAAAAAATGTATACTCTGACTATATAATTGGCTTTATTACCGTATTTGCCATTTATTTCAGTCATGCGATGCTGTTTAAATTATCATCTGTGTTATTTATGAAAATACTTAAATCAACATGGTTACTTATCAGCCGGTTGCGTCATGAATGACATAAAAGTGTTTAATTAACGCTTTTTTTATATATTGTTTGGGTAACATATAATTCCTCTATCTATTTATAAGATATCATATTCATTATTTGACTTTTTTATGTATTAAGGATTAACATGTGGTATTTTTCTATGTATATCTAAATTATGGAATTATTAATTAAATATAAACACATAAGCCGACAAGACTTAATTGATTATCTCAATATTTACTTTTTCAGAAGCAAAAAAATAGAATAAATCTGGATTGATACGATATATCGATCTGTGGATATCTCAAATTTATTGGTACGGTGAAAATCTTCTTCCTTAGGTTGAATTTAAGCCTGAATTTTAATAATAATAATTCAGTAACCAATCTATTATATAAACATTTTATAAATTTAAAGATTTAAAAAACTATGTATATTAATGTTTTAATGTTTAATATGAAGATTGGATATAAATAACACATTTTTATGATATGTGATATATTTATGACATATTAAATAACATTTGACATTTAAATGCAAATAAATAAAATAAAATATTTTATATGATATTGAATAAAATGAAGTTAATTTCAGGTAAGCGTGTTGTGTTTGTAGTGAAGTGATGTACGGGCAAAGTCAGCCAGTTGTACGGCGACGTGCGCGAGCGCGGCAGCGGCCTTGCTTCGAACTACTCAGGTGTCAATTCAAATCTTTAGCGGCGGGCTTTTTTTTAAATTAAAAGTTCAACATAAAAGCTCAAAAATTGGGCATTATAGTGTACTAAAGCAGAATATCTATAAACGAATAAAATTCGTACAAATATCGCGAAATAAATACAAGTGATAAAATAAATGCAAAAATCTCATGTGATAGTGCTGTTTATGTGATAAATATTTAAATAAAGTTTTTAAAACACTTAAATTGATTTAATAAAATGGAATTGATTGTGTACACGCCCATTTTTAAACTTGCAAATTATGCAATAATTAGCTTTTAAGCACGGAATAATTATATTTAATCGCTTGTAAAAATGCAAACTTTTATAAAATGATTTTTTTAAATATAATTTAGATGGTAAAAAAATCGTCTCTTTTATAAAGTAAAAAATGAATCATACGCCTTGATTATGCTATTATAAATCGTGACCGAAAATCATATTTTTTTATGAGAAATTCTGCGGTTTTACATTGTTCGCGGTCGAGATGAAATTTTGTTTACAAGGAAAATTTGTACGTGCAACGTGCAACAAAAAAATAATATTTATATCGAGCAAAATTGTACGTTATCTCGAATGTAATATTACCCCACTATATTAAGCATATCGGTATTTGATAAGCTATCAATTTATTTGATAAATGTCTTGTCTAAAATAAGCGTTTCGGGTTTGTTCGCATTTTTTATTATTCTATTGGCACCATTGCGCAAAAAAGGAGCGGATGCAATATGCTAATGTTTGTTGTCATTTAAGTATAATAATTATCATTCGATGAATGTACTTTGAGATGGTGGAAGGCGTTAATATGATGTCATCGATTGATCGTATTCGAATTTATAATAACTCGGCGATTTATTTGGTATAGATCTTTGATGTAAAAAAATGCCATAAATTTAATTCGTATAAAATAATTATTGGATGATTTTCAATAAAATTAAGATTTAAATTTATTGCAATGTTTGTGACAATATTAAAGTGCTGCATCGTTTGACGTTTCGTGACGGTTGTGAAAATATTTGAATTTGCGCAACGGCGCCAAAGCTCACTCAACGCAAACGTTCCAAACCTCAACAAAAATGCGTAATTTTAAATTAATCATAAAAGCGATGAAATGAACTTATCTTACATACTACAATAAAGCAATTATATAACCGTGTCCTCTTATTTATCAGCGTTAATATTTTGCCTCCTTATCTTGCTTATCATATTATGTTATTTCACTTACACACAAGGATTGTGTACAAAAAATGGGACAACAGGTGCTTCGTTCACCATTTTTAGGGTTCAACGCCTCTGCAATGTGTACAGACGTTTTGTTCCCACAACAACTAAAATATCTCAATCTATTCGGGATTGTATAACGCGTTGTGTGAATAATGGAAATAAAAATATCGGAAGCAGATGTAAAAATGCAGCCAGTTGTCGCAATGGAGGCAGTTCTGTTGGCGGTGGTACACAAAGCTATTCATATATGTTAGTCACGAAGATCAAAACCAAAAAAAATATATAAGTGTTCGCTGCATTTATAATAAGCATGACATCAGAACTTATAATCATAAAGGGAAATGATAATCCTCGATGACTATTTTTATTTTGGTCTTATACCACGTGGTACAAAAAAAAACGTCTTCATCGACATATTAGTATGTTTATGTCACAGGTCCAATTAGATATTTGAGTTGGGGCGTATCACATGAACGTTCGGAATACGTGGATGAGAATTAAAATGCCACAACTTGAATAAAACATAATTTATTTAATAACTTCCATTAGCTTCAATAGTCATTTAACAACAAGAAACTACAATAGACTCTCGTTTATCCGGGATAATGCTGGGGAGGAAAAGCACGGATAATTATTAAGGAAAACGCTCATAGTTAAGCAGATAAGTGGCCGTTAGTAGTTAGTACTAAGTGTTAACAAAATATGAAAAAACAATACATCAAAAAAAGCCATTCGTTCCATGGATTTTAAAAACCGCATAACTTTGAAACAGCTATACAAAATATACCGAAAATCGCACAAAAAAATGTTAATAAAAAATAAGAAAACAACAAGGAAATTAAAAATAACATTTTTGGTAACATGTAAAGGACGTCTTCCATCATTGGTAGAATTTTAAGAAGCCAGATAACAACTGAAATTCCGAATCTTCATCTGATACTATGTAAACGCAATCTTCTCAATGCCAAATCCAAGAAGCAAATACAAGAGTTTATCCAATCCTTCATAAATAGATATCTCTATAAATGCACGAAGCTCAACAAACATCAACTCTGTACAGAGATAATTTTATGCATTAAAATTTAAATCAAACAAGCTCATTTTGTGCCATTGTGCAATAATTATCTTTCAAATGCATTCAAACAAGACAATCTATGTATGCTTTTATTTCATTCCAAGAATTTATCCAGTGTTTCCAATACGAATAAGATTTATGCCAATGATTCATCTGTTCGCCCCGTTCATCCCATAAATCTAATGTATAAA
This sequence comes from Stenopsyche tienmushanensis, assembly GCA_008973525.1. Taxonomy (NCBI): domain Eukaryota; kingdom Metazoa; phylum Arthropoda; class Insecta; order Trichoptera; family Stenopsychidae; genus Stenopsyche; species Stenopsyche tienmushanensis. The sequence continues at coordinate 1,503,843 of WACJ01000402.1, forward strand.
AAATAATTTATCTTTGCTCGTATGTATTGCGCTGCCATACCGTTCATCAAATTGAGATAAAACTTCGTATACTTATTTCTAAAGATTGCGCGAGTAACATAGGCATAGTCCAATATATAAAAATCTATGTTTGTTTGTCCGTATTTAATGCACTGCCATACCGTTCATCCGATTGCGATACAACTTTGTCAACTAATTATTTACACTTGCGAAAATAACATAGGCATAGTAAAATTATTGTTTGTGTACGCAGTTTGTTATGCGAGACGTTTAGCGTATGCACTATGTTGGCGCTTATTGGTCCGGTGGTTGATAAGGTATATAAAGCACTACAACCGTCGATCGTATACCCTTTTTTAGCATATTTAAAAATGTATGAAAGCACTTCAATGCAACGCATGCCGGGTAATCACTATACGATATAACGGGCTTATTCGTTCAGGCTAAATTTAAAGATTAATTAAGATTAAATACTTGTCATTCAATTAATGCACACATCTTGACGTACGCATGATATGAAATAGATGCTTTTGATCGTCGTTTTTCTGAGAATTTGGAAGATTTGAAGCATCAAATAGCCTTTCTTAGAAGGAAAGTGGAAAACTATTTGATCACAACGATCTTGATTATTGAAAAGGAATTCTTGGATTATAGGGAATAACTGCTTCAGTGTAATTCTAATTAATCAGTTCTGTTCTGTGTTAACAATAGTGTTAGTAACATTCTTTGACAACCCCATATGAGTTTCCATATATCGATTGGGTTCTAAATTGAAATTTATCAACGATGAAGATTATCATGTAATCACTTCAATTCAATCACTTAGTATCAAATTTATCAGAAGATTCTCATATACTATTTATATGCGAACAGATTCATTCACATGCGTTCGTTTAATGGACCAGTACACGATTTTTATTGCTTTATTGGGATTTTTAGAAAGTTGTATTTCAATAAAGATTCTTTGAACAATGATGGCAATAAGTCATTCATAGACGAACGTTTTTCTATGGATAAATCCAAAAATAGCCATAGAAATCGTAACGAACATCGCTATGTGATAAAGTTGGCGAATCTTATCACAGGCGATTGTTTGAATTTATCATAGCGATTTCTCCAAAACGCTATAAATATTTTCAATCTCCCATACATATATTAAACCCATGCAATTACTGTCGGTTGTATTTATGTCTAAATTATAATAAAATACATATTTATGGCAATTCCATTATATATGATAAAATTAGGCTGATTTATGCAGTATGTCTTGGTATTGAAAACTAGTTTATTATGTCGTGGCATTTGAATATATTCAAATTCCGTGTATGTGTATCAAACATTATGCTAGTTATAATAGATATGTTTCTTAGAAATTATTAGTGATATCACCATATTCCTGGTATTCCCATTGCTTTGGACTTCGATAAATTATATCTCCGAAGTATATAGACATAATCTAATAGTATTTTATTGAAAGCCTATTGATTTTCATTGGAGCAATTGAACTATTTAAGATCAATTATGACTCAATGTTTAAGTATTCAAGGGTTGTTTCTATGCACATTTTTAAGTATAATCTATAAACTATGTATTTTTTTAATCAATCGTGACAATAAGCTTGTAAACTCAGAATAAAGATATTTGTTTTAGAATATGTAGCAAATCTTTCAATATTGATTAGTAAAATGTTAACTTGGTCTTGAAGATCTTGAAAAACAGTCTCGAGGATAGGCTCAATTTTTACCTCCAAACACTTACATAACTAAAACCATCTAACATAATCAAAATTTAAAGGGTAGTCTTAAATTTTAGTTCGCGCTTGTACAAAGAAGCTTGGTTTAGAATCGGCCTATTGCATAAGAAGCATGCAATCGGATTACAAGAACGCAATTTGGATAACAATGGTCAAGCAAAAGTTTTCGATTGTTTCAGTGATGTAATGGAATGAAGAAAAAAAGGAGAGCATTGCGCGTGCCTAATGGAATGTTCATGATTGAAGTTTCATTGCAATGCCCTGACGAAATTTCATTACTGAATACTAATTCGTTGTTTGAAATTTGGAACTAAAATACAAATTTTGTCTCTAACATTTATTATTTGATGACTTCCTACAAAGTATGTCTTATTTTTGACAACCATACTAATGTCGTTTATGTGATCTCTATTATGATATATGAATTCAATTGTTTGTGTTTCTGTGGGAACTCCCTAGGTATAAAAGGAATCAAAATACCTTTTTAACTCTAGTTACAAATAGTATTTTAGATTAGTTCTATATGCTAAGATTATATATTAAAGTCTAACAAAAAATTAACTGAGGATTTAGGGAAAATAGAAGCTCATAAACTATGTAACCCAATCTTTGGTAAGATTCCACCATTAATAATTTTCGTTGGGCAGTTAATCCTATCAGCGCTAAAAAATTGCTAGATGATAGACTTTTAGATACATCGTTTTCTTTCAAATCATCCGCAGAACATATAATCGGATGTTGATTTGTATCATCGTTGTTGGAGGATGACATTATTTTTTTTGATAATGCTGAAGTTCTCTGGAGTATCGTCAATCATTATGACAATTTTGATACCAGCATTCCGGAAAACTCCTATAGCTGTCATCCGCAAATGGATAAAGTGGTTCAGCAAATGATAAAAACCCAACAAATCTAAAATTCTTCATTGGAAAAATATCAATATTGGCTTCGAACTTGAATTCTAGTGGGAAATTCTTCTCTGGTAAAAGATAATCGCAATATGCCATCACTTTTTCTCCTTTTTGCTCCAATTCTTTGCACAATTTTAATGTTTGATTTGATATCTTGTGTCATTCTGATTCCAATGTCCTTTATAAAAATTGAACTACACCTTGAAATAATATAATCAATTGGCCCTTTCATTACTACAAGAAGTCTCGGATCAGATGGCTGCGAGTAAACGTATGCTTGATAATCGTCTTGATGGTGATCGACTGGAACGTCATAGATCTTCAAATAGTTCTTCTTGCTCTTCCAAAATTGATTGCAACTCAAGAAAAAATAATTCGTACCTGAGCTCAACTGGATCGAAGATGTTCCTTATTTCTTGTTTATTTTCAAGATCGTACATTTCACGCAACGATAACTCAGCAACACGAGCCAATGCTGCACAAGCCGGTCCAGTTCTTGCAAAAATATCATCAGCATCCACTAATTTTTGTTCGAAATACAAGTTCGAAACCGCCATGATACTCCTCGTTAAAATATTGGTCTTATTGATTAACATAACAGTCGTCATAGAAAGGGTTTCTAACAGTTGTGGATATTTTATTTGGACATTTGAATACATTGCAATGTCTATTTTTTTGTATGTAGTGTATCGAATGTTAAAGATTATGAAACCACCGGATATATTTGCCAAAATGAATCCGTTTATTGTATACACGATATCGATCCATTTCATTTGAAGGAAAATCATTATGATGAATAGAATAATTGCGAGAAGTGTGGTAAAAATTGTAATGCATTTAGAAAAATAGCTGAGGTCTTTATGCAAGATGGTCTTTTTCACGTCGACTAAAGATGTTAAATTTGCTAGTCTTCCGAGGAAGGTGTCTAAACCAGTTGCCGTGACTAGAAAACTGGCTGTGCAGCCTATTGAAAGACAGGATCCCAATACTAAATTCTGCGTTTGTAAAGGATCAGGACTTGTGAATTTAGGTGATTTATAAATTGGAGTAGGATCACCTGTTATTATAGAGGCATCGATTATAAAATTTTCAGATTTGATGACACAACCATCAGCTGGCATTGTATCGCCGGCTTGCAGCAGGACGATGTCTCCCAGGACGATGCTCTCGGTAGGAACCACATTGATCTGCCCATCGCGCAAAACCTTTGTAGTTATCGGCAGAAGATGTTTGATCGACGAATTTAATTTCTTGTCTTGATAGAAGGACGTTATGGTGAATATTATCGCCGTCACTGTCATGATGACCCTGAAGTATATGTATTGAGTTGTCTTGCTGTCAGGTCCACTCACATGTCTCTCGACGAAGACGAAGAAGCAGAGGACAGATGAGATGATGAGTAATGAGTTGAGGCTCGTGAAAAAGGAATTCGTCAAGCTCTTGCAAATGTTGAACTTCTTCTCGGCATCGATCTTATTCGGCAGGTCGTCGTGTAGCATCCTCTGGGCTGTCCGTTGGAAAAGGCCTGTATGCAAATCGGTTTGATAAGTCATGGTTAGGGTTTTGGCTGTTACGAAATGGGCATCCGTATTGTAATCTTCTTTGAGATGGTGCAAAACCTGACTCTGGGTCGTTATCGTCCAGCTTGTAATCTTGAGTTATTATCTATAATCCGAGGTATGTTCAGAAAGTAAGTATACTAGGTTTTTATAAAATATTTTTATAGAAAAACTACACTTGACAAAATATTACAAGCAACTGGATACTACAACGTGAGTTTACGTACTACTGTATTCCTACGATGCTTGCTTTGTCAAGAGATCCCCTTTTATCACTGTGCTGCTAACTTTAAAAAAACTAAAAACCATAGCCCATTGTGGTCATCGTACACTTACTTTCTGAACATTTTTCTTATTTTTTTAAACTTGTCGCTTCTTATATTTTAACTATGTTCCCAGACAGGGACTTCAATTTCAATGTTTTTTAGTGCTATGTACTCAAAGCTGAGATTACCAAACTTCCAGACAAAAGCAACAAGTTGATATCCTTTTGTTTAAAAGATTCATTATTATACTTTCAATTGATTATTCATATATAAAATATTAAAAAACCTCTAAGAATTCAAAATGGCATCAGGCTTATAAAATACCCATCGAGGTTTTGACTCATAAAGACGAATACCTAGAACTTGTCCATTTCTATTAGACCACAAGATTAATATGACTCTTTTTGAAAATATGCGTTATAATAAATGCGGTTAAAGACTTTTAATGCGTTTTTTAGTATTTAATATATATAATTTATTTGTATTGGTGAAGTTGCCTTCTTTTAAATTGAAGCAGGCATAGATGCAATTATATCGGATTATCTAACATATGGCGTACATAGAATCAGATTGTACGCATATCATTTCAAGAAAGCACTTAGATTAAATATTTTGATAGGTTTAAATTCCAATAATTCTCAATGATGGAGAGAAATTGAAATATTTATTCAACAATGTCAGGTTTGAGTGCCATTCATTTATAAATGTTTTAAATCGATCATTTAAAGAGACGTGGGAAGAATTTAGATTCATGATTACGAAAGCACTATTTTGCCTTGCTCTATGCTTACTGCTTAAACTAAAAGAAAATCGAAATAATAAATGTTTGAAGTTCTTGATAAAGAATCGTCGATGTTTCGATCAGAGTCGATAGACTTTTGATTTTTTTTTCTGGATCTGGGTCCATTGTTATGGGAGATCGTGGACGCGAACCATCGAAGGTCGAAAGTCTGCATTTTTTGACTCTATTTTTAATCATCCGATAACAATAGATTACAAAACCTGGCAGAATAACCTGCTAATTTGAAAATCCTGCGCTATTGTATATAGATGTAAGATGGGAACAGGTAGAAGAATACCTTTTTACGGTTGTTCAATAGATTATGCATTTCCACGAAGTCCCTCCACATAGTCAATTTGCAAACCCTCGAGAAGTAACCTAAGAACAAAAATTTACGACCGGCAAGGTTTTGTATAGTGCTTTCATAAAAAATGCAAAGAGTAAACGGGTCCAGTATGGAATCTCGGTATGTAAGACTTGCCAGATGATTATTTAGCTTTACGCTTGATTATGGGTTTAATGGTTTTACGTGTGTGGAGATTCAAAGAGCATATTACCGATGTATAATTTTCAATCAGTAATGAATACATATGGTTAGCAGTTGATACAAAATACCGATATGTGGTTCATGGGTTATAATCATATCAACGTTGGTAGAAATATCTCGGGTGAGAGTATGTAAGATATTCTAAGAAAATAAACAGGGCGATTGCAAATGTGATGAGTAAATATTTATTCTGCTAGATGTGATTGGTATTAAAATTACTTGCAAACAAGAGCTTTCATTGTAATTATTTAAACGATTTCCATGTAAATGTTGGGGTGGAAATGATTTATTGAGGAAGCATGTGTAGAAATACTGTATGCTTGCTCCTAGTTGTGATTTATGAGACGCTGACGATTTTATTTTATTATAAAATATCATTATGATGGGAAAATAATGTAAACCATTAAGTTAGAATAGTACCACTTTTGCCACATCAGATCGAAGATGCTGAATCTAGAAAAAGGAAATCGTCATATTCTGCTAACTATGTGTAAAAAATATGTGAAACTATCATTATTTTAGAAAGATATTTTTCTTGCTATTGCAAATAAACTTATAGTTGGCCTTCCACTACTATATTAACACATTCTCGTCGGGTTACGCATATGTGCGTCTTTCGAGTAATGTCGATAGTGTCATAATCATTTTTGTTTGTCATATTCGATTCCAGTGCGCTTTATAACGGAACCGATGTTGGTAAATTCGATCGCTTTTATTGTAGTACTATTTGTAGTAAATCCTGGGTCTTTGATGTCGATGTGATAAGATATAGATTTTGAGGTCTTATCTACTAATGCTGAAAACAATTCATGCGAATGTTATCTATTTACCACATTGTTAGCGTATTTGAGATGGTATTTTCATTAGAAAAAAATCGTTTTTGCCTATTGTCTATATTTATTTTGTGGATTTATTGATCATCATCGTCCATTTTTGGCATAATCAATATGAGATCTTTCGTGGAAGAACAATTTTATTGCCCATTTACATTTTTAAGACGTCGGTTCCGATGTTGGAAATCATTGTTTTGGGTTGTAAATCTGATATTGGGGAAGTTTGGGCGTTAATGCATATGTTGATATTGAAGACTTCTTGCATTTCGTTTCTAACGTGTGATGCAGCAGTGGGAGTATAATCTATCTGTCCCCAAATTCGCTGCAGCAATGAAGCATGCTCTTCGCCCACTCTTACGATTCTTCGAAAAGAACAGTAAATTCATACTTAAAACAATGAAAATTGTGTTCAAAGAGGTGTTTAGATGTCTAATTGACCCGTTGAGTTTGTTTTCATGGTCGTTAAACCCGCCAAGTCTACTATCGCAAGTGCATCGAGTCGGAGAATTCTTCCGTTATTTTTGGAGTTTCGTCGGGGAAGAGTTAATTATGTGCTTCAAATCAAAGGTTGAAGACATCTTCGTACTTTTGACTATTTATAGAGCGTAAACCCCCGTAGACATGTCGTGAATAGCCGGTCGTTTGCCGAGCCATCGATGCAATTTGTATTCAAATGAACTATTTTCCGACGGAGCAAAACAATAGTTTGAGCATCGGATTAGTCTACAATCGTAACATCGGATGGATGATGTCATCGTCGACTGTGTGAATTGCTGTCGACTTTTTATCCTGGTTCTTCTGCTTCTTTTTCTTCAGATGTGACAAAAATCGTACATGGACGTGCTTTCATGGACAGATTTAATGCGCACATTAGACGGCAAAGTGGCAGATGTGTGACGAATTCATTATTTGCAGATATTATTGCCTTTTTTCTTGCTTTGTTTATGTCAATTTAACATCAGAGAAACAACCATAAATTAATAGTTCCATAAAAAACACATCTTTTGTCTAACATGTACAAATATGATTTTTTGTGTCTTTGATTTCTTCCATCGTCATAAGTTTGTATCGAATCAAAGCTCACTAAAAAAATAATATCCACATACAAAATGATAACAACAAGAGGAAAAAAATAATAATCTCATCATATTGACTTGTTGGCCTCATCTCGCTAATGGCATTCTGATTAGTGTCAAGATTTAACGTAACAACTATTCATTGGATCGATTACATCGACAAATTTTATTTTGATCCATCCTTCTATTAAAATCATCCACCAAGATCATCATTCAAACATGTTGAGAAGCAACTAAATTCATCGGCCCCAAATGCCTTTAATTAGAACTAATCTCCCATTATTGTGCCGCACTGGGTCAATTAGCATTGCTGCTGCATTTGGATGCAAAATCGTTGCGAATAAAAACGAATTCACACACGATACTCATCTTTTCCGTGTATAACATTTCGGATGGGTTTGGACAAAGCACCGGTGTATTGCTCGTCGCGAGAATCACCCGTGCATGAATCTAACAAGCGATGTTAAATCATCGATGATAACATCATCAGTGCCCCCGCTATAATATAATGTATATCCGACCACTATTGTTTTGCATTTTGAACTTTGGTGAAAGCTCGGACAAATACGCAATTATTGCCGGGTTCATAATACAGGATGTGCGCTATTATCCCAGGGGTGCTATTAAATTAAAACGCGTTTTTAAGGGACGTCTGAATGCTTTTAAGCATTTGTCACAGAATACCAAACTGTTATTATGTGACAAGTGTATTGGAATTGTGTCGAAACGACAAGCTAACATTTGTCCAATAACAATTAAATTATCCGGCTGCTGAAGACATGTGGGTTTAATTTTAGTATACATACTCCAGTACAAATGCGATGACCATACATCCTTTATTTTGCGGGATAATTTATTCTTATAATTTTAATGCCAACAAAAACGCAAAATTCCCATTTTCCCGACAAATTATTTATTTCCATCGCTGCAGATGAATACTTATATACTATAATACTTTTACGTGATTCGTAATTATATTGTGGAGGAATACAAAAATTCTGAAGCCCGTATCTATTATATTTCATATCGATATTCCCATTATTAGAGTCGAGGTGTAGTAAATACATCACCGGTAGGGAAAGGTTAATAAAACAATTTGAAAAACATGTATGTACTGTATATATGTATACATAGTATTAGACAGTTACTGCCCCTAGGCGTCGCTTAAACTCGCCAATTAGTAATTACGCCACTGTTTCCAAGGATTAAGTTCATTAGTCCCGGGATTCACGAGCAACTAAAACTGTTCGGGATCCCGGGATTGGATTCCCCAGTTGTAGTAAATACATCATGGTAAAGGAAAGGTTAGGCGAGGCCGTATGAGCTGCCAAGACGAGTAGTGCAGTGGTTGATCAAATGAGGTAACCAAACAAAATGGTATTGTAATGACTGTAAGTGCATTATCTAGCAGACATGGTATGCTTTTCAAAAAATGCTGTACATCGCATATTGACTTAAAATTTAGACACGAGAAAGCTGTGCGCAAAATGGGTGCCGAGTTCGCTCACAATGGAACAAAAGCAGCGTCGCAATGATGTTTCAATCGAATGTTTCACAGCAATAAGGCTGAGTTTTGGCATCAATTCATAACCTTGGATGAAACATGGGTCCATCATTTCACACCTGAGACAAAGCAACATGAGAATCCTCAATTGACCCGAGCTGTTTATTGGTCCCACTATACGGGACCATACCAACCCGCTCAACAAAAGTGCACAGCAAGGTGCAAAACCGGAATTTAATATTTAGCTATAAAACTAGGTAAGATAACAGGATAAATTCGTAAGATAGATAAATATACAGTTTATATGGATGAGAGGAAGTCTAGACTCGTTCATGGCCTCATTTACCGCGAGCCACTTATGTAAGTTAGTCTCAGAGGGGTTCCAGGTATGCATTTATCTCCGAAAATGCCTCAAAAATCACTAAAAGAGGACGGAGTAGCCACAAGATCTGTGTGTCCAACCGGTCCGCTTTTCAGATCGCAGACATGACGAATTGCTTCGCAATCGGACGCCATACCCGAACATGTCTACAGAACAATTACTAACTCTCATTATAAAACGAAGTTGTCCGAAGAAGACTGATCGGGTGATTAGTGTTGATTCACGTAAACTATAATGGTTTTGCGCCCCAAGCTCAGTTACGTCCGTGGCGGGTGCCTGATTTGCCACCCCCTTGTTACGGCCCTGCACTTAATCAGTTTCTTTATATTAATTTGGGAAGTTCTTTGCATGATTTGTTGAAACACATTAACGTGTTGTATCCATTTTAACGAATACCCCTATTAAATCAAAAAAAATCTAACGGATGCTCTTTGAAAGTGCATATCATAAATAATCTTAAATGGAACGGAGTCATAAAAAACATAAATATTTAAGTATGGCATTTTGAATTTGTAATAAATTATCATGCTTGTGATAACCATGCATCACGCATGCGCATTTGGAATTTGAGCGTGTACGAAATCAATGCGATGATTCCGCATTTTATTTTTAATTTTTGATAGAAGATTTATGATTTTTATCAATGGTAGACTTGTACACGGATAACCTACTGTTAGTTTTTATAAATACATTTTTTTTTAAAGATAACATCCAGGAGAACATGTCTTCGGCGCTATTGAAGTGAATATGATAGTGTTATCGCAACGATGTAGATTATGTAATTTCATTCATATTCAATGTCAATCGAAAGAATAGTTTGTTCAATGCGCGTATTAAATCTTCGGTCGAGTTAAATTGTATGTACATAATTTAGGATTTATGAAAGTTATTCAAATGTATTTAAATTTATTTAGCGAAAAAACGACGACTTCGAAATCTTCGAACTGATTGTTAATAGTGCTACGACGTTTTGCTCGCGAAAGAGTTTGTTTTTTGGAAGTGATTGGAAGATGTCTCCCGTTTTGGAAGTGTTGTGAAGATGTCTTCGCCAATCCAGCGGAAAGTCACGTGGATCGTCAAGGTGGGAGAAGCGCCTGCTGACCCACACGCTCCATTTGAAACCCACATCAACTCCAGCAAATGTAAGTACCATCAAAAATCCTCATTAATTAATTGCGCCTAAAAAATGGTTCTCAAGATTCTCTTCATTCAATATAATTTTAAAAAATATATCTCAAATTTGTAAGAAATATAGTCGACAAGTTTCTGGATTTTTTGGGGATCGGAATAATTCATATTTCCGAACGATCCGTCACACAATTCAGGCTTTGTCTGAGATTCTGGATTTGATGAAATCGATTTGCTGGATGGATTTGCAACTGCAAAATTAAAAATAATGTTTAACAATACAGTATTTTTTGCCATATATATTATTTTGGGGGGAGGGCTTCGAACTGGAACTGAACCAAATATCGATAAAACCGCTATTTTTGTTGTAACGAAAACCGAAACTGAACCGGCTCGAAAATATACTCAAACTTCTTTTTGTGCGACTTTTTTTGTGTGATTTCGAAGTTATGCAGTTTTTTTAAATCAATTTTTTTTGTTTTAATTTTATAACGAGTTCTTATCAAGATATTTTGGATAAAATAGGAAATTAATCATCAACACTTACCAGAAATTGGAAAAATGTTATAATTTAGGACTGTGTAAATCATATTGCATCTGTTATCGCTAAATTATTGAAAAAATTGATTTCGCTTTTTTGCATGAGATGCCAAGTTAAAATTTTACCAATGATGCAAGACGCCCTTAAAATGTTACCATTTTTTTTCATCGCCTTATTGTTTTCCTGTTTTTTTATTAACTTTTTTTATGCGATTTTATATAGCTGTTTCAAAGTTATGCGGTTTTTAAAATTTATGGAACGCATCTTCACTTTTTCTATGTAAGTCATAGCTTATCTTGTGCGATTTTCTGCGGAACGCATCTACCGCACAAAAAAAGGTTTAAGTGTATAGTTTTTTACGGTTCGGTACACTTTTTAAGTGAAAGAAAAGGAAACAATTATTCCAAATTATGCTAGAAAATGAGTTTTTAATACTAGTAAAAAAAATCAAAAATTAATAACTCGATGTTGAACCAAAAAACCCGTTATTTTAGCCGGAATTAAATCGTAACCAAACCTATATAAATGTTTGGAACTGAATCGTAATAAAACCCAAAATTAAAAATATAGCGTTACGGAGCTCTGGTTTTAAGTCATCGAACTGCTAAAGATAGTCTTCGAAAACATAATATGATTCTTGAATTCGCAATATTAAAGTGCAGAATGTCAGCGATTCTTAAATGCATTCACTCTAACAAGGAAAGCAGGGATAGAACTCTATGCACCTGTCATCTTGAATAATGTTTCATATCCTTGCAATAAAAATTGTATAATCTTTAAAAAATAATCACACTATCCCTATTTAGTTAGTAGATTGGGTTCTTCGATACATCCATTTAGGAAACACATTGGGTCAATGAAATTGGACAGGGCACATCTATTCCTAGAAAAATCTTAAACTCAAGAATACTTCTCGTACAATCATTCATATGATCCAAATTTATATTTTATATAAGAAAATTTGATTTGCCTTGATTATCCAACATATATATGTAGTTGCGTTCTTCTAAGATATGTAGCAGTGGACTCTGAAAGGCCAAATCTTTCACAACATACTGTAATCTTTATCAACATTCATAACAGTAATGACCACGAATAATTCATTCCATTGATACATTTATATTATACAAGTATTCGTACGGAGACAAGTAAAAGTTATATGTGCAATCAATATAAAAATAATTGGATAACGAAAGGTCAGAAGGGGTTATATTAGCGCAACTATGCATGACCTATTTCGTAACAGTGTTTTATCTATTTTTGTTGACTTTTATGGCGAAATTCTTCGTAAACATCATTGATAATGTCTTGTAGTCTTCGAATGCTCGAAATTCCATGTTCTTTGCAAATTTGAAGTCACTCACCTGAAGCAATGTGTGTGTTAATTACGACTCTCTTAAGACTTGATTGCGAACATAAAAGAAATGGGTCGACGACTCTGTATTTGGTAATAAATGTAACATTCTAGTTTCTTTTGATGGAACTCGTCAGACGTAATGGTTTCATGATTGTGAATTTGTGCAAAAATAAAAACGTTTCTGTTGCTAAAATGCTGTAATTGTTGCAATTATTGAATTTGATAGTGTTATCCTCAGGGAACCTCTTCGAAGTCATGATTAGCTAAATTTAGTTGTTGCAGCTAATCATAATTAAAGTCTTTTACGCCACTGCATTTCATGCTATTAAATAGCCTTGGTTATATGGAATTTAACACTATTAAATGTAGTTTGTCAAATATCTTCTTTCCTGTATGCTCAATTTAAAAAATCTCGTAATTATAACAAATAGGTCACGAGCTAACTGCTTGAAAAATTCTGGTACTCACAGCACACTGTAAAATTTCGTAAATTATGTCCAATGTAAAATTTTGTCGCTAATGATCGTTGAAACCAGTTAAAAAAATACAGTATGGTGGGATGATCGCGTATTTGCGAGCGAATTACAATGATTCAGAAAGAGCACTCTTGTACGTTGAGCTCGGAAGAGACCTGAGAGAGAATATCGTTGACGTTGCTTCCAACATATGAAACTATGTAACCCAATCTTTGGCAAGATTCCACCATCAATAATTTTCGTTGGACAGTTAATCCTATCAGCGCTAAAAATTGCTAGATGATAGACTTTTAGATATATCGTATTCTTTCAAATATTTCAAATCATCCGCAGAATATATAATCGGATGTTGATTTGTATCTTCGTTTTTGGAGGATGACATTATTTTTTTTGATAATGCTGAAGTTCTCTCTGGAGTATCGTCAGTCATTATGACGATTTTGATACCAGCATTCCGGAAAACTTCTATAGTGTCATCCGCAAATGGATAAAGTGGTTCAGCAAATGATAAAAACCCAACAAATCTCAAATTCTTCATTGGAAAAATATCAATATTGGCTTCGAGTTTGAATTCTATTGGGAAATTCTTCTCTGGCAAAAGATAATCGCAATATGCCATCACTTTTTCTTCTTTTTGCTCCAATTCTTTGCACAGTTTTAACATGTTTGATTTGATATCTTGTGTCATTCTGATTTCAATGTTCTTTATAAAAATTGAACTACACCTTGAAATAATATAATCTATTGGCCCTTTCATTACTACAAGAAGTCTCGGATCAGATGGCTGCGAGTAAACGTATGCTTGATAATCGTCTTGATGGTGATCGACTGGAACGTCATAGATCTTCAAATAGTTCTTCTTGCTCTTCCAAAATTGATTGCAGCTTAAGAAAAAATAATTCGTACCGAGCTCAACCGGATCGAAGATGTTCCTTATTTCTTGTTCATTGTCAAGATCGTACGTTTCACGCAACGATAACCCAGCAACACGAGCCAATGCTGCATAAGCCGGTCCAGTTCTTGCAAAAATATCATCAGCATCTACTTATTTTTGTTCGAAATACAAGTTCGAAACCGCCATGATACTCCTCGTTAAAATATTGGTCTTATTGATGAACATAACAGTCGTCATAGAAAGGGTTTCTAACAGTTGTGGATATTTTATTTGGACATTTGAATACATTGCAATGTCTATTTTTTTGTATGCACTGTATCGAATGCTAAATATTATGAAACCATCGGATATATTTGCCAAAATGAATCCGTTTATTGTATACACGATATCGATCCATTTCATTTGAAGGAAAATCATTATGATGAATAGAATAATTGCGAGGAGTATGGTAAAAATTGCAATGCATTTAGAAAAATAGCTGAGGTCTTTATGCAAGATGGCCTTTTTCACGTCGACTAAAGATGCTAAATTTGCTAGTCTTCCGAGGAAGGTGTCTAAACCAGTTGCCGTGACTAGAAAACTGGCTGTGCAGCCTATTGAAAGACAGGATCCCAATACTAAATTCTGCGTTTGTAAAGGATCAGGACTTGTGAATTTAGGTGATTTATAAATTGGAGTAGGATCACCTGTTATTATAGAGGCATCGATCATAAAATTTTCAGATTTGATGACACGTCCATCAGCAGGTATTGTATCGCCGGCTTGCAGCAGGACGATGCACTCGGTAGGAACCACATTGATCTGCCCATCGAGTAAAACCTTTGTAGTTATCGGCAGAAGATGTTTGAATGACTTGATCGACGAATTTAATTTCTTGTCTTGATAGAAGGACGTTATGGTGAATATTATCGCCGTCACTGTCATGATGACCCCGAAGTATATGTATTGAGGCGTCTTGCTGTCAGGTCCACTCACATGTCTCTCGACGAAGGCGAAGAAGCAGAGGACAAATGAGATGATGAGTAATGAGTTGAGGCTCGTGGAAAAGGAATTCGTCAAGCTCTTGCAAATGTTGAACTTCTTCTCGGCATCGATCTTATTCGGCAGGTCGTCGTGTAGCATCCTCTGGGCTGTCCGTTGGAAAAGGCCTGTATCCAAATCAGTTTGATATGTCATGGCCAGGGTTTTGCTTGTTACGAAATGGGCATCCGTATTGTAGTCTTCTTTGAGATGGTGCAAAACCTGACTCTGGGTCGTTATATTAATGGCGATCTGAAAAAAGCGCAAAATTAACAAGACGACACTATCTCTGATGTAAAAAAAAAAAATACGAGTGGAAAGGGTTAATTCAGTAGTTAATCAGCAAATTTACTAAAAATTTGGAGCGGAGAGTGGCTATAAAAAATTAAATACGTGCTTGGGTCATGATTTAACACGTTGACGAACAAGTTTATATCAAAAATCCTTCCTTCTGTCCTTCAAAGCGTTATGTTACGGCATGCAAAAAAATATTTCACAATCAGAATGAATTTATTTATTTAAAATCTAAAAAACAACCAATTTAAAATAAGCCGAGCAACGGTTTATTTTTATAAGAATTCCTGCAGGTTTAAAGATCATCGGTTGTAATCATTGAGTTTGTTAATTCCAAATCAGATTATGCAAAAAAATGTGATCTTTATAACAAAAAATATTTTGAAAGTAAACATTACTGTATGAAATTATTACATAGGATTGGTAATCAGGCAAATATTTCGTATGGAGATTAATAAATAAAACACCCACATTCCACGCCTATGAACAGATTCAATGGGAGATGGAATCGCCCATGAAAATTTTGTTAAGAAATTATTTAAAAAATCTTCCCACGGACACATTATTTAGACAAAAAAATGCGTATCATCACTCATTTGAATATTTCTAGCCCGTCGGACATGCTCGTCTTTCAATCGTGTAGGCCTCAATTATGGATCGTTACTTTTTTTCTTGGCGGCAGCTAAAATCATTGTCGTCATTCCAGGTTGTCATTCTGTGCTGTCATTCCAATCGCCCCCCCTAAAGATGACTATCGATGAGAAAATATACACAAGCGTTCAATGAACGACAATTGTTTTCTGTTCTTCGTTTTAATAAATCCCAAAGGCTAACATCTGCTCTCTTGGCTGCTTAACAATAACAATCTATCTTCATTGAGACAATTATGAGTTCTTACAATGCCCTAGGAAAATTATTTAGCTGCGAAGCAATTCAATTAGGGCGACTTTGAAGATAATGATCCAAGTAACCATTTTATTAAATACTGTACGTTTTAAATCAACAAAATTGCTATTTATTAATTTGATAAATTGATTATGATGTTTTGCGTATAAAATTATATGTTTTTTTGCTATGTTTATTATATAGCTATGTTAAGACCTTTCCCAACGGAGATTACAATAAGAATGAACACTGACAGTCGAGTTTCGAAACGTGTTTCTGGTGGAAGGGGTAAATGGGAGGAGCCATCTTTCAGTGTTGCTACGCTTAAAATATTTCCCCGCCGCAAAATAATTCGTTGATAATATTTTTATTCTGGATTATTAAATATAATTATATTATTTTTTTTATCTAAGCAAAAATATATTTTAAATAAATATAAGAATCGTGCGTTGATGGATTATGTCACCGGGGAGAACTTAGTTCGTCATCGTCTTTTTCAAAAGCCATCTTCAATGAAACATGGTCATTAAGAAAAAAAATCACTAACCCTTTGAACTCCAATGTCGAGGTGGTCTCGATATTTTTTAGATGACAATTATTGGCCTAGATTACAATTATTTAGAGCTATTCTCATGTTTTATTTTTTGAAACATCATTTATTCACTTCCTGGATTTTTTTCGTACAAGTTATATTTCCACATTTGTATCATATTATGGAAGCTTCATTACTTTGAGATTGATTAGACCAGAGCTAGCAGACTAGCTCTGCACATTTTCAATATATTTGCAATAGACGATTTCAGATTACATCAAAAATATAGTTGCGGTGGATACCGCTGACCAATTAGCCACATCTTTCTGCGTTATGTATAAAATATTGAACTGGCGAAAAAACATGTTTTTGTTTGGCGAATTTTAAAAATTGAAGTGAAAAAATGATCACTTGTACTTATATATGTATACAATTAAGTGTCCTAATATCGAAAACCATTTTTATTTAGGTTATATACCATTTTTTACTTATCTCTCAGAACCGCGCAGCGTGTATCAAGTTTGTATTATTGTGTATAAAGTCCGTTATATAAAAATAGGTTTAAAATAAACCAAAAAACGTTTTTTTGAAAATACACTGTATTTAGATACTTCCACTAAACAAGTTATAATGTTGTAGAGTTGCGTGAATTCCCGGGGAGCATGGCAAACACCAGTGTGCTGCGTCACAACCTACGCGTTATTATATCAGAGAATCCCCTAATATACTCTTGTTTTGACTAGATGCAGTCTACGAGCAGGACGGTATTTTGTCTCAAATACTAGTGCTAGACGTATGACGTGATTATCATGACCGCTGAAAATTGTTTACATGTGGCGACACTTGAATTTAAGCTTGTAAAACATTAACAGGACGTTTTTAATTGCCGATTTTTTTATCCGTTATATGCCGTTTAATAGAGGTCTGTTATGTTGAGGTTTTACTATACTTTTTAAAATCAAGATAAATCTAGACTGAGACGATCGGTCGAATCTAATAAATCTATTTGAGCACGCGGTCCGAAAATTTGAATTTGACTTTATCAATATGGTGCACGCAGTAGGTGGTTTATTGCTTCAGGTCACGCGTAACGCGAGCTGACATGCCACCATGGTGCATCCATACAATATTTTTACTATGCCTATATTATTCCCGCAAGTGTAAACAGTAAGTTGACAAAGTTTTAGCGCAATCGGATGAACGGTATGGCAGCGCATTACATACGAACAAACATAGACTAATTTTATATATTAGAAGATCCGACACTGAAATGATCTCTATTTTCAAATTTATATTGCTGCAAATTTAGTCACTAATGGCCGTCCTGCATACATTTATTGATCAGTATTTGGCTTTATAAATAAAATAAAATAATACTTAATTAATAGTGTCTGTAATTTAAATTTTAATGATGATTTGTTTTTCATTTGATGTAATTTTTGATGTTTTAGCGTATATTTAGCGCATGGAACGCTCATATTTCCCCATAAATGGGGAAACGACGCATCCGAGCATGAACGACATGCGTCCATTGATAATGTATGCGGGCACATTTTTCACGTTGGCAACACCGTTCGAAGTTGTATCTTGATCGTATGTTTGCGGTGCTCTCACTGTGTATGCGTCGCGTTCGGGTCGTGCAAGCTTATGATGTTTTTGTCGGACATTTCGTAAAAATTGTTCGTTCCCGTCAGTGCAGTGCAACCTTTTTCGTGCGAGTGCTCGTTATTGTGCGACTTTCGCGCGAGTTTTGTGGAGTTTAGTGGAGTTTTTCGCCTTGTGGGGTAGCGGTTGTTGACATGCCACAGGTTCTATTCGACACCGGCTCCACATTGATGTGTTTATCTTCGTCTGAATTGTTCTGAACGGAGGAAAGATACGTCAAAATGGATAACACTTTCATAGGTGAGTCTTCATCGAAGACTTGGATTTTGAGACCTCTCACCGGTTTCGGGTTGTGCAACGAAGGATTGGCTCGTCCGTGTGGACGTTGGCTTATGAAACTTGAGTAATTATGTAATTTGGCAATTTTTGCATTCAGGGTCTTATTGGAGACCTATTTGTGGTGTCTGGGGAAGGTTGGAATCATAAAAGAACAAACACCCAAAAATAATTGATGACCTAATATGAATAACATGGTATAAAATAAAAAATATGCGTTACACAAGGAAACAATTATTTATGTATTTATATAAGTGTGGACAAACAGGAGGAACGATTTACATTGGATTTACACGGATTAATTGATTGATCACTGTGTTAGGGTTTGTCGCTAGTCTGCTCATTGATATCTCCAATTGATCAATATGCTAATAGGAATAATTAACTGATTAGAAAAACATACAAGTTTTTTAAAAATATTTAAAATAATATAGAATTTATGTCAAATATTAACTAATATTGACAATATAGCAATGATACAAATCTTTAAATATTACATTAAAGACTTAAAAAAAAAACCAAGAATTACATCAAAATTTGCGTTCGATTGATTGTTTACCTATCGGCATTATGTAATGTATACTTTACACTTTACCCACATAAAACAATAATAATTTGCATTTCTATAATCGTTCCGCAATCAAATTTGATCAAAAAATAACTAGTGGGTGTAATGTCTTTTGCCATATCAATAAATAGCATATGAACGAAAAAATCCTATGATAAATGTTTATGATCGTGTTCATTTACAAGTCGCATTTGAATAACGTATCTACGGTGACATTCGATCCAATGAATCACATGTCAATTTGCTAAATCGAACGCGTCGACTTTCGGCGAATAATTTGCATAATTTCGCCGCAAAATCGATGCAAATTTTGCATTAACTCAAACGTCGGGTCAACGTTTTACTAACGATTTTATGAGTCATGGTCGCATCGATGATGGCTGCAATCGAAGACGCCTAAAGCATTTTCAAATGCACTCCAAATGCATTCAATTGCGAGTAAAATCGATAATTGTCCTCGACATAGGGGACGCTAAAGAATAAAATTATTCACAGGATCAAATGAAGATGGATTGCATTCGGGCGCATTAGGTCAAATTCAAATCTAAATCCACCCTATTTATTAACACATTGCTTGCGGGAGCAGAGAATAAATCATCATCACGGTGACAAACCATTTGGATTCGTATTTGAAATTAATTCATAACGATATAATATATCTTGATTTGATATCATGCACTTCAATTGATGGTGATATCAACAAAGCGCCCGTGGCAAAATTATTCCAAATTTGTCCTCCCCCCCGAAATTTTAACTAATACTATTATAAACGCAATATATTAAATATGATTATAATGTATGTTTTAAAATAAAATACAAAGATAGTCCCAAAAGTACCCGACCTAACGTATCGATAGCGGTTAATATTGTAAAAAAAACCATGATAGAAAGTGTCTAGACGCTACGCTGCTTTCGTGATCGTACATATCATATAAAATGTCGCCAAAAACCCTAAAAGAAGACGGTTCGGCTTGTATGTTCAATCGGTCCGCTTTTCGGACCGCTGATGTGATGAATGAGCGCCTTAACTAAACACTAAAACTTAATTCGATGACGTTTTCATATATTGAAATACGAGAATGAGGGTATAAAGCGCCCGTGGCAAGTATCTCTCTTGCGTCCCCCCTATATAAATGCAATATATTAAATGTTATTATAATATATATTTTAAAATAATATACGAAGATAATCACAAAAGTACCCGATCTAACGTATAAATAGTATTTGTTTGGACTCATCAATATTGAACGTTCTCAGTAAATTTGTAAACATGGAATAAATTGGTGATCGTTAAGTGATACAATACTTTTATTTGAAAGATTACGAGTCACCTATGTAAATTAGCCTCTGAAGGGGCTTCTGGGATCATAGAAGGTACTGAATACGCATTTATTCACGTAAATGCCGCAAAAAGCCCTAAAAGAGGACGGAGTGGACTGTGTTTTCAACCGGTCCACTTTTCGGACCGCTGATATGACGAATAAGCGCCTCGCACACACGCACTCTATATGCCTGAATATGTTTACAGAACGATTACGAACTTTAATTACAAATCGAAGTTGTCCGAAGAAGACTGATCGGGTTGGGCTGTTTAAATTTCACAATCGGTCGAAAATATTGTAGTCTTTATTTTATTGCGGACTTATTCCTGTTGGGTGGGTCTTGAGTTACAAATTGTAAATAATCCTGTTTATATTAGCTCCTGACCAATGTCATCCAATGGGATCGACCGTCAAATCCAAGGCGAAATGTATCTTTAACATCAACATTTCTTTCGCTGAATATTTGCAATCACTTCATGCATATTGAATCATCCACAACATTTATTTCGTATTCTGTACAATGTTTGCCTTGAATAAAGTAAAAATCACAATATGAAGTACTTTATTTATGCTTTGAATATAGTATGAAACACAAAATTTTATCAAAACGACAGCTAAAGTTCATACTTTGAATCATCATCATTTATTTTAATCGATGATGTGCCATCAAATAATAAAGAACATAATAAAGGACAATAAACATTTATCGTGATATTGACGGAGAAGGTTTTGATGACATGAAAATGATCCTATAATGAAAAGAAGTTTAAAATTCAAGAGAGAATTACAACAGATTTTGGAAGCTTACAATGAAATATGTAAAGATTTATACGCTAAAGGAGACAATCGCTTATTACAGAATTTTTGAAGGCTAAATCCAGAAGTATTTCATAGTTCTCTGATGATGGAAACCCACAACAGATCTCTAAAAAGAATAAAACATAGAATTTTAAGTGATAGCGATGATGAATGAATGGTATATTATATGTTATTAAAGTCTTTTTTTTTCAATTAATTTCCTTAACACTATATCATAATTTTGTGCGAACTTCAAATCTTGTATGGTTGAAAGTGTAGGAATCCCATAATTTCAGCCAATAATATCCTTTCGTTTAATGAATGCTATTATTATAAACTTCTAAGCTATTCATTATTAACGGAAAAATCTCTATTTTCCCGGAACCCAAACAGTAACCGAACCGATATAAATGTACAGAACTGAATAGAACTATGAAACATACGGATCTGATTCATGGTTATTAAGCATCTTCAATAACTTGAATACCTATTATGAATTACTTCAATTGCCCGGTCAATCACTTGGCATATCGATTCGATCATCGATGTTTATATGTCCAGTCGGAATGATGTCGATACGATCGCAATTATTCCTATGCAGTTTCGTTTCCTATGCAGCCTCCATAAAATAGTTTTATCGCTTTTAATAATGTTCCATCGACTCCATATTGTTTAACGACTTGGCAAGGCCGATTTCTTGTATGCATCCTGCAAGACTTGAAAGGCTGCAGAAATTGACTCATCATATTTAACAACGCTTGGCCGCTATAGCTAACAATGGTAAATGATTTCTAATGTTATTGGCAAATTTGAAATATTTAATGATGGAGTTGTTTTCGTAATAATTTTTAATAGCTATGCGATGCCAGGTATGATTTATTTTCCCAAAAACACATCCAATGAATCAAATACGATCATTTGCCGCACCTTACACGCATCGATTAAAATTTGATTAGTGGAATCCACTGTGTGTTAATTTATCTAAAGAGCATGGTGGGCGGTCGGACAAGAGGTCGCTGGGTGGAATTTATGCCACCATTAGATTATAGAATTTATGTTGATTAGATATTCAAATGAAGGGTTGCAAACCTATGCACATACCATCCAGTCTGGAAGCATTTCTTAAATATAGAAATGACTAATTAGGACTTATTTGAAAGTGTAGAAATGCTTTACTTACATATGGATCCATGTAAACAGAGAGGTCATCGAATCGATGCTGGAATACTATTTATAAGAACGCCCAAATGTAATGCAAGCTGAAGAAACTCATAAAGTATTAGGGTGTCCCGTGAGTTTCTTTCGTTTTTATATTAAAAGAAAAAAATAAACAATAATTTGTATTACATTAAAGTTTATTGAATAATATATGATACATTCTGTTTTGTTACCTTTCTCCATTTCTCCGGAAGTCTTATAATGCTTTCTTGCCAAAATTTCCCAGGTTTGTTGGCAAAATATTGATGAAGGTACATTTTTATATCATTTTATGATGACACATGATAAACACATGAGGCCTGGCGTTATCGTGATGAAAAACAACGCCTCGTCTGTTCGCTAATTCTGGTTGTTTTCTGGCAATTGCATCCTTTAGATTGTCTAGTTGGAAACAATATTTTGTTGAATTGATCGTTTCACCGTGCTGAAGTAGCTCATAATAAACTACCCCTTTCCAGTTCCACCAAATGCATAGCAAAACTTTTTTTTGGATGTAGGCCAGGTTTAGCTACAGTTAATGCTTCTGTACCCTTGGTCCAAGACCGTTTACATTGGATATTCTCATAGAGTATCCAACTTTCATCTCCAGTGACAAGTCTCTTCAAAAAAGGTTGGCTATTATGTCGTTGGAAAAAAAGATCGCATGTTGAAATACGCTGAAGTTTATTTGAGTCAGTCAGATCATGAGGAAGCCACACATCTGAACGATTGATGTAGCCCAATTTTGTCAGATGATTATGGACGGATGTTCATGGAATTTCTAACTTGTTAGCTATTTCGCGAACAGTATATCGCGGGTTTTCTTCACCCATGGCTATGGTTAGATTTGTGTTCATTTGCGAAAGAAACTTATGCGACAACCTAATAAAATGTTGTACTGTTTGAAAACCAATATGTTTCATTGTACGATGCAAATGTGGCCAATGAAGATACGAAGGCTTATATGCGATCAAATATTGTTTTTTAGGTCACATTTTACTACCAAATCGATCACTATGTTATTGGTGTATTATCGCTATGTTTGCATATTAACATAGTTTATCGAAGTGGGCTCTTCCCTATAATAACCAAGCTTATATAACGCCGATAAATAACAATATTAGATACTGCATAATGGGATTAATATGTGCATAATTCATTTCGTCGAAGGGGAATAAGACCGTCCAATATAAACGTGCCCTGAATGTGTTGAATTTTATATGGTGGGTGCAGGACGTTTATAATATGTGGGAGAATACAATTGCTATTTTAAAATTCGCACCGTTATTTTTCCTCGTTTGAGTTGTTTATACACATCATCATGAATAGAATCAATTGAAATTCCGGGCGGAAAATTGGAATCATCTCTATTTTGGCATGTATTATATTTGCACAGCGAACAATGGTTATGTAAATCGGCACAAATGTTAAAAGTGAACGTTGATCGCGTAATATTCAAGTTTGCAAGAATTTGACTCAGCTGATTGTTAACGGGATCATCAATAGTTGCATGTGCATTCAAATCGACTTCCAGTTTTTTGCCATGGAGCATAAGTGGATCAATTCATTGAATTTGTGCATCCTAAATAAGGCCACATCGTCCACAAGTCCATGAAAACCACAGCATAGACGATTAATTTCACAAGCCAGATTTAACACCGATGGAAAACAATTATGGTTTTTACACATTTTTAACAATAGCTCGAAATAATTTGCATACAAGTCCAATTTTTTGTTCTTTGTTATAAACTGGTCCGTCATAAGAAGATTGAGTAGCCGCCATGGAACATTTATTTTGCTTACAAAAAAATCCTAAATAAAAATTTCATATGGATGAACATCTCTATTTTTGCTGGCTACTTCCTCAAATTTTTGTCGGGTATCAAATGACTGATTCATTTTGATCGCCCCGCGTTAAAGGCGTCCATATTGCTTGCGGTTTATCTTTTTCTTCGTTTTTATCTTCCACGTATTTTATAATTATGCTATTTTTGAATACATGATCTCATTTTCTTGATTAATGCTTGTAGTTCAAGCGTTAAAAATTAAAAAAACAATTTGACTACAAGCTGTTCAATCAACATCCAATCCATCGACGTTGAAGATCTTCATTGTTTCCATTGCAACTTGCAATATCATTCCTGGCTAATATCATTATTTATTTGTTGTGTCCTCAGTTTAGCGAAAATTTCGTAGTCGGATGTGATTCCTTATATTCCATCGTGTTATTTGAAATATTAAATGTATGAGATAATATGCCTATGTGATTGACTTTTTTCCATTTATGGTTGTTTTAATTTAGTATCTTCAATCGAAATATGTTATCTTACCTTCATATTTGGTATTTATATTATTTTCTACGTGTTCCTATAGGAATACAACCAACAAATGATTGGAACAGAATTTGGATGGCAAATATAAAGATTTTGATGCAAAAAATTATGTTTTTTGTTGTTGTGACAGTAATAAATCACACATTTTCGCTCTTCTTACTTCGCTACTTCATTGAATTGTTTTTATGTTATCATTTTAGCACATCATCATCGAATATCGTAGCAAGTTGTTGAATAATGACATTTTCAGGAGTCCTAACACTGTCCATTTGATGTAATAATTCAGCCTATCCTTGTATTATTCTTTTAATAGAGACTTTTATAAAAAAGTGTGTTATTGATATATGCTATATTGTGTTTATGCTGAAAAATATAAGCCAAATGATTACTTTATATTGTATGCTCATGATAAGATGTACAGAATAAATATTTATTTTAGGATGCAGATGTCTATTTTAACTCTGTGTATTTTGAGAAGATATGAGAATTAATTTAAAAATGAATTTTACCTGAAAGTATTCAAACTTAATGTAATTCAAACAAATTCTGTATGTTGTGGCTGAAATGTTCCATATCGATATTTGCTCAATTGATGTTAGATCGATGAACTAAGATGTCTTTAATGTTACACAGAAAAACATGAAAAAGTAATCAATTTAGTTTGTGTGTTGATATTAACCAGTGCCTTTTGTACAGTTGATTAATCAAGAGATTCGATGATTTATTGCCTCTGCCACTATATGGAGCACTAAATAACAATAGACAAATTCTAAGTGAAAAAGTAATGTATTTTATCATTCCGTACAGCTTCATGTGAACAACTTGTCATCGTTCAAATTAATTGAAACTGATTGTTGTTTGAGACTTTGAAGCATTATTTGGCGTTATAAATCATGCCCAAATTTATTCTTAAATCGTAGACAAATTTGGAAAGCGATCAATCATTTTTCAATCCAAATTGCGCTATATATACACACGAGAATGACTAACAATTCTCATATGACTATTTGTTCTAAGAATCAATAGACCTTGAGCGTCTTGTAAATATTTGAAATTTTCCAATGTGCGGCTTATAAAAATATTTTTCATATAAAACTGAATTACGATCATGATTCAGCTTAATGATTTTTTTAATCGCAGGGGGAAAATATATGCAAGAAATCCATTGCTATTGAGCTATCATATGAAAATACACTTGGATGGATTGCATTCGGATCAATTTTGCGGTCAATCTTTGGATATGTGCGAAAATATCATCGAAAGACGAATGAAAGCACGGAGAAAATAATCCGTCTTACTTAGAATCGTGCATACATCTCAAAAAGAAAGTAAATGAAATGGCATACTTTTCAAGAATGTCGTATATATTTTGCACAAATTTAACATGTAATTTCGTTTCAAATCAATGACTTTTGAATCAAATGCTATAAAATATCTTACAATATGTATATAAATATAACTCTAAATCTTAACGACTCCATTTATGTTTTTTAATTGCATTAAAACGTTAGAAATTGGTTTCCAATCGTGTTTTTATTGACATTTAAGAGACAAAATTAGAGTTAAATTTTGACCTTTATTCGATATTTCGATCTTCCTGCTGGGTTCATGTTCAAGCATTCATATCTCACCAAGGCTCTTTTAATAATTTCTTGTTGAGAGAATCACTTAGACACATAGACATGAAAATTCTTAAATTTATTTTATATCATTGACAAATTTTTTAAAAATAAATAGGGAAACTTCTATCATTATTGATAATCTACAAAAAAAACCACTTATAATTAATCCTTTTAGTCAAATGCTCAATGACATGATTGACGAGTTATTATTGTATTGATTTTTTTAACATCTTATCTAAATTTAATATTTAAGTAAACACCTTATCTAAAGGAAGCGACACTGATCCAAGTCGGGACACGTCCCATTAACCACCCCCAAGACAGAACTTCATAAGAAAATAATACTTTGTGTTTGGTGGGACATGAAGGGCATTATTTATAACGAGTTATTGCAACCTAATGCTGAGAAATATTGTGAACAGCTGAAAAAAATCAGAAAAGATCAATCGCTAGGGTGTCGTCTACCATCACGACAATGCGCACCCTTATTATGGAATGATGACACAGTATAAATTGAAAGAGCTCAATTGGGATGTTTTAAAGCATCTATCTTATTATCCTGACTTAGCCCTTTTTGATTTTTACTTGTTTTTATCTCTATAAAATTATTTAAATGGAAAAAAATAGTACAACAGATAAGGTGAAAACAGCACTAGATACGATATTTGCATCGAAACCCGAAAGTTTTTATTTTAAGGGATTAAAGAGTTGACAGACAATAGGATACAGTCATAATGAGAATTATGTAATTGATTGATTTAGTTAAGTTTTTCTTAGTTAAAGCTTAACTACTCGAAGATTGAAATTTGATTATACAAATTAATCGCTAATCAATGATGCGCAATGATTGATTGGTTGTTATACATCTTTTAATGGTTCTAACATAATACATTGCATAATATAAAAATGTGATTCATTTGAAGATGCATGATGACACTTTCTATTGATTTTGTCACTTCTATACTAATTGTTTTGTTGTTCCTCCATTGATTTACACTGAGTAATCAATATTATGTCGCTGTGTTATTCATTGATGCTTCTCAGAACAATTGACTGTATCTTTTTCAAATAATTTGTTATCCAATGTTAGACAAAACGCATAAGCTGATGCTTTTCGGTGTTTGTAAATTGCTCGTTTAGTCGCGTCATTATGGCAGCGGCTCCAATTATGATTTTGTATTTAAGTCATTAAGTTTAGAGGCAGCGTTGATTGGATTGACCCAATCTTCATCAACCCTCAAATTGGCGAATTCCTCGACTTTCATTAGTTACGAGCTCATCCACTTTACCGAGTTGAAACGCTGATGTAACGAATGAAGAATGACGCAAAGTAAACCCAGTCTAAAATTAGCATGCAGTCACAATTTAGACACTTGATATAGGCTGTTACACGATACTACCATAATCAAGTGATATTACACAAACTAGCATGTCTGCCTTTCTTGCACATTTCGTATCTAGACGGTCTTGATTATGCTCTTGTTCGGAATCCGAAACAAATTTGATTGCTTGTCTTATTTTTTTCTTGGGTTAAGTATAGGTCTAGGAATTCGGATCTGTACTTATAAGTAGAATAACAGCGATTAGGCTTGCTTATCTCAATTTGTTAGTGGAAGACTAGCGATTGTTAGCCGGCAAGATAAGGCACAATCCAGCTTATTGTATGTGAATATATGCAAATGAGTCATGACGTCTGTGAACTGCAATAATTAAGGTGCATACATTAAATTGATTGCATATCATTGCCGCATTTGAACCGATTGTTTGACGTTCACGGTCATAAGGTGACAATTATAGTCTATTTGTATATTATCATCCCTCTACGGTCCTATGTCGAATCTGATTCGACATCGATTTTATTCCGGTGGGTCCTTTGTCGATATTTTTTCTCAATCATATAATATTTTTGTGTGAAACTAACGGATATATAAAATTATTTTTTTCTTAAAAATGTCTTGAATATTTAGGGACCTAATGGAATTTTTTTAGGACCGCAAACAGAAACACTAAAAATATTTTTAAAAAATCATATGAATACCTAAAAAAATCCAAATACTTTAATATTTGCAATCATCTCAGTGAAACAATTCACCCATCAGTCGTATGCCAAAACATACAAATGATAATAAATTGATCAATCTAAAATTATAATACCAAAGCATTTGTATAATTTTTGCAATATTTAGCAATTTGGGACTCATTCTTCCTAATTAATCCAATCTGGCATTATTGTGTGCTGTAAATACTGGCATATAACTTGAGACATAATTATTTGTCCCACGTTCACTTAATTGCTTTAATTAGAAGAGAAACTGGGTGATATAAAATTTTTAATGCTATAGGCGAAATAAAAGTTATTTATAACATGATATCTAATATATGTTATGTACCACATATTTCACTAACTTGCATAGCTTATCTAAAATGAATGTCAACATTATTGAACTGCCGTTGCTTTCGCCGCTACGGCATTCCCCGACCGTCGTCTTATTCGGCTGCGGGGAACGCACCCAAGGGTCCCTCGGAGCGGCGACGCTACGTACCATTATATTCGATGATTATCTCGGCGCAGATGAACGTCTTTCGTTTGTGTTTCCGTAGGAACAGTCTGAAAATAAATGTAATATTTTCATCCAAAATATATCTAAATTCATTCCGGTGTATCAAGATTTTGTACGAATATATTTTTAGATGAAAGCATCTCATTTATGTTTTATTCCATTGTGCCATTTTCTAAATCTCGTTTATGATATCTTTCACATCAAATGGTCACTAATTTATTAAATTTATGTTTTCTTTAGTCTTTTCCTGCATGAAGGACGGCTTCAATTTTATTTGAAGACGTAGGCGATGCTAGGCTTGTATAATATTTGCTCATCCTTTTCGCATTGTCCCAGCTCTGAATATCAGAAAATAAATATATTAGACTTAAATTTATGGCATTCCAATGAACAAATTGTCTTATATTTTTGTAGGAAATAGGAAAAAACATTGGATATAAATAGGATATAATGAAATATTAATTAGCAAGCCAATGACATTCGGAGTTTGGTGTAATTGTTAAATTCATCGCATAAATCTATGGATTTGTTGCTAAAAATGCAATCGGATATATCAGCCTTTGCTGAAAGTTTGCATAATGTATGAACTTAGTAATGCGATACTGTCTTAGGATTCTTATCCTATCGATTTTTCAGGGCGCGAAAATTACTCTTATGGGAATCGCATTGTCTTTTAAAACGATGTCGTTTTGTTAAATAGCATAAAGCTTTTTAAGAAACCAGTTTTCATTAATTTTATATGGCATCTCTCAATGTATAACCAATCGGCGACTGCATTTCATGCGTGTCTTGCATTCTGCTCAACATTAAAGTTTGCAATTATGTGTGATTAAACTGAGTATGTACTAGTTTTTAAATAATACTAATCGTTTAAAGCGTGCAATTCGATGAGATAATTGCCATTAGAACGTGCCATATGATTCGCTTTGAAAAATGCTATACAATTATTCTTTTAGCTGTTGACAATTATACGTACTGAATGATTTAATTGATCATCGCGATTGTGTGATGTGCTTAATGATCAATTCATGATTCACTTGATGTCTTATTCGCAATGTTTTATAGAAGTAATTATCAAATTATAACGGATCTGATTGATTGAAGTTCATGCGAAAAAAATATTATTACGATAGCTATGAACTTCATTGACTCAATAAACGTGATACTGCATATGTAATATGAGTAGGCACGTGTTGTTGCTAATTTTCTAACCCTTTGCATAATATTTATCTGAATCTAATAATTCAAATGCGATTAGACATAATGTTTTAATACATGACGTCTAAAATTCGCCAAAAAACACGTCCGTTCATCAAATATTTTGACACATGCGGACACGTATGGCACAAGAAACGTGCTTTCTTGTAAACACGTACACGCATTTTCGATGCATTTTTAACATGAAAACATACTCATTTATTATACTAAAAATACAATTGTCTTCATGACTAAAACACGCAAAAATAAAAATAATATGTGCCAAAAACACTAGATTTAAAAAAGTCAATAACATTGCAAAACGAAGGTGGAAATGCCAAGGCTAGTTGATATTTCATTGCTGATTATTAATTTAACACTGTTAAAGTGTAGGCGTATGAATGAAATCATATCTTGAGTCAATATCAACGACTAGATAATTCTATTATGCTGTTGCGAAACTATTTTAAATCCTTACAATTTAGATGATTTACGGAGAGTATGATTTTCATGCTAGTTCCAAACGATAATATTGACAACCTTGTATGATCCAAACATTATTGTTGCCAACTATTGAATAAATATACGGCATTCTTGAATTCCAACAATGTGATGTTTGTCTAGCTCAAATAAAGGTAGGATTCGAGATTTCGTCTCCTCGTATCTTATCATCAATCTTTGACACGCGTCTTTTAACATCACTGTTATTTCCCGGTGGAATTAAAACGTTCCTAAATATGCATGAATTCACGAAAAATATATTATTACTTTTCTAATGATTAAGAAACTCGATATGAATACTATTGTAATCTTTAAGAAGTACTATGTGAGACACTGTGTGCATTTATCTGTGTCTGAGTAAATCAATGCGCTACATTTATGTCCTATCCTTTTATCTTCATAACTGATTTAAAGGTACTTGGTTGTTCTTAAAAGCCCACCAGAAAACCCTTTTTAGTAAAATTAACAGTCTTTAGTCTCTCCCATTATTAGAGTCGAGGTGTAGTAAATACATCACCGGTAGGGAAATGTTAACAAAACAATTTGAAAAATATATATGTACTTGCACTGTATACATAGATTGCATGCTGCTCCTAGGCGTCGCCTAAGCTCGCCAATTGGTAATTACGCCACTGTTTCAAATATTTCGGCGGGAATGTGTCGATTTAGTAGCCTTTATCAAGTTGGTGAGGTGTACGATTTCTGTTAGATAAAAAATTCAATCTTGATTTTTTGGGATTTACGTTTACTAATCCCGGGATTCATGAGCATCTAAAACTGTCCGGGATCCGGGATCCCGGGATTGGATTCCCTACTCTAGAACATTTTTTTTACACTGCAGTACGCTGGTTGTCGAAACATGAACTTTTGGTATAATTAAACGGCAAAGCTTGGTTGGAAAGAGTAGCACATTTAGCAGATATATGTATTAGAACAGAAAAATACCTAAACTGAGAATATTTGACTGGACCGAGACCGAAAGCGAGATCAAATCGTTAACGGCACCATAGTGTGGATCGGGCCTTATGTTTACGGAACAGACATGTTTACGGTAAGACAATGCATCGAGATCTCAAAAAATAAAAAGATAGAACAGTTTTCACCAGAAACTGTGTGTCCGGACTGTATAATTTTCAAATATTCTTAGAATTGCCACTAAAAATGATCTTCATCCGGTAGCGATTGGCATAAGTCGGATGTCGATAATTCATCATGACTCACGAACCTTTCCTTTTAGATTCAAAGCGATTTCTATAGCAAAAACTGCGCCCGTAACCGTAGATGCTAAATGGGTGTGATTACGAAAGTGACTTAATGCAATTTGTTTGATAATTGAGCTTCGATTAAAAGAGTTGCGCAGAATTGAATGTCGGATTATGAATTAAAGCAGAGCTCTGCAACCTTTTATCTTCCACGGAACACCCACGTTTAACCATGGATAACTTCTTTTACTCTTGCACAAAAGCCATTATAATACGGACGCTGTGGTATTGATTTCAAGACAAATATTCTGCGTTAAAAAAAAGATTGTGGGTAGGCTGGGAAAATAAGAAAAATCTTCAATTTCCACAAGTCCAACAACATGGACTCAATGGATGTTAGTTATTTCATCCATTTGTAGACTAATTGCCCATTAGCTTTGAAGACTGAAATCCCTT
The DNA here is from genome assembly GCA_008973525.1 of Stenopsyche tienmushanensis. Taxonomy (NCBI): domain Eukaryota; kingdom Metazoa; phylum Arthropoda; class Insecta; order Trichoptera; family Stenopsychidae; genus Stenopsyche; species Stenopsyche tienmushanensis. The sequence continues at coordinate 1,536,281 of WACJ01000402.1, forward strand.
ATCCCGGAATATCAACCGACGTAACATGGATACGTCTACGAATAGTATCATTCATAAGCATAGGTTAAAAATAATATAAGTTGTCATAGATGTTATGTTTTATAATATAATATATAAAGTTGTAAATATATAATATAAAGTTTAAACAAACACCTTCTCTTTTTATCCACTATGGTCTTAGGAACGCATCCCTTGTGCAAAAAAATGATCGAATGCATGTTTATATTTTATAAATACGCGTAATAAAAGAACTATATATGTAATTCTGGTGCAAATAATTTTACTCATCACTCAATAAGTTCGTAGGTTTTTTGTTGTTGAAGAAGTTACAAAAAAACAACCTCAAATGAAGTAGATAAATAAATCTGTGAACTTATTGAGTGATGTGTTATATGGTAATTAGTGTCTAATGCTGCTTCAGAAACTTTGATGGACAATGATATTTTTTCTTTTTATTTTGGTTTAAAAGACTCAGAAAACATGATCCATATTTGGACTGGTAGTTCAGGATTGCATTATCTTATTTAACTATTTTACGGTTTGGTGTGACGTTTTTAATGCTGTCGATCCAGATACCAAAAGTTTTGTAATAGAAGTTGTACTTAAAAATACTCTTCCACACAAAAAATAATGATTTCTGCTTCTTCACAAAGTAATTTATTTTACAGGCGAATTACTTATTAATCCTTCTGCGGGAGAAACGCAATCGTATAATCAACAACATGCTTATAATTTCATTTTTTTACTGGTACTATCATAATTTTATTGATATTAAACGTTTAAATGAATAAAATATGTTATTTATGGTCAACGTATTTTTTTGCTTAAATATTTTTCTGTGATTTTTCTTACTTTAATCATCGATGTCCTGCAGCTTTTCTTACTTTTAGACTTCTTCTGCCGATTTAATTTATACTTGAGATGTATTTTACCATATAATTGTGGTTTTACATATGTTTATGAGCAGTTTATTGAATGTTACGTGGTGTGGTTGAATAAAAAATAAATATGTTCCACAAACTATAAATATATTTATTGAATAAACATGCAATGAAATAAAAATTGCACTTGAATGTACTAAAAAAAAATGCAAATTTTTACGAGTAAAATATGTTAAAATGTCTCAAATTGTCCGGTAATTTTTGATTTAATTCTAATATATAAAGACTAATCTTTGTTTGTTCGTATGTAATGCGCTGCCATACCGTTCATCTGATTGCGATAAAACTATGCCAATTTATTGTTTGCACTTTTTTAAATAACATAGATATAGTACAATTAACTTACAGTGGATCTTATATATAAAAATCAATGTTTGTATGTTTGTTTATATTTATAATAAAAGCAACAAAATAAAATAAATATCATTTATACTTTTCCCTTATATATCATTCAATTACAATAAATGTATTCATTATTGGAAAGAAAATAACTCTTTCAAATTTCAAACGATATTTTTATAACTTAAATGATCAGATATAAATAAACGGTATATTTTGCTTGTATTTTAGATATTTTGCCATTAGTATTCATTAGTCAATTATTGACATGAGTGTTAATTATCCCTTTGAATACGATTCACAAAGATTATAGTTTTGAATCAAGACGTTGGAGCTTAGAAGGCTTCATGACTGTATTATATTTCTATCTTTTTTTAACAAAAGGGAAAGTGGAGAATTTTCTGTCGACTGTAGTATTAAACACATTCCGGTACGCTCACTTGAAAACGCGTATTTTTAGTTTGAACTAATATATAAATGCTATACGTATTTCCAGCTTCGTTAAACGTTGGTGTTATACATATTCAAAGTTTTGCAATTCAAAATTATAACTTCGTATTAAACTGTCTACTGGTTTAAGAATAACTACTCAGGACGTTACAATTTTATAGGACTTAATTAAAAAATCGAACTGTAGAGAAATTAAGATAATTGAAGCCGGACTGCGTGAGGTATATCTATATATACATATACGATTTTATTAAAATGCTTGTTATATTCGCAGTTTATATGCGTTTATTTTTATGGGCCGTTAACGTAAATATCTAACAGTATTTTATAACGTACGTAGACACGTCCTCTCAGGCAATATATCTTGGTATTCAATTTAACGATTCCGTAGATATCACGTTTTTGGGGACATCAAAAAGTCCAACTCGATGCCCTTCCCTAGAAAAAAAAGTCATAAAATGCCGCACTCGGTTATAATTTATGGCTTTCGATCTGAAGGCAACTTTTCACTTTTACGATCGGTCACTCAAGTTTGAAACGTTGCTTCCGATAAGTCGGCAATTCCGACTCTTTCCATTCCGATTTCGATTCGGACTACCACTTTGAAGAAATAAACCAGGGTGTGGTGAATTAAAGTGTTGATTACTCAACAGTCGTCATCTTCTGAGGCCATCTTCGCCGGCTGACGAGACGCGTGCAAGTAGTATATAAACATTCTTTAGAAATCATTAGGCCGATAATCATAAATGCAAATTCCATGCCGCCGATGATGTCAACATTCGATAATTTCAATTAAATAAATTATAAACGTTTATTGGATTTCTACTCTCCCGAACGATTTCGACATGTTATGATATATAATTTCAGCAAAATGAATACGAGACGAGTGTAAATATCACAAACTACACTCGAATCATAATGATATATGCGCGATTGATCTAAGAAATAGTAAACATTTATTACGCTAGACTTCTATATATATATAGTAATGACGTGCTTCAACACTGAAACGTTCGGTATTATGTGTACAAAGGCCGTTTCTTAAATAACATTGTATAAAAACATAGTTATTGTTTCAAATTGGTGCCAATTTGTGGTTCGTGTCCATTAAAAGTCGATCCTGCGAATTTATTTACTGTCAAAATAAATCTATATTTTTGTAAATAATTTGATTGATGTTTCAGGATTGGCCTATTTAATCCATATTCAATACATCAACTATAATCAGATGTATTTGTTTTTAAATGTCCATATTTTAATACTATGGATTAGCAGTTATTGCGGTAAGGCAAATTGGCTTGAACGTCACAAAAGTGAAATTCCAAGGGGTAGTTGGTCGGATAGATCATAGACTTCGTCTACGGCAGCGATTCTTAAACTTAAATTTTGAATGTCCCTATTGAAAGACCCTATACATTAAACTCATACAAACAAATTTTGGAAAACGTTACATCGGACAGGCACAAGAGCGAGGGATTTTGGAGAAATTTGGAGGAGGCTTTCACAGCAATAAAGACGATTCTTAAAACTAACAAATACTAATACATATCTTCAAATATAAAAAATGAATCTTTGTTTGTTCGTATGTAATGCGCTTCCATACCGTTCTTCAGATTGCGATAAAATTTCGTTCACTTATTGCTAAGGACTGTGCGAGTAATATAGGCATAATTTGATATATAAAAATCAGTGTTTGTTTGTTCATATTTCATGCGCTTCCATACCGTTCTTCCGAATGCGATAAAACTTTGTCAACTTACTGTTTATATTTGCGGGAATGCCATAGGCATAGTAAAAATATTGTATGGATGTTGGTGCATATTACGATTCTTATTCGATAGCCTGTCTATGTTGACGTTTTTCAGCAGACCTGTAAAAGAATTGTCATTGTGTATTTGTTTATGATTGGTGCTCATTTGCTCTGTATTTAATTGGAAATCGTTGAGACTTTCATTGCAAGTACAGAATGGCTTCGGCGTAGCTTTGTCGCTGCATGCGTTGGGTTCTTCGTCCTCAAGTGCATCTGCGGCATTATTATCATCGGCATAATTGTTTGCAGCAATTTCACTGCAACCAGCAGGGTCTTTATCGTGTAGTTCCCCTTATGAATGGACACATTCACCTGTCTGTCTCGAACAGGTGACATTCAGGTCACCACTCTGATGCTCAAACCACGATACCGTTCTTTGTCCGCCAGACGAGGCGGCGACCAGCAGCAAACTTGTCCCGGGATCGAGTTCCTGTTTTGGCAAAACTCGATCGGACATGCCTCGCATTGTAATGGACAATGAAAGAGTCCCAATTGCATCATCTCCCACGTTTCCTCGGCCGATTCATTCGCGGTCGAAGACAATGAATGGACCCCAAATCGAAAATTTAACACAATGTGGAAAGTTTGACAAGCCCATTGTTGTCCGACGGTCACGCTTGAATCGAACAAATATTGAATATATTTTCGGAAAATATTTACCGATCGAATTTCGTGTGTTAAATGCACATTTGAGTAATAAAGACTTGGTCGGAAACGAAAGTCTACCTGTCTAACCACCACCGGGCAATTTTTCTACGCATTATTATCAGTATATTAAAAAGCGCTAGCGTAAGGTATTTGTTTAATTTTATTGCAGGGATATAAACATTCAGGTATTTTTGATAAACAAGGCACAAAGTGTTTGAAACGGACGTGACATTGGAGTAAATTGCTGGGTATATTTTTTCAGTTAAAATTGTCTAGTGCGTCGGCCTACGAAACATTAATGGATATATTTTTTAATAGAAACTTATATATAGTTATTTTTAATTACTTTTATTTTATTAATTAACAGAAATATTTTTGAAGTGAAACTTGTATAGGCGTGGTAGGGCAAATTGTCTTGAACATCACGAAAAGTGAAACTTCAAGCAGCAGTTGGCCGGAAAGATACGGATAATCGTTTGTAATGAGTTTGTATCTGTCGCATACATCAAAGAGATGATACACGCATGCGCCATTCTGCCTCTACTGAGTGTGTCTATATGTAACATAAAACAATCATTATACCAGCGATGGATGCGCCTATTTTATTATATATTACACAAACACACAACGCAATCTTTTAGCTAACAATTTCCGTTAATAAACGAAAATTTAAAAAATATAACTTTTCCTAGGAGCTGAGAATCTGTTTAAACGCAGTGGTTTTTAAACTGTGGTTTATATTTACAGAAAATATAATAAGAAAATCTATTTTGACCAATATTTGACCAAGAAAGGTTTATTTGTTTGAAAAATGTCGTCTCAAGAACGACGTAATATGGGTACCGCCAAAAAATGGTTCAAAAAGGAATTTGGAGACTATATAAGTTTAAGAACCGCTAGTCTAAAAGCTAACTCAAAATGAATATTTCTTTGTTCGTATGTAATGCGCTGCCATACCGTTCATCAGATTACGATAAAACTTCATCTACTTATTGCTAAGGATTGCGCGAGTAACATAAGCACAGTCTTCTAATATATAAAAATCAATGTTTGTTTGTCCGTATTTAATGCGCTTCCATACCGTTCATCCGATTGCAATGAAACTTTGTCAACTTACTGCTTAAACTTGCGGGAATAATATAGGCATAGTAAAAATATTGTACGGATGCACCATGTTGAAATGTTTATTTTTTCGTTAACAAGTTTGAATTCTCGTGTTCGCAAAAACTGTGTATAAACCGCGGGACACAAGAAAACATATTTTTCGTTCTGAAATTGAATATTGGTTTAGTTTTACGTTGGTTTAATATTAAGATATGCTTTTAACTTCGAAATTTATGCATATTTAGAATTTAAAATGTCTGAGATTTCAAAATTGAATGCAGATGTCTTCAGCAAGCAATCCTGCGAGAAGGTGATAGTGAATCTTTTTAATATTCCTCAATGGATTTATTTGTGGAGACCTTTGGAATTATAAATCTTCCCGGAAGCTTGGCACTCCCATCATTGCTAACACCATTTTAGTGTACGATGGGGCGAAGCAATTCTTCCACGATCGTTTAATCCACGTATATTTTATGGCTGATATACAGTTATGCGTTCACACCTTGTAACGTCGGCTTCTTCTTCAAGATCGTGATCGATTTTATGTTGAATTGAAAATGTGAAGCATACAACAATTAATTGATGGCGATCGCATGCGACCGTTGATTAGACTTGTTAAAATAGAGCGTCAGTGGGAGTCATTGTCTTCAATTACGTACTGTCAAATACTTCTTTAAAAACGGCTTCCATGGAATAAATTCTTCGAGGTCGGTGAATAATTTTAATTATTTTAGAGAGCTTCAATGCTTTTGCCGTCCTTGAAATGGATCTGGAAACCGCATCTTTTCGAAATTAATCCTGATAGAAAAGCCGAAAATTATCTAATCGGCAGCCTCTTTTGTTTGGTGGTCAGATGAACATATTTTAATAGACCATTAGTATGCATCTATGGTCGTACAAATTTGGGATCTTCAAATGCATACGAGTGGTGAATGTCTTTTCGATGTGTAGGAAGATGTGGAAACTGGTCACCTCGTTTGATCATAGTTCGGTCAACGCCCACTACGGCCCTTTATGCACCCAATACTCGATCTACAAAAGTAATTGTTGACTATTTTCACCTCTGAACACCCACACGACCCAAGATTAATTGAGATGCACAGAATTACTTAACATTTATGATCTACGATCTTTTTTGGAAATGCATGTATGGCGTGCGTGGGTAAATAGGACTTTCTTCCAGACTCGAACAAAGACTCATAATAGAAGATTGGTCTTATCCAAACATTCTATTATTTTAAACACAAACAATGCATACAATTTAGAGTAGAAACCCTTCAAAAGCCCTTCATATGCTTGTATTCCGGCGGTTTAAACAACGTTGATATATTTGCTTTAATTAGAAGAAATCATTCAGGTTATTGAGAACCGTCGGAACCTACAGGCTGCACGGTGTGTTTTTTTCAAATTAAGCTGTGTAAACTGAAGAACCTTTACGTTTGGTAAATATTAACATTTGATGGATGTCCATACTCGTTTTCATTAATACCGATCAGTACCTTGTTATAACCGTGTATGATAGATTTTTGGGTTTAATTACGACGAGGTTTTCCACGAGCCTTAAGACTCTTGACCTTTCAGGGTCGTCATTACTATAATTTATTTGTAATTGCGATCGCATGTTGCATGTTTTTCGATTGGATATTTTGTATACTATTCATATTTCTTCGTAATAAAAGCTTGTTTGATCAATTAAAATTACTATAAAAATAGCACAAAGACTGCTTGTTAATATTATTGGAATTCATTCATTAAAATCCAAACATTTTCGTGTATTTTGAAGGTTGAAATAAGAAAATAGCGCATATCAAAACTATTCCGCCATAATAGATTATGTAAATGGAGATTTCGACCAATATTTGATCAAGAAATGTTTGTTTGTTTAAATAATAAAGTCTCAAAAACGATGTAAAATATTGAAATGGGGTAAAGGGGTGGAATGGGGTCCGTCAAAAAATTATCCGGGAAACTGCCGAGGAGGACAAATAATAACTGGAAAACACGAATAATCCAAATCATAAAATTTCTACTTGGTTTGATTATAATATCATATTTACAATACAATTTTTTATTTCATAATTTTAATCCCCATTATTTATTAAGAGAAATGCTCATTGATCGCGTATTTGCGAGCGAATTACAGTGATTCAGAAAGAGCACTCTTGTACATTGAGCTCGGGAGAGACAGAGACGGAGTTCGGCAACTGTGCATGGGAGACAGAGACGGCGAGCTTTCTACGAACATCGCACGATTGTATAGATCGTTAACCCAAATTCGTCTACTAATAATGATGTGTGAATGATATATTGAATCGATTTTAAGTCTATTGGTTATGTATATTTAAAGAAATGACCGAATTTATCGTGCTATCGTATATATTTTTAACTCGTTCGTCGCTGCGTCCACCAGATATGCGCGTCTCCGAAAAGCGAATCCAGCGTTTAATTGTTACGTATTTCTATAACGACTTGCAAATGTTAACTTTACGAACGTCTTTCTATAATGTTTTCTATATGATAACGGTCTAAATATCTTTCGAAATCGCCCTCGAAACTTGCATTCCTACCTTTGTCTATTCGCACTTGCTCATCTTCCCTTTTTGTTAATTGGATTAATGACAGAGTCAAGCTTATCAATCTAACATATAATAACTGCTTCTTACACGCTTCATACACGCTGCTGCGGTCCTGACAGATAAATGGATTTGTACAGATGATAAGTGGCAGACAAGCAAATATAGCATCTACGACTATAAATATTTTAAATTAGCTTAATAATCAAAGGGTTGAGCCGGGTAGACAAGCGTTGCGGAGAGCCTATGAACAATCAGTTTAACACTCTCGTCGCTCAACATATCGTCCACAACATCTCTGTTTATCAAGCTCAACATACAAAAGTGCTCTTTCTGAATCAATGGAATTCGCTCGCAAATACGCGGTCATCCTACCATGCACGTTAAAGTTTTAGTAATCAAGCCATGTGTATCGCTTTTATCACCCCGGATTTTCACAATCTTATTCTCGTTGTGATTTCTGCCTCGTATAACAATCTTCAGATGTATATTTAAAAGCTTCCAACTACATAGAATCATTTAAACATTTAGATTTAATAAATGATAAATAAATTCAGATGCTAAAACCTTCTTTAATTCCAATTGTACTCTATATGATCAACCCTTCAATTATTTTTGACAGCTTATATTTTTGTCTAGTTTGAATTACGTTTATCGCTATGGGATATTCACACCGATCGAAACGATTCACATTGTATAGAATACTAAGCATACGGTAATGGGAGTAATTCAAGGGGTAGTTTATTGTATCCATCCGTGGGATACAAATTTCACACGATAACCAACCCCATGACTGTAATATACCGTTTGGGTACTTTATACGAGCATATGAATATGGACTCAAGTGTTTTTGACTAACAGCTGGCATTGAAATTATGCGGAAAGAGATCTTATCATAATGACGACATTCTAAAAGCAAAAGGATGACCGCCATTTGTTTGATGTTCTAATTAGCATTTGTGCAATCCGGCTGCCTTGCGTTACGGCATTTCGCATAACGAAATCAAGTTGTCTGACTGCAATATACTATGTCATAGTTAGGTTCGTCATTGCTAGCCAGTGATCAGTAAACTTTTATTATAATTGCATTAAAAATGAATAAATCTATCCGATGAACGCTTTTATAAAATTAAATATTAAATCTATGTTCTGCGGTTTTGCCTTACGACAATATGTTGATAACTGTCTAGACGTCGGCTTGTTCTATTATTGTCGATTTGCAGCATAACATCAACGGTTTATAGTCCTTAAAATACTAAAAAAATAAACATTTAGCTGATTTTGGAAGGCAAATTCAAAGCGTGTTTTTTAAGACCTAATTTTTAACATCCACCATAATAGATTTACATCCTAAAAGGACCATAATGAGACTGTGTTTTTCCTAAAGATCTGGCGCCAAATGACTGAGCATCGTAAATTTTTAAGCGTTATGGGCACGAACATAAAAATTCTGTAATAGGGAGCCTAAAATGTTTATTACATAAACACTTTAACGCATTAAAGTTTGGTTGTGCCATGCTTGTGTTTTGTTTCAATATTCGTGAATGTTTTTAATGAAAATTGTGCAGAAATCTTAACGCGTTTTTTTCGAAACTACTTTTTTCAACACGGTTGACATCATATCTCAAGTTTTAATTAATTAATTTACTTCAAACTGGGTAAAAATCTTTTCTATATAATCTTCTATTGTTCCTACCAGATTTATGTCAAATTTTATTTTTTAGCTATTAAAAAAAAATAACTGACAAAATATGACTTAACTGAATTTTTTTTAAACAGTGGCTATCTTATGATTTATTATTTTTGAGTCAGGGACTAAAGTGACATCTATGCTAATTATGAATTATATTGTAAGAGAAAATCTACACAGAAAAATGATGATATTGACACTGGGTATACTATTTCTTCCGAAGAAGAGAGCGAAATTATCATACAGCGATGACAGTTTGTAATTAAAATAACTAGAATTTTTCTAGTGGATGTCTGGTCCTCACAATTTTACCAATGATGCAAGACGTCCTTTAAATGTTACCAAATTTTTTTTAATTGCCTTATTGTTTTCCTCTTTTTTTATTAACTTTTTTATGCGATTTTGGATATATTTTATATAGCTGATTCAAAGTTATGCGGTTTTTAAAATCCATGGAACGCATCTTCACTTTTTCTATGTAAGTCATTGCTTTTTTTCCGCGGAACGCGTCTGCCGTACAAAGTGTATGTGGAAGTAAAAGCAGTATTTGAATTTGAAGGATTATTTAAAATATATATATACAGTGAAACCTCGATTTTACGTTTTCCAAGGGACCCTGAAAAAAAAACGGTAATTGCGGGAAACGGTGAATGCGGGAAAGCTTCAAATAATAATAGTTTGACGGGACTATAAAAAATGAACGGTCCATCCGAGAAAACGTATTATGCGGGAACGGTTTATCGAGGTTCCACTGTATATATATATAATACTTTTTGTAGGCAACTAAATTTCATCGAAAAATTAATCTAATGTTTTGTATTTACTTACCATTTTATATCTATATGTATGTTAAGGTCTGCTTAGAAAGATTTATCCTTTTCTTCAAAGGCTTTGCTTGATTTTTGCTAATTAATTTAGCAAAATTTAAAACATGTTCAAAAGGGTATAGGGTTTTTAATAATGATTCTTGAATTTCTGAAAGTTTACTTTCTTTGCTTTAAGTTTTTTTAAATTTCAACACTGCCTCCGGAACTTGTTACTGAGTATATTTTTGATGTTTCAGTGACTATTTCTGGCAATTGACATGTTTCATTGTTAAGTAGTGAAATTGATTCGATAGGTACTGTGAAATATGAGAAATGTGAAGCATATTTCCTTATAAATCGTCAACTATATCCAATTTCTACATTGCATACGATCTATATCTACCAATCTATATTTAATCTTTCGTTTTTCTTCAAGTTCCGTAAAGAAATTTTACCTATGCCTTAAGAAATCCTTTTTGCATCATATGTTAGGAAAAATCTATATTTTTATTTTGCCTGTGCTGAAGAAAATGTTTTCGAACCATATGTCTGTAAAAACCAGATTAGTATATTTCATACGATAGTTTGTTTACCCGTTTCATTGACGGGAGGATATTAAACCTTTCATCGACAGAAGGGTTAATCCCATTCTAAAAGTATTGCATATAGAGATTTAAAATGTCATTTCGACATTGCTTCTGGATCACAATTTGAATAAAAATCGCTTAAAAATATGGAATAATTTGAATTTAAGGCAGGAAAGGATCTACGAATGAATGAGTAGCGAAATCATCGTTACTTTTAAATGATATTCTGATGATTGTTACAAATCAGTCACTCGTAAATGGTCCTGTCTGACTTTATCGATCATGTCAGTATTAACATTTTTAGAACTAGGAAATTAGATTAATCCTGGATCGAATCGATCGATCGATCGGTAGGAATATAGGAATTATATTGGAAATATCATCATTGATATTTCCAATATAGACATTAATTCAATATGATATAATTGCACGGAAAAAAATGATTGAATGAAATTAAGTTCAACTATATCAAGACACTTGTGTACTTATAACACTATCTTATCTTTCATTTTATACTATTAGACGATAACCGTGTAACATGACATAAAGACTGAAAAAAAACCGAGTCTAAAATATATGTACGTAGGTCTGGGTTTATTATTACAATTTATTATGCACAATGTTTCATAAAAATGATAGAACGTCGTGTCACCTCCGTTTTTAATCTTGATTGAGGAAATAATTTCACGCCTATGTGAACCAGTAGATCAATGTCACTTAAATGTTGATGAAGTTTTTTAGACATTTTTTATTGATTTTAGTTGTTGAGCAATGCTTCTCCAAGGATAATATTCTAGAAATAGAAACATATAGTTCATTAAGTTGTTGTTGATTGCATTTTTTTGCATGGCTGATTGCATCATTAAAGCGGACTGCATCGAACGGAGAACAATTTAAATTGCATTTCGCTCTTCGCGATTGAGAATTCAATTTATTTACAATAAAAAAATGCATTTACCGACTTAAAATTAACGGGAATGTATATATTCAAGTTCAAAGCTACATGTGGCTTGAATTTATTGTAAAAAAATATACGCATGCGCAAAAACTGCCTCAATCTGCATCGATATTCTCGGAATGCATGAAATCATTTTTATATTCAGCCATGCAACATGCATTGTTGGTTGAATTAATTTTATTTATTTGATTACATCATATTCAGAAAGTGCTGCTTTTATACCCATTAAGCCCCGAATCATATTTTCAGCTCGTCTCAATTGCGTTATTAAAAAATAGTATTGGACATAAAAAGTCCTACGTCCAAATTTTGGCGACATTTTGACATTATTTTTGACCTCGCTTCAGCGTCTTTATGGCTACACAAATTGAGTATAAGGTCCATTTCGGATATATCCTTGTTGTTGCTGACTCATTTTCTTGCTCTATGTGTCTATTACTACAGACGTAATATCTAAATAATATGCTCATTTATGTGATCATGGCATATTTTTATATGCTAAGTAGAAAAGTCGCAATCCATTCATTTCAGTATATATTTATAGAAATATGTGGGATTATCATATAATAATTTATTCAAAATTATGTGACATCCATTGAATTTAAATCCTTGTACATCTATGAAAGGATTCGTTTTTGATGTGTATATATATATTTTATATTAATTTATGCGTGTATCTGTTTGTATTCAATACTTTTAATCAAATACAAACGAGCCATTAGGACGTACCATATGAAGGTTCGGAATTCATAAATGAGAATAAAAACACCATAACTTTCACAAAACATAATTTATTCAATCAAAATAATGTCCATTAGCTTCAAAAGGTGTTTGCCAATGAGAAATTAAATTATTTATTCCATTTTTATACAAGACCGCACTTTTAGAACCAATAAACTCTACAAACTCTTAAATTGCCTCGTCCTGATTTCGGAACGTTTTATTTTTTAATAAATTTGAATAGAATAAATAAATCATTTCAGTTAGGAAAAAGTGGTTAAATGAAACTTGTATAGGCGTGGTAGCCCAGATTTGTTTGAACGTCACGCAAAGTGAAACTCAAGCGGCAATTGGTTAGAAAGACCAGGGAGATTGTTTGAAAAAAAAATCAGTAGGTTCATAAATTTTTGTAACATTCTTAAGAAATATTTCTTAACATTTTGTAATTATTGTTGTAACTGCATAGTTATTGTTTCTTCGGTAAAAAATAATTGAAAAAAAAGGCAAATAGTGTAGTACAGTTCGTGGAATTTCTACTACTTTCTACTGGACTATCTAATCTCCTCTCCCTTGTTATTTCTAGAAGGCACACTGAATATTGTCATATATAGATCATATAAAACTGTACGGTTACGGTTTTCGGTTTCGTTTCGGTTTCGTTTCGGTTCGAAGCCCTGCATAGCAGACATAGGACAGTATTATTTGATTTAATTTCTAATAATTTCTATCTAAAATGTCCCCCCGTTTTTAACAAGTGCCAGCTCGTGAATTTCTGAAAACACTATGGAAAAAATCCACTCAACACCGATAATCTGATATATAAAAATTAATCTCTGTTTGTTCGTATGTAATGCGTTGCCATACCGTTCACCAGATTGCAATAAAACTTCGTCCACTTATTAATAAGAATTATGCGAGTAATATAAGCATAGTCTTCTTAATATATAAAAATCAATGTTTGTTTGTTCGTATTTAATGCGCTGCCATACTGTTCATCCAATTGTAACAAAACTTTGTCAACTTATTGTTTACACTTGCGGGAATAACATAAGCATAGTAAAAATATTGTTTGTGTATGCAGTTTGTTATGCGAGACGTGGCATTGCAAGTATTTATATGATAATAACTGTGACATAATAAGAATCATATATGTTACGTCGTCGGATAATCAATCTTTTATAATTGTCGTATTGTTTATATGATAATGATTGAAAACATGGTTGGGCAATACTATTTTTATGTATCATTGGTACAGGCATCTATTGGGTTCTATATTAGTATGTCTGTTTTTTTTTTAAATATGAATATTATTTCTATAAATTTGTAAATAATTTTGATTGATTGATAATCGTTTAAATGTGAATACTTCCGTTTAATCATCAGATTAATTTATCAACTCTCTCATAACGACTAGTTTCAGCAGCCATATAATTTGCTTAGAGAAAAAATCTATCAAGTACACTTTCTATGAACAAGCTTAGGAAAATGGCTTTCATCTTTCATCGCTGTATAATTTAGATATTATATTTTTTGCAATTAATCGACATCATTTGTATTCAAAGGCTAGAAAATTTCAGTGTTATCCAAAATTTTAAGAAAGGCTTGCAGACTTTTATCAACAAATCTTATCATATAATAATATTACTTTGTATTAAATAATATTAGGGGTATCGAAAAGAAATAGAAATTTTCATACAGTTATGAAAAAAACATTTATTTAAAAAAAAACTTAAAAACTACTCTATAAACTAATGTCCATCGTTTTCTAACACCTTTTTCCATCTTTCAGGTAATTTATCTATTCCTGTTTTGTAAAAGTCTTTGGGTTTTTCTTTAAAGAACTTTTCCATATGATTTTTTATCTCATTCACATTAGTAAATTTTTTTTCACGAAGAGAATGTTCTAGGGCACGAAACAAATAATAATCCGATGGAGCGATGTCTGGAGAATATGGTGGATGTGGTAGAAGTTCATAGCCAAGTTCAATATTTTTTTGCTGCGTAACTTTTGCCGCATGAGGTCGTGCGTTGTCTTGTTGAAGAATTCGCTTATTATTGTTCACTAAAAATGGCCGATTTTTTTTAAATTCTTGTGTCATTCTTTCTAATTGTTCACAATACATGTTTGCTGTTATTGTTTCACCGGGTTTAAGTAATTCAAAATAAAAAACACCAAGGCTATCCCACCAAATACATAACAGCACCTTATTTACAGTTAAGCTCGGCTTTGCCGTAGGTAAAGCTAATTGACCGGGTGAAAGTCATTGTTTTTTTCGCGTGGTATTGTTATAGAGGACCCATTTTTCGTCACAGGTAACAATTCGCCTTAAAAAGGGTTCTAAATCGTGCCTAGATAAAAGAGAAGTGCAGATAGTACGTCGCTGCTCTAGTGCAGTTTGTGATAAATCGTGAGGGACCCAAACTCCTTGCCTGGAACACTTTCCAATGCGGTGAAGGTGATTTTGTACATTTTTCCATGGGCATCCAAGTTTATTTGATATTTCTCTGATTGATTGACGAGGATCAGACTCTACTAAATTTAACAGGACATCATCATCGATTTTTAGCGGTCTTCCCGATTTAGGCGCATCTGTAAGATTTCTGTCACCAGTTTGGAATTTTTTCAACCACCTATGACATTTACTTAGTGTCAATAATGTTGATGTACTATTTGGTAAATTATCTAAGTGCCTCACCTGTATGTCCATACTTCAGTCGGATGTGCCATATATGGTACCATTGTATTTTGTTTCCGAGGTCCGTTGAACCAGAGGAGTTGTACTTCTGCTGAATTAGCATAGAATGGTTGCTAAGCCAACCATCATATATATTTTTTGGTGCTTTTGGACTTGGTAAACTACATATATTTGGGTGAGAATCATTTAACGATCATAAGAATCAATAAACTCATTCATCATATGATAAATTATCAGTGTTATTCTGATATGCATACATTATTATACCATATTTTTAAATTTGGTATAAGACTTTGTATCATTGATTCCATTGAACCCTAATGATTCAGCTGGGTAACTGAATGGTTATTGAAAATTTTCAATTTGAATTAACAGATGTTACAATAATATAGAAGCATTGTCGGTATTATTCTATGTAGCATGTAAATAATTAATTATTCAACACATTCATTTAATTGATTTTTTTCATTGTTGTATACTCAATAGATTTGCTGAAATAAATTGCCAAAGTACAATGAAATATTCCGTTTAATCTCAATTTAAAGGCCCTGATTGTTACGTATCGTTAATTTCTGAACAACAATTTTTAATACTGTGATTCACTTAAATTGATGGTTATTGCATTGTATTCTGTAATAGATATACACAGGGCTACTCCTTATTTAGAAGGCAATTCAAAATCGATCAATCTATCATTTAATCAAAAGAATCAATATCATAAATACTAAAAATATTATTCAATTACATTTTATTGAAGATTTCATTCATTCAAAATATTTGTGTGATTCTAAGATCATCTTTATATTATTGCATGAGATTCTTAGAAATTTGTAACAATACGATTTTACAATCATAATGTATTATACATATTTAAGAACATTTTTCATGTATACTATAAATAAGTAACGCATGTAGTTGAGAGTCATTCAAATTCATGAAATTCACCATATCACATTATATCTAAAATCAAGAATATTCAAATTTAAAGGTGATAATTGAATCACCCCACACACAATATCCACTGGCAAAATCAGTTCGCTTGATATATTTTCCGTTCTTGGACGATGCTGTCGTTCCTCTATTCAATTCATTATTTAATAAATATTGGTACGATAAAGTGTATTTATAATATAATATTCATGGTATTGTTGCTTAAAAAACTTAGTTTCAGAGTAATTTTGATGTACGCATACAAATATTTAATAAATGTAAAATGCTTTCAACGAAAAGTGATTATACGACTTGATTGCTGTGTTAATTTCTCAATGTTCAAGAAAATAATAAAGTGTTCATATTTAATTTCAGATGAAAGAGAAGATGTCCAGAAGAAAACGTTTGCCAAATGGATAAATTCTCAGCTGGTCAAGGTAAACGTATTATCATTAAAATTTAATCGAGCGATTACCGCATATATTAATAATTATTTTATAATAAAATGTGTATTTTTCAGAATAATAAGCCTTTGGTGAATGATTTATTCTTGGACCTTAGAAATGGAGAGGTTTTATTATCACTGCTTGAGATTTTAACCGCTCAACAATATGTATGTGCTATTTCATTGCTATTTGATCATTATTCAGACACTTGTATATTGATAATAATTAATTGTATTTTTATTAAAGAAACGAGAAAGAGGCAAAATGAGAGTGCATCATTTAAATAATGTCAACAACGCATTAGGGGTGCTTGATCATAATAATGTAAAATTAGTAAATATCAGTAGTAACGATATTGTAGATGGAAATCCAAAGTTAACGTTAGGCTTGGTTTGGAGCATTATTCTTCACTGGCAAGTTCATTACCATCTTAAGGACTTGATGTCGGAATTACAACAAACAAATTTGGAAAAAACGCTATTAGCATGGTGCCGACAGAATTCTAGGGTATGCATATTTGTGATTAATTTGCATGATAAATGAAAATAATACCTAAAATATCCTACATTATTGCAATGATTGTTTTCAGAATTATGCAGGTGTAGATATAAAGAATTTTTCAACGTCGTGGTCTGATGGCCTCGCTTTTAACGCCCTCATACATAGATGGCGTCCTCACTTATTTGACTTTTCAAGTATTGCTAAAAAGCATCCAAATGCTAGATTAGAACATGCATTTAGAATTGCCCAAGAACAATTAGGAATAGATAGACTTTTAGATCCTGAAGGTATAATATATTTTACGCATAGAAAAGTATTTTTACATGATGTACAATAAATCTTATCTATAAAATATTTGCAGATGTAAATACTTCTGTTCCGGATAAAAAATCAATAATGATGTACGTTATGTGCATGTTTCAATCATTACCACATTCTGGAGAAGATGTTGGTGATATCGATATGTCTGTACAATCCGACAGTATGAGTCCATTAGGTTCACCGACGATAGAGGTAATTCTACTTATTTATAAATTCTTTATTTACAAAAAAGGCATTTAATCAACTATGTTTTTTTTATATATAAGTCTTCACAAAGTAGACCTCTTTCACTCGTTACAAATGCATCGGCAGAACTCGGTGGTTATGGTACTGCCTTGGAAGAAGTTCTATTTTGGTTATTGGAAGCCGAAGATAGACTCAATTCAAATCTTCCGCTAAGTAGCGATTTGAACACAATAAAGGAACAATTTAGAAATCATGAGGTACGCCTTCACATATTAATTAAAATATTTTTGTTGCATATTTTTAATATAATAATACATTTTTCAGAAATTTATGCTAGAACTATCCGAGAATCAAGCACGCGTTGGAAGTGTTCTCGAGGAAGGTGAACGATTACTCAACGAGCAATGTTTGACTCGCGATGAAGCAGCGGAAGTGCGTGTACAAATGAGGCTTTTAAGAGGACGATGGGAAACTTTAAGAGTCAGAGCAATGGATCGTCAATCGTTGGTACATTTGGCTATTGTTAAGGGGCAACAGGAACACATTGACAAATTTAGGTAATTTAAATTCTACAAAATATACATTTATTTAATAAAACCATATTTAATGATAAATTATTTATATTTGTGTAAATTAGACAATGGCTCACTCAGACAGACGATCGTATTTCAAGAATGGGGAATTTCAGCGGCGGACCAAAGGAAATAAACACGCAACTAACGGCAGTTAGAGCATTGCATTCAGATTTACAAAATCAACAGCCTTTGGTCGATTCATTGTCAACATGTGTCGTGGTCGTAGATGATGATCAACAAGATAACGGTAATTTTAATTCTAATTTGTAGCAATAATTTAAAAGGAATTTAATAATTTAACAATTGAAATGTTATTTAGACGTCTGCGAGATTGAAGATCAATTGAGAGCCTTAAGCGAACGTTGGGCTTTGACCTGCCAGTGGACTGAAACTCAATTGAAAAAACTTCAAGCATTGCAAGCACAGTGGAGGTCATTGGATCAGCAATATGAAGAATTGATGCAATGGATAAACGATAAAGAAATACAATTAAAACAAGTATAATATACCATCATGTTTAAATATTCATATAAATTAAACGTGTATTTATATCTGACGTTAATTTTGCTTTTAGATGGAAGCTAATCCTGCTAGTGAAATTGGTGAAGTTTTAGAACGCATTAAGCAATTACAAGTAATTAAGCGTTCAATGGACATGCAACAAAACAGTTTGCTCGCTCATCAAGAATTAACTAGCAAAATGGTTGATGAATCAAGTTTGAAATCTCTCGATCTTTATGTCGATCGAGTGGAATCGCTTCAGGATAAATTTGATGCTTTATTTTTAATTATTGAGATACAGGAACAAAGAGTAAGTTATTGATAATCGATCTTTATATGTAAATATGCGAAAATTACATTTTTGTAATGTTTTATTTTAGATAAAAGAACTAGGTTTTGAAATAAATATATCAGAACAAGTAGTATATGATCCTTCAATGGATTATGAATTAACCAAAACAATAACAACAACGACAACATTAGAGAGGACATTAATTAGTCAATTAGATTCGAATAAAACTAAGAGCATCAATGATCATTCTTTGTCGAAGAAACCACGCCTTTCAGGAAATAAAGCACTGGAAGATTTTGGAGAAGAATATAATAATTTCCATAATTGGCTACAAGTAATTGAAAAATCGATTGAAAAATGTAAAAATAAATTGGAAGACGACAATCAAAAACTAGAAGAAAAATTCAAATCTGTAAATGAACTAACAAATGACTTTAGCAAACAGAAAACAGACATTGAAAATGTAGAAAAATGCTTAAAGAAAATTTTGAATGATTGTAGCGTGGAAGGTGATTTATTGATTTGTGTAACATTGCAATTTATTTTTGTAGATATAAATATTAATACATGATGTTTCTTATGTTTTTCAGATAGTAAGCATGTAACTCAAGAAAAAGATGTTAATATTCTTCGACAACGATTGAATAAAGCCCATGAAGATATAGAGTATTGTCAGGATGTAATGAAGTTCTTGAACGAAAGAGATACGTTCTATAAAGAGTTGCATTTGATTGAAAAGGTATTAGAAGGCTATAAAAAATGGTTGGAGACGGCTTTTAAACCGCCTGTTAATAGCCAACAGCTCGAACAATGCAGAAATAAATTAAATTCATTAAAGGAAAACGAAAGAAAAGTTTTGAATGTTCAAGAAAAGTCTAGAGGAATTTTATCTCAACATTTTCCTACAATTGATATTTCTAAAGTGCAATCAGATGCTATTAAATTAAATGAGCTTTGGCAAAATGTATGTAAAAGCTTGACGGATAAGGAGATTGAAATAGTAAAAGCTTTAGATACGACGCCACCAACGAGATACAATGAAGAAGTTGGGTATTTGACTACCAAAATTGATAAACTTGAAGGTATATTGCTCACGGAACATGCTATTATATCTGACAAAAAAACAATGCAGAATAAACTACGCAATTTGAAAGATATCGAGTCTGGACTAACTGAAGCCGAAGAGGCTCATGTATATGTAAATAAAGTGGGTACCGATTTATATAAAAGATCGGGATTGGACGCACAGGGAGAAAGATTACGATTCCAATTAGACGATTTGAATACGCGATGGTCAGACGTGAAAGCTATACTCGGCGAAAGAATAACCAAACTTAGCAAGGGTATTTATTTTATTGTTTGTATTTATTTTTGTTTGTTGTATTTGTATGAATTAATAGCACAAATGTAATATTTCAGGAATTGAAATGTTGGATGAATTTTATACTGATACTAATGATATTATGATATGGTTAGAAACTGTGGAAAAAATTAACAAAAGGGAAACAGCTATTCCTATTGGAGACATAGGAAAATTGGAAAATAAATTAGTCGAAAGCAACGTAAGCGATTTTATTATATTACATCTAAATAAATAAATTAAAATATATTACCATTTTTTAAGCAATTGGATGGTTTATTGCAGGCATTCCAAGATGATATTGAGCCTTACAAAATAAAATTTGTGAAGGTTAACGCCGTCGCAAATAAAATTCTTGAAAATTGTGAAAGTATCGTTTCAAAAGAGATACGAACTCATTTGGAAGACTTTAATAAGAAATGGAAAGAAACAATTGACGTAGCGAATCAATATAATGAAAAACTTAGACGTGCATTGGAAAAAGTTCAGACTGTCGTCGATCAGATAGAGGAGTTTGAAATATGGCTAAATAAGACCGAATCTGAGATTCCTTCTCCTGCTCAATGCAACGTCACTAATTCCAACGAGCTTTTCCAAATAAAAGCCAAATTTCAGGTACTCAAAGAAAAATGCGACGCAAGAACTGAAGAATTTAGGAACTTGAACGAAACTGGTATTTATTCGAATGAATTTCAATGTTTACTATTTTTAATTGGATTGCGATAATTTAATTTTTTTATTTGAAAGGTAACGACATAATGTTGCAATCTGATAGCCACCCGCTTACGGATTTAGCTAGAAGATTCACTCATCTGAATGCTAGATGGACACAAGTCACTGATGCTATTTATGAAAGATACAAGTTAGTGTGCATTTTTTATCTGCATAAAATCATGAAGATAGTTATTATACATTTTTTCAAATTAAATCTGTAGAGTTCTCCAAGAAGCTTCTCATGAATATGGGGAATTAAGGACATGGCTCACTCAAGAGACGTCTTGGCTGGACGGATTACAGCGGAAACTTTGCAGAAGCCCAAATGCACCCGCTGATGCAGAAGAAATATCTGATGAATTATATGTACGCATAAATTATTTAAATTAAATTTTTTTTACTAGACTTCTAAATCTGTTTGTTATTCAATTATTTCTTTAAGGACTTGGAAAATTATATTCGAAGTCATCCTGATGATAGATTATCGAAAATCCAAAGCATTGGTAAACAACTCGTTGATGCACATATAATGCCACAAGTTATTCGTTCCGACGTCGATGGAATTACGCATAGATGGGATTCGCTGAGGAAACAGGTAATTCAATCAATCAGCAAATTTATTTTAATATGTAATTAAAGCTTTTCTCAGTTTAATATCACTTTTCTAAATTTTCTGTCTTATGCTTTGCTTCATTCAAATGGCTTGAACATTTTTTTTTTAAATCATCCTCAACTTCCTAATGTCTATATTATTTATGATGAAATGCATGATATTATTTTGGCATGATACATACAATTTGACAGGCATCTGCTCGAACTCAACTTTTGGAGACGTCCGTAAACGAAGCTACAAAATCGGAAGTATCCATTGTTACCTTTCAGGAGTGGATAATCAACATTAATTTGTTGCTGAATAATCGCTTGGAAAATGATGTCACAGCTCAGGATTTACCTGAGGACTATCAGGTTTGGCATATCGATAATCTACATAGCGTTGTAGCTATTAGTTAGTGAATTGCATTTTGCATATCGTTTACTAAAACATGCTATGAAAATGTGTATAGTAATTTTTGCATGTATTGTTCAAATAAACCTAAATGTTCATGTTTTTCATTTTCTATAAAATACTTTTCTTACACTTAATATTTTTTAAATAACAATTTATGTGTGTTTATTATAAAAATGAGTATATGCTTACATTTTGTTTAAAGTAAAACGTATTTTTTTTGTATAATTAAATTATAAATTAACTTGCTAATATCATAAAATTATTAATAGCTTTTATGATTTTAAAAGTAGAATTAATATTTTAGCAGATGCTATTGATTTGTTTTTATTCATCTAGTCAGTTTTATTATTTAATAGTTTTGTTTAACAAATATTTTAGCTTAACAAAATAATGTTTTTTTTTAGTGAAATAGGTATTTATATTGTTTTACTTAATAAATACTAAGAATTTTAAAAATTTTAGAAACTTATGGAAGAGTTTCAAGTTCAAAAGGCAGCTTTGAAAGAAATGGAAGAGCAAATTAAAACATATCAAGATGCTGGCAAAAATGAAGCCGCTATTAGGCTAAAGGAACAATTAGATCATATAAAAGTATGAGCATAAAATCATTTATTTAACCAAGTATTCTTTGAAGAATATGGTCTTTATAAAAATAAGCTGTTGTTATTAATATGTATTATTAATATATATATATTTATAGAAAAGCTTTGCTGCTTCGGAAGTACTACTCGAAACATTTGGAGGAAGTGGTAACAGTATCGAAGCTCGCTTGACAAGGGCTTTACGTGAATTAAAATCTGTTCATCGAGGATGTGCGCTCCTTGAATTGGCCGGTGCTGAGCCTGAAGATGTACAAGGCCAATTAAAACACTGCTTGGTAAGACACCGACTTTTAAGAGCCACTGACAACGCATTTCGTCCGTCTATTCTGGAACTATTGCCCAGACGTGCCGTCTTTGTCTGCTTGTTTATCCCAGCATAGCTGAGGTACCGCAGTCCGAATCTATTATACTGCGGCATGAGAAATTCTGTGTGTCTGCATTTATGTTTCATGATCTGCCCAACGTAAATGGCGAGATCGAACCAAGCTGATAATTGATTTTTCATTATACATGTCCATGATCTATCGATTGGATCTCATGCCTTAAGAATCAAAGGTTTAATCTTGGAGAAAATTATTAAATTTCCTTTTGAACTTCTTGCGGCACAACGTGTTGCTAACGGTATTATCCGTGTTTTACCACCGGATTTATTAACATTTTACACTCATTGACGTGCAACCTTTAGCATTCACCTTCAATATCTGAATTTAACGATGAAATATCAATCTAAAGTTGGTTTTCTTGCGTCGATAATATGCTACTAAAATACTACATAATAGGAGGCCTTCCGTGTTCATTCAATGACATGCATGGTTGGCTTAATTGTTATCTATGTTTTGATATGATGTCATTGAGCACTACTTCAAAGTTACTCGTGTAGTTCAGTTCATCACATGTGATGTTATTTTGCATTTAACCGCCGTTGCGTTGAGACATTGTTGCAATATGTTGAGTGAAATTTTAGCAATTGTATTTCTAACATTGCTGTCTTTTTATATTTATAAACAGAGATTTTACCGGACGTTGAGTGAGCTGAAATCTGAAATTGAATCCGTTATCAAAACTGGACGGAAAATGGTCGAAGAAAAGGCCGTGCAAGACCCTCCGACTTTTTCAAAAAAAATCGACACGCTCAAAGAATTGTATAACAAATTAGGTGCCCAGATCACGGAGGCAAAAGACATACTTGAAAATGCCCTGATTGTTTCAAGAGACATACAGAATGATATTTCGACGATCAATAAATGGATGGACAGCTTGGGGAATGTCGGAAAAGAGACGTTCGAATCGGAGATGTCGAACATGGAAAAGATTCAAGAGAAATTGAATGCCAATTATGAGGAATTTTCAAAACACTGTGATGCTATTTACTTGGAATCGTTAAAAGACACCATTGACAATACAAACGAACGCTTTGAAAAATTAAGAAAGTTCGGCTTGCCTGAAACGGAATTGGAAAAGCTGAATATATTAAAAGAGGCGTTAGAATTAACGAGGGAAAAAGAACTACCTATAATTGACGATCCTCAGTTAACCCGAGAATTAGAAGTCGTTTTAGAGAAAGTCGAGGTATGTTTTTTTAAATTCTATTTTTACAACAAACGTAAAATTTAAGTAATTTTATATGATTCTATTTATTTTTCATTTAGTAATTTTTAATACGTTTGTAATCGAGTATTGAATTTTTTTCATATAACATTTTGTAATGTTACAACGGACAGTATAACAAAACTAGATCTTCAAATGCCCAGAAAATGAAGTGGGCTGCGATTAAAATAAACTAACCTTAATGACTTTAATTTCTCATTATATAATTAAGCGTTGCCTTAGACTTGAAGCAATTAAGAACTATCTATCATAGTGAAAACTGTGCATGTGCCCTTCCTCTCGCATTCATCTTGCATTTTATTAAAGATTAAATCCATTTATAAAGTATTTTAATTGATTATTATTTGTGTTTATAATATTTTTGGATTTCACTTTAGTATTTTTGCACTCTGTGATTTAGACTTGGTTTACAATTAGAACGGTAATTTAGTGTACATTTTCTGTTCATTTTGCTTACATTATCATTTGCATTTGCTTATGCCTTTTTTTGCTATAAATAAAAATAAAATGGGTGAGTATCTTGTAATTTAGTTTTGGTTTTTTTGGCTATCGCTTGGATTATCTTAACAGTTTTATATGCAATTTTATACAATAATTATGTTCAACACCATCATCATTAATTAAAAAATTAATTCATATAACGTGAAAATTAATATCGACAATAATATTTATCATATCTCATTTTTATGCCTTCCAAATTATAATAACATTTACAAATAATATTATTTTTTAAAGCATGAGTGTAGATTTTATTATTTAGTTACCAATCAATTGATCAAGTATTGAAATTAATTTATCCAAGTCCAAGACATTCAATCTCTCTGAATTCACGTTTGTCCTTAATAAAGAGAGTTATTTTACAAAGAATAGATTGCCATATTTTCTGAATATCTTTGAATACAAATAATATTGTTATTTATTTAATCAAATGCGTTATTTACGAACAACGATAACAAAGCAAAAAAAATATTCTACGTTAATCGATTGGGAAAAAAATTGCCATAAATAAGAGACGTTAAATTCATATAGTTTGAACATCTATATAACAAAGAATAAATGTAATATTATTATGTACGTTCAAGTAAAATACTTTCAGTTTATGGTTTTATTACGTATAAATTCTATATTGATTTATTAACGATTCCAAAATTAAGTCCAAAAATCATTGATAATTGAAAAGTATTCGAAAGCATGGATTTGGATAAATGCCCTACATAATTTTGTTACGTTTTAGTATTTTTATTTCCTTATATATAAATCTATGTGGTGTAAATATATCTAGAATACCGTATATTTAGTATCTTGTTTATACACATTTCAAATGTATCAAATGCACATATACTTTAAAAAATACATATTTTATTTTAGCAAATTATCATTATATTGGTTGTGACGTACACGTACTTGTAATAAACTTTATATAAACAGTAATCAATTTCATTTGATCCCATTGAAGCTGAATGTGGTTTTATGTTCCATGTTACCAACCCTATTTACAAATATTTTCATGTGTTGTGTTTGTTTGATGCCCAATGGATTTTGCAAATTTAATATTTGCTCTGTTTAAAGTTTTTATGTAAATATGCATTTTTTTTATACTGTGGTGGGGGGCGCACAGCTTAAAAATCATTTAAAACACCACCATCTGCAAATCACTATAATTTCTCATTTCTGTAAAATGTAATGAAGTTAAAAAATGTCTAAAAACTATGTACACACTGATTATCATTTCCGTTTATTAAAATTTAATTCTTTTAAAAAGAACGCTAAGCGAATTATAGACTTTCGTATGATATTTTTTGTCATTGTGAGCTTAAATAAGTCGGCCTATATTCAGTTATGTACTGTTTTTAATTGACTGTAGGCGGGCTCAATTGTACAGAATTCAATTACTACTGATAGTTCTTAAATAATTATAAGAACACACTTATTTTAGAAATATGTAAAAATAACACATATTATAGTAGTCTATCAAATAGTAAAGCTGTGACAATTAATATAACAATTTTAACCAGAGTCACTGGTAAAATATACCTTGTCTTTGCAGGGTAATGTAACAGAAAAGGATTTTCCAATAGAAGAAAATAAGAATTTTATGGATGAAGAGTCGAGTTCACTGCAAACAGAGAACATATCTTTGAAGGAAACTAAAAATGAAAAAGTAAAGATTGAATATGAAATTGTACACGTAAGTGATACAATCAAGAGACGACTAGAACCAAGCGGAAACGTACCTGATTTAGTTCAAACTACAAATGAAGCCAAAAATAAAGTCAAGACAAAAATACCACTTGCGCTTAAAAGTCCAGCACCTATTAGAAAAGAAATTATTGTTGGAAGCAAAGACAAAGTAGAGAAGAATGTTGATTTAAATAAGCCCGAAATAGACACCAAAGATTCCGATAACATTGCTGATACCTTTAATTTGTCAGAAGATAGTGAGTTGTTTTCTCAGATATCTGGAAATAAATTGATCGTTGCTGCTCCCCAAAAAAAACCTGTCGCCAAAGAAAATAAATGCCACGTAGTAGAAGTTAAAGAGAGTGAAATAGTAAAATCAACCGTTACCTCTTTCGAAACAACAGATAAAATGCTCGACGAACCAGATGAACCGATGGAGGTCTATCCGTCATCGAACGTTGTTACATCACTTCAATATTTTAATCACGGCGTTGAGAAAGTGGAAATTGTAACGACTGATACGGAAACAGAGTCGTTGTGCGACTCAGATACAGAAGAAGAAAAAATACAATCTTTGATAGATAGCCAAGAGGGACTCTCCGAGTGGGCCAATGTTCAAATATCAAAATTAGAATCAACCACTAAAATGTCGCCTAGTGAAATACCAATTGAAAAGTCTCTAGAAGTGGTTACGCCTAAAACATTTGTGGTGGAAGTAAAAAAAGTCGATGAACCGATAAAACCTCTAATTGGTATCTTAAAAAGGAGAGTAAACTCTAAAGACGAAAGTGATACCGAATCTGAAATTACCAAATCAAACGACGGCGAAAAAGGGCTATCACCTGTGAAAGTGGTAAAAGTACAGGAAGATTATTCACTTCATAAATATACATTCACCGGTTCTGATGAAAAAATGGCTACTCCACCTAGTACGCCGTGTGCAGATATGGTGTTCATTGAGAACCCGATTTTTAAGGATCTGGAAAGTAAAATACAAGACTTGGAAAATAAAAATATTGATATGGGATTAAAAGATCAGGACGCTGTGGCAGAATATTTAATATTAGAGGATAGTAATGAAAAGAATGTAAGTTCCACACAAAAGACTTCAAAAATTCCCTATTAACAAATTTTCTGAACCATTAAAAAAGTCCGCGGGGGTCAGTATCGGAGGAAGTACAGCGGCTCGAATCAGTAGGAAATCTTCAGGTATTGGGAGTTCTGATGGGTATGAATACGAAAATGAAAGTTTTTATAGTTCCGACAAAGAAATGGACGATGTAGTTGTATTCTCGGAAGACGAAGAAGTCGAAATTTTGAAACCTGAACATGTTGCAGATGCGAATATCCAAGCGACGATTCCAAAGGTAGATAAGGTACAGCACATTACGTTATTTCTTCCCATTTTCAATAGAAGGGTTTTGTAACATGGATTTTATAAAATATTTCTAACAATCACTGCTATTTCTAACTTCAATGGATTAAATGTAGATCAAAGTTTTTGATAGTCAAATATAAAATAATTGCATCTATGTATTTTTAACAGATATTATGTATGTGTGTATTTTACATTTGGTAGAAATAACACATTGTGTTAACATAGATTTTGATCGAGTGAATGAAATTATGACATTGCTTAGAGAATTAATAATAAATGTTGAAAAAATAGTGTTAAATGGAAATAATTAATTTACTTATGTAGACATCTTTTGAAATAACTTTTAAAATCTATATTTTGGTATAAAAATAAAAGGATTAGATATCAATATTTGATCAAAACATATAAAATGCAGACAGTCCACTTCAAAAAATATTGTCAATATTGTTAAAAGTATTGTTAATGTTATTTTAAAAGCTAAAAACTAGAGATAAGTAGAGTGATAAAACAGAAGGACTGTATGTATAATATATAATCTACAGTTAATATTAGGAAACTATGTATAGGTAATGTTAACTAATTAAGACTTTTCAGCTTACATGCAACTCCATATTTGAATTTTAGGAAAATATTAAAATTGCTGCTGATTTAGGAACAAGGATTCCACTTTCAACTTCCACGCCAATCAAGCGTGAAAATCAACCAGATATATGTAATGTCTCTGTAAAATCTACATTGGTTAATGATCAAGCTACTATTGTTGCGTTATCACCAAAAGTTAAACCAAAGTCTAATTCTAACGACTCAACTGGATCGCAGCCTGATTCTATTAAATCATCAAAACTCCCATCTCCAATGTTTGAATCAAAACTAAAACACGCTGATAAAAAGTCAACAAGCTCATCTGGAATTCCAATAAAACAAAATCCAAACAAATCTCCATTGCCAGTTACAAAGTCTCATATTCCCATAAGCAAAGAAAGAATGCAGGGGAAGAGTCCATCATTGAATACCTCGCACGAAAAGATGTCCTCTTCGTCAGATTCTCCATTGACACCTGAAGAATCATCTTTACGATCTCCACCGCTATCACCAGCTTTATTAAAGAATTCTGAAGTAAAGAAAATATTTGGAGCTGATTGTGATGATGAAATTCTCTCATTCGAAGTAAGAGCTGTTCAAATGATGCGCAGAATGGATTTGATGTTGCTTACAGTTGGAGGAGTTGATAACGAAAGAGATCCAGTAAAACGTTTAGAGGTGAGATAAATATAATTTGATTATTAAGATCATCGGAATTTTTGTTTTAATTTGTAAATTTTATTTAGATATTGAAGAGCGAATTGGGCAGTTTAGCACCCGATGCTGCAGAATTAATTTCACACGGGGATAGTCTCGTTTATACCAAACACAAAACAAATCCAACAATGGCAGATTATCTGAAAACAAATTACCAAGACAAACTAAGAAACAAATGGTCAATGGTAATGACTGAAATTGATTCAAAAAGAAACGTAGCTAGGAAGGCAGAAGACGATTTGAAAGATTTGAATAACACATCGATGGAGCTTCAGAAGTGGCTCACTGAAATCAAACCTGAATTACAGTCTGCGAACAATTATGATAATCAGTCCCAATCTTTGAGAGAAGAATTTTTGATACGAGAGCAAGAAGTATTGAAAGTTAACGACATTGCTAAAGAATTGAAGCAACAGCGTGTCGGCTATCATGAGAAAAATTTAACTGATATCAATTCAGATTGGGCTCATGCCGTCGAGCAATACAATACCATTACTAAAACTTCAAAGGACAAAGAAAAACACAATAAAAATGTAAACAGTCTTATAATTTTAATATAAAACTGTATTAAATATCTTTGAACTTTTCATAATAAATTATAACATTTCTATTTAGGAAACTAATGCTCAGAAAGGATCTGATTTTGTTACCAAATTAAATATGAAAAGAGAATCCGTGTCTTCAATATCCAGACAGATTAATATGCAGCCATTGAGTGGCTTAGAATTTGACGAATTTCCACAACAAGAAGATTGTTTACATGTATATTCTTATTTCAATAGATTTATATATTTATTAAAATGCGTCTTTATTATAATTGCTATTTTTTTGTAACAATTTTAGAAAGTAAAACAACAACTGGTATCACTGAAACCGATAATTGATGATATCGATCGTGAATATAATGGAGTTGTAAAGAAATGCAAAAAGGATCAGGCTGATCAAATCAAACGAGTATATGAAAAGCTGAAGGATGAATGGGCAGCTGTTAATAAAGCATATAAAGATCGAAATGAGAAGTATGTTTTTAGGTTTAACGTGAATATAAAATGTATACAGATTCGAATTTGATTGTATAATTTTCTTAATAGATGGTTGAAGAGCCAAAACGTTTGGATAAATTTGTATACAAATTTAGATCATTTTGAAAAATGGATAGATCAAGCTGATAAAATGGTTTTGGACATCGGGAAAGAAGGTCTCCCTTTGAAAGATATGAAGCAAAAGCAAAAGGATTTAGAAAAACAAGTATGCAATAAGAAAATTAATATTTGATTTATTTCATCATATTGCTTTTTTATTGTAATGATTATATTTTGCAGGTTTCAAACAAGCAAAAAGTAATGAATTCAATTTCATCCATCAGTCAAGATGTAATTATCAAATGCTCTCCGCCGTTATCAAATGCTATAAGTGAACAAATTGAATTGACTAAGGAACGTTGGAACACTTTGAATGAAAAAATGACAAAATTACGTGAACGGTAAAAATATTTTTGGAATTGCTCAACAAATGGCAATATTAAATATTATTTTGTATCGTTAATAATATTTTTTTAATATAGAATTACGGGTCAAGACAATGCCAACCTTATGAAAGAAGGAGCACATAATTGGTTGCATAGTACGTATAATTGCTTGCAGCAGATTGATACACTGCTCAACGGGTCGGCAGCTAATCCTTCCAACGACACTGAATTAAGTATTCGGTTGAGTTTAGTTAAGGTAAGGTTAATTTAATCTGTTGATGCTTTTTATGTATGAAAAATGTTATTAAAATATAGATAAGTTTATGCAAATTTGTAATGAAAATAATATTAAAATTAATGAAAATAACGATCTAAATGCTTATGCATAAATAAGTTTGCCCTAATATCAGAAACAAGGAGGAAATTTATAGACAATGATTATCCGGCATGCGTTGCAATGCCACACAAAGAAGTTTTGTTTATATTTATTGAAATGCTTTCATATATTTTTAAATATGCTAAAAAAAGGGTATACGATCGACGGTTGTTGTGCTTTATTTACCTTAATAATCGTCAAACCAATATGCGCCAACATAGTGCATACACTAAACGTTTCGCATAACAAACTGCGTGCACAAACAATATTTTTAATATGCCTATGTTATTCCCGCAAGTGTATACAATAAGTTGACAAAGTTTTATCGCAATCGGATGAATGGTATGGCAGCGCATTAAATACGGACAAACAAACATTGATTTTTATATATTATACTATGCCTATGTTACTCGCACAATCTTTAGTAATATGTGGGCGAAGTTTTATCGCAATCTGATGAACGGTATGGCAGCGCATTACATACGTCGCCTGTTCAAGAACCGTTGTTCTTAATAATATGTAAAAATGAATCTCTCTTTGTTCGTATGTAATACGCTGTCATACCGTTCATCAGATTGCGATAAAGCTTCGTCCACTTATTGCCAAGGATTGCGCGAGTAACATAGGCATAGTCTGATATACAAAAATAAAATTTGTTTGTTCGTATTTTATGCGTTGCCATACCGTTCATTCGATGGCGATAAAACTTTGCCAACTTATTGTTTGCACATTCTCAAATAATATAGGTCTATTACAATTAACTTACAGTAGATCTTATATATAAAAATAAATGTTTGTATGTTTGTTAAACTTTTACGTGTATACTTGCTAAAATGAAGACTATATCCAAATTCTATTTTCATACAAAAACTTCAATGCAAGTATTAATTAATTTAAACTACTTAAGCAAATTGATTGTATGAAATTACGTGTTTGGATGGGCATTGATAAAATAATCAGTAAACCTAGTGTTAATAATAATTGTACTGTATATAATGGTTCTTGCAGTAAGATTATCTTGATTATATCCACAGGGGATTGTTTACTTTAAAAACGTATTTTTTGTGCCTTATTTATTCATAGTTTGTATCAGTGGTAATTTTCCCGCAAGTTGTCGAGAACGCTTTTATGAAGTGCTTCAGTAGTAGTCTTCGTCTATTTTTGTCCTGGTACGGAACGAGATTCTCTGTCATTCACTCGGCACACACGAAGAAGAGATAGTCTAGAAATATACGGACGAATCGGACCAACATACCGAAATGTGATTTGGTTTCAGAAATCGGATTTAGTTTAGGCTATGACACTGGATAGTGAAATTGTGCCGGTCTTTTCGGCGGTCGGGCGGATTCTTGGTCTATGCGTATTTGTGTCGTGCTTCGGTGTTGTCGATGCCGTTCCTTTTGTTTGTGAATGGAAGCTTTAAATAACACGAGTGAAAGTCTAGATTGCTAAAAATTAGGTAAATTAATTTGGGGAATGAAATATGCGGCTGGCTGTAAAATGTTCTAACGAGTGGGAACGCGGAGGAGTCGTATTTTATAGTAGATCTTTTGATTATATGGCGAGAGTGTGTTTTAGAATAGGGGAGAATGAAATAGGCTTTCGCATTGTTCTAACTAGGGAAGGGTTGACCAAGAACCAGATCGAGGGTTGTTTCTGTATTTTAATTCGGTTTTCTCCACGGTCGTAAAGCAAGGTAGGTGGGGTTTGTAAAGATTCATGATAGAGCATATTGTACTCATTACAAGAAATGTTCAGCTTTATTTTTATGTGAGATAAGATCTAGACAATTTGGCTGCCTTCCCATCATCTTGCATCTCGACACTTCTAATATTTACAGAATGATGATATGCTCTGTCATCAGACATATTAACACCTTGCGAAGGATTCGTGGAAATGCGGATTTGACTGTGGATTTGTCTTTTACTTTGTAAAATGCTTAGCTTTCTTATCCCAGTTTTCGTGGTGTATTTTGATTTTGACGATTATTTTGAGTCGTTGAAAGGTTCATCCGGTCATATATTATTCGGTTCCGGTATGGTACCGATCGTAAAATGTTTCCGTTTAACTAAATAAAAATATCCCCGAATTCCCCGCGGACTGTAAGGTGTTATATTTATTCAAGAGAATATTTTATTATCGTTTGTATTTTATCGTCTTTGGCTTTCAGCGCGTGTAGGTCATTGTTGTTATTGTACTTAAAATTCCGATATCGTGTTTTTGCTTCTTTTTAAGCTCGAAATGTTTTCTCTGAAGATGTTTCTTGAACTCTTCAGCACGCTTCGGCATCTGATTTATGGGGATTAAGAATATCTTCACGTCGTTTTGATTCACGACGTCGAATGAAACGGCTCCACGAATAAATTCTCCGCTCTTTCTTTCTCTTTAGAAAGCTTAGGATAATAGAAATAATGCTATGTGTATATTTTAAAGGCACGAGAAGAAGTGTTAGCTACGAAGCGGAAGGATATGGAAGTTCTTCGCAAATCAAAACAATTACCGAAAAGCGATCAAGTGACAAACATTCAAACAGAAATGGACAAGGTAATGTTTATATCCAAATTATATCCATCTACAATAATACAAATTCTTTAAATATTATCAATTTAATCTCTTCTATAAAGGCTTCAGCAAATTTGAACACCCATAAGGATTATTTGAAATTCAAATTGGGTGCTCTCAAAAAATACAACGATCGTCTGGATGCAGTTATATCTTGGGTGATGGAGACCAAGACCAGAATTAATATTACCAAAGATCTTCATCAAGAACAAGACAGAAAGAAAGTCATCGACAACATAATGGTAATTATACTCTAACACTAATTGAATGCAGTTATTTTATCCATTTGTGATTCACAAAGTTTTCATTTTAAAATTTATTTGATCGTTGCCATCGCCGCTGCCGCAGTATCCGATTGTTGCCTCATTCGGCTGCGGAGATCGCACCGGGGGGGTTACTAGAAGCGCCTGGCACACCTTAACATTACTCCCGGTAAACAGCGGACACACCTCCGCTGTTTATCGGCGACCCGTCGCTTTAGAGACTAGTTTGTCTTTAAGGACGGAAAGGGAGACAATTAAAATATATAATTTTAATACCCTTTCAATATCGGCAACGATCATGAGCCACATGGTCTCCATGTAAGGCGGAGATCAGTTCATGGACCAAATTTCAAAATTTTCAAACTCTACTTTAACGGATTCTATGGACTCTCCCGATAATGCGATATCTTAACAATAAAAAATATGACCAGATTTAAAACAACCAAAAATGATAAAAGCAGTATTTTTTATTTCGGCGTATTAATATTTAGGGAAGAATCTCGTTTTTTGAAATGATTAAGTAGTTGCTTATTTCGCTAAACAGCACGTGGTGATGTTTCTGGATAGTTAAAATATTGCGTTGTGTGTTTGTGTAATATATAATAAAATAGGCGCGCTACTGGTCTAGTGGTTGTTTTATGCTATATATAGACACACTCAGTAGAGTTAGTGCGGCGCAAGTGTATATCATCTCTTTGATGTATGCGACGGACATGGATATACCACTGTAACGTTAAGGCGGGGGCACTCTCAGGGGCAGATTCCCCGGGCAGCTCCCCGCCTCTGCGTGCTCTTCGGGATAGCCGCGCTAGCGCACGGATCCGTTCTTCTATCGGGCCATGATTTTGCTGGACGAATGGATGGGAATAAAAGGGCACCGAATAGAAAGACTGTCTTCTCTAAATAACTATTTATTCCACACGAGAGCGAGATCTGGCTGCAGGAGGGACGACCTCCCGCAGCCAAGGTTACCCGATGACTCTCCCGACTCCCGCCTCCTGCGCGTCACTACTTAACCGGCAACGGTGCATGCGCAAGAAGCGATCCGTCGCTATGCAGGTGCAATGTTTTCGTAGGGTCACCAGAGATGGCGCTGTTAAAATAACACATTGTACCTGAAGAGAGACGAAAGATGTTACTACGTGGGGGTGGTAAATCGTCCACGTTACACGTTAAACGATTTCTATCTTTTTCTGACCAATTTACCTTACCGTGCCTATAAAAGTTTCATTTCAATAAATAGATAAACTTGTAAAACAGTATTTATTTTAAAATGTCTGCCCATCCGTTTTGATACAATGCATAAAATGTTCTTCATTGAGTTTTATTGATACATATTATACTATCGCATGCACCCGTATAATAATGGCTTGATTCTCTATTATGATAATATGTGAATGTTTTACTAATTATTGATGTTATATTTAAGGTTTCCGTTCGAGATCGAGAAACTGAAGTGAATGAGATCTTTGAGAATTTCAATAACATTGGAAAAGAATGTGAAGCGGCTAAAGTACCAATGTCTACTGAAATAGAAGAAAAAATAGCTAAACTACAAGACGATTGGAACTACATCCGCGCTCGTGGTGATTTGCCATCATTGAGCGACAATCAGAATCAAATAAAGAGTCTGAATATAACCGAGAATTTATCGAAATCATCACCGAAGACCGAATCGCCAGAAAAGGAATCCCAAGTTGACACAGCAAGATATGTCGCCCCCGACGAAAAAGTCCGATCACCCTCCGAATCAGGTAAGATTATTCTTTAATATCGACACCTTATATTTACAATACAAATGATATACAAGTGGAATAATTACAAAGTCGTTATGGACGGTAAAAAGCGTCGAAATTATCGATTATGCATTTGGTTGATGGAGTTATGCGGGGGTGTGTTAAATTTATGCATGAAAGAGGTTGCATAACGTCGAATTGATATTATCGCGGCCGGAAGTGGTATGCTTTAATTTTGTCCCTTTCGAATGCAATCTCGCCGGAACAACCCCTCGTGGATTGGGCCAATTATTCAAATTCAATTACGCACTCTATTTTTGAATTCGAATTTGGAAGCCCTTCTTAAATTCGCAACCCTCGCGTCGAAATGTGGCGATTTTTGGCCGAGGGATTAATTGGTGACATGTCGGCGGAAAGCGCTTCGTACTTATATTTAATCTCATTGAAAATGCGAATCCTCCCATACAATATCCGAAAGCGCATTCGGGAAGTTAAACGTTTAACTTCGATGTACTTTCGATTGTTTAGTACAGTTAGTTAATGTATCGAGTTTTGAAAGTTCTTCTTAATGTATTATAAAGTTATCAGTAGTGAATAGTGCTTTCAAATATTGTTTGTAAGCACATATATGACTTCTAAGCTCAACAACTGGAAAAGGACGATCCTATCTGTACTGTGTGTGGAAAATATACGTCTGTGCATAAAATGAAAATGTATAGCCAAAAGTTCAGCTTCTAAAAATTTAGTTTAAAGCAGAGATTCGCAATATTTTGCTTTGAAAATATCGGTTCGGAAAAGTAATCGAATTTTTTTTCGATGAGTTCTTTCGCAGTTAGTTTGTCTTGAGACGCGGTCCAGTAAACACATAAGTTTTGTTATGATGTTGAAGCTATGATTATAAATTTTATTTTATCTGTAAAAAAATAAAAAATCTATCAAGGGAAAGATGTCAAAATCAATAGCAGAAGCAGCGATTTTGCGCCTTTTTATGTTGTTTTTGCTCGATCAAGGAATGAAGCGAAATGAAGCACTGAAAAAAATCACCGATATTTATGAGAATATTTTGAAATTAAACAAAATTAATGGTTTAACCAGCTTAACCTTTTAACTGCCAGGGCGTAATGAGCGCGTACAAATGCGACTCGCCGGTGAGTCGTTGGCATTTAAAAGGTTAAGTAGCTTTCTTCGGCTTGATCTCGGTCCGCCAATGTTTGGCATTAATCGAGCCAAACAATTTGTCACCATTGTTGCCTTTTGCGTTACCACATCGTTGTGTTTTCTGAAGTCAATTTGTCATCGATGTGTACGCCGAGGTACCTGAAACTTCTGGAGTAGATAACACAATGCCCCTGGATAGCTATTATCAACGCGTTTCCTGGTTAGGAATAGGGCCTCTGTTTTTTGTGCCAAAGAGAGTTCATGTTTTTTGAACCATCGTGCGATTCTCCGTAGCGTCTTCGTTGCGGTGATACTCAGCTCTTCTGTAGTTTTGGCTTTAATCAGGACACTTACGTCGTTGGCAAAGGCGATGAGTTTTGTATCCTCGGGAAGGTCAATTCTTAAAAGGTCATCATACATCATGTTCCATAGAATTGGTCCAAATATTGAGACCTGAAGGACCCCCAATAATAAGAGAACATGGATTGGAAATACTACCTCATCCAACCTATTTAGCAGATCTTACGCTATTGGACTACTACCTTTTAAATCGTTAGAGCATACATTAAGCTGTTGGGGAGCGTCGACATACATGTATGTCCGAATTCTCATGTCCCAAAAAGAGCACTCTTGCACATTGAAGCTCGGAGACAGACAGAGAAAGAGAGAACTTAGCGCAGTTCGGGAGACTGAGACGGATAGCTTCCTCACATGCATCGCATGATTGTATAGATCGTTAAGCCCAAATTTATCGACTTATAATGATTTCGATTTCAAGTGTGTTATTTGTTTACACAAAGAAACGACCGAATATTGTGTGTTATCGAGAGTGTTTGTTTATTTAACTGCTTGCCGTTCTTCTCTGCGTGAAAAATTACATTTATGCTGGCAAAAAGTGATTGCTTTCCAAGATATTTGCAATGCTTAATATAGCTTTCATGTATTCATGAACTTCAATAATTTATGATTTAAATTATTTGGCTGTCTATGTGCAATTTTGTTCTTAAAAACAACTACTCAAATAAGAAATATTCTTAAACAGACGAAAGATTGATATTCTTTTTAACTCTTATATACTATCCATTTTATGGCGTGGTCGTTCCTCGAAGCAATTTTTTATCTGTCCAGACTGCTTTTTGTCCAAATAAGTTGAAGTCTAAAGACGGACATTTTGAAAAACCCCACCTAAATCATGAAAATGAGATACATTTGGTGTTGGTATGTCTTACTGAAACGATTTCCACTATGTCCAGAGCTTATAGCTTAATTGCTGAACAATGTGGATTAATGCTGTGCAAGCCACATTTACAACTCTCATCGGGATGATTGTGGTGTATGTTATGGAAATGCAGATTTTCCATTGAAGCGCATTTCAAACATTTTAATTTTTATCTCGATTATAACATGAAGATTTACAAAATAACAAGCAAAGTGTTCTGGATCTTCAGAATTCAAATATATTTGTTTATTTATGATGCTGTTTTATTGCTTTTACATACCAAAAAATACAAATGCAAAGATCGAGAGATGAATCAATTGAAATGTTCCATGGATGAAAGAAAGAAAATATAAAAATAGGTCAGATACATAATCACAAAGGCACCTCTCAGGAAACAAATAGACTTGAACAGACATTGACTGACAAAAGAGTAAATGTTTACCGAGCATTCCGCACAGGGTCTTAACACAAGGGTTGCGGGCAATTATTTCCTTCGTCGAAACTTCCGACGCATTTCCGACGTCCATTACGACGTGTAAGTTTTTGCCGTCAATTTGGAGTAAACATTTTAACGCCACATGTCATTCAAATAACCGACAAGACTGAAATAGACCAGGGAATGAAAGATTTTGCTAAAAATACTACAACAGCATATCGATATGGCCCTGCCAAAAAATAATTCTGTCGTTTTGCGTAAAAGAACACATGCAAAAGTTATGAGTTTTGCACGCCAATACCGCCCTTGAGGATCGTTCTTATCGTCCTCGGTACATTCATGTGTTGGGTCGTCTCTTCAAAATACTAAAGTGAGAAATTTACAGTTCTGCAACGTTCTGCAAAATTCTTTCAGTCTCTGGGAGTATTTATCCCTTGAGGATAACAAATATTGTAATCGACAGGTGACTTTAAAAACCGAAAAAAACTATCCTTAAACTTCTGGGAATTCGTCGTAGAACGATTGCGAAATAAGTTTTTGAAGTGTCAAGCTGAATTTTGGTCTTCAGAGGAAAATGAAAACACGTTTAGTAAAAACTATCAAGGGGCCTCCAGGACAATTTTATTAAATTTCATGCGAAACGCCTTAAAACATTGGTCGTATTATAAAATTAGTTTTTAAAATTCAAAACCGAAAAAAAAAAACACTTACATTAATGACATTTTGTCTGCCATCCGAGTAGATAGGTGACATTTTATCGGTCTTTGTTATAGCATTGGTATTTGAATATCAAGCTTATTTATTTCACAAGTTTGAGCTGATATTAAAAGTCTTACAAATTCATTATTATAATACATTTCCTTAGTTCGCAATCTTTTTTTGTAATCGTATAAAATCAATATTCATTAATGCGACCGTGCATTCTGCAAAGTTGGAGACACCGCCATAAGCGACGTGTCGACGCATAATCAAAAGGCAATATTTATTAAATCAATGCGAAATAAACATATAAATATGCATTCCATTCTGAGACACGCATTTATCCAACGCTCACATAAGACAGTCTGAAAGGATCGCGCTTTCATTCAGTATTCATGTACAATGTAAATATTTGCAATGATGTCTGTTATTATATTAACAAAAATAGACTCATTTGACTTTTTCAACACGTTGTTTGCTTGTGCTATTGGTGATTAATGGTCTGTGGTAAGGTAACATGCGCCAAAAAGCAAATGATTTCATTATGATACAGATATAAATTATTTATCGCATTTGAAATTAAGGATTTAATTACTACTGAAAACGTTTGTCGTTTATGCTTCCATGGGAACGACCGGATAATTAAAATACAGGGATAATATTCCAAAAGCGGACCATTAGTTTTTACTGATTCAATTTAAAATAACATGAAATATTAGAACAACCCATCTATATTTTTATAATTTAACAATGGAAGATTCTTCTAACTAAACTAGTCAAAATTACTGGTCTTTAAAAATATGTAATAATATAGAATCTTTATGTTTATTGATTCATTTACTTTCGTACAAAAATAATTCCATGTTATCCAGTTCATTTTTTGTATCATTAGCCCATCTGGGAGCATAATTCTAAATCATTTTCAGTGTCGACATTTTATCAATAACAATAATAAGTACGCTCAAACCTCTTTTCAAAGTTATGCGGTTTTTTTAAAGCATTTTTTTCTTTAATTTCATGAAGAGTACGTATCGAAATATTTTGGATAAAATAGGAAGTAAATCATCAATACTAACCGAAATTTATTAATTAATTTATTTCAAACTGGGTAAGAATCTTTTCTAAAAAATCCTCTATTATATCTACCTGATTTATGTCAAAATGTATTTTTTAACTATCTTAAAAAAAGTTCAAACTAACAAAATAAGACCAAAAAATTGATTTGCCATTTTGCGATTTTTTTTATGTTAGGGAAAATTATCATACAGCGATGATAGTTTGTAATTAAAATAATTAGTATTTCTCTAGTCGACGTCTGGCATTTGAGATGCCAAATGTCAGATATCCTTAAAATTTTACCAATTAGAAATGTTATTTTTTAAATGCTTTATTGTTTTCTTGTTTTTTATTAACTTTTTTTTATGCGAATTTGGATATATTTTATATAGCTGTTTCAAAGTTATGCGATTTTTAAAATCCATGGAACGCATCTCCTTTTTTCCATGTAAGTCATATCTTTTTTTGTGCGATTTTCTGCGGAACGCATCTACCGCACAAAAAAAGAGTTGAATGTATATAAAAAAAATCGTCTGAGTGTTAAATGTACGTGTCTTTTTCATCATATTTCCACCTAAAAGATAAAAGATAAATAAGAAAACCGTTAGATGCCAACCAAAATTAAATACTTAATTTGTAGGGTTTGTTCGCAAACATTGAGTATATCTGTATCTGGCTTTAGATCAGCGGTTCTCAAACATATGAAGTCTGCGGACCTTTTCTTGAGCAAATTTTTTCCCAACATTTACATCGTTCTTGAGACTTAATTTTTCAAAGAAATAAACATTTCTTGTTCAAATATTGGTCAAAATAAATCTTTTTCTAAAAATAATTGTAAATAAGTCCATGAAAAGATCTTGTTCAAGTATAAATAAATGTTTTCATATTTTCGCGGACCCCAGTTTTTACTGAAGTGATAAAAATCTCAATATTTTTTACAGTTTGAAAAATTTTTTTTGAGGTGATTTCTAGCATTTACTTTTTTCCATTACCGACTATTTTGACGTGGTTTTCATGGCGTATATATATTTTTAAAAATGTGGTCGCCAATCACACTTCCTGTAGACATGAACCCAAGATGAATGAGTTTATTACAGATACTATAATCATGAGACAAAAACATTTTGATTCTGAAAATACTTACCATTGTTGTTGTAGAGTTATTCAGGGAGTTACATTAACATAGTTATAAAAATATTAGATTTTAGGCTATTAATGTCATACGTGGCTACCATTGGTTTGTTGACGCGCCTCATTGCATGCAAATCAGAGAAGAAAACGATTTCAAATTTTTCGTTTTTATTTTATTTACGTATGTCAAGTAGACGTTGAAATATTTATGTTCTGGAATTAGTAATAAATTAATATATATAGGGCTGTTCAAGTTGTTTTATTCCAGCTACGCAATCAGGGATGGTTCACGACTGTTTTCCGCATTCCTCGGTTGCGTGTCGCACTAAAATGATCGCCCTGGGTTGAACCCATTCACATACATACACGCAAAATGCACCATGGGATATATAAATACATCCACAAACATACGAACGTCTGTATGAGGAAATTCCAATTGCATGTGATGGTTTTACACTCGCCTTTTAGCTCCGACGAAATATCGTGGCTTTCATTAAAAGTTTGACATTTAAGTGAACTTTCCGTGTCCTGGATTTTCTTATCGTAAAACAACAAGCCTGTTTCTGTTTTGACCGTTTTGATAATTTACGCCGGGAAGGAAAATAGCGCGACGTGAAGATGATAATAAAAGATATACGAATAATACCCTTTCGATGTTAACGACAGCTCTTGAAGTTCATATCTCACTTTATTGCTTGATTTCTGTTTGTTAACGATTTTCGTTTTCCTTAACGTCTTCACCCCCTAAAATAAAGCGATCAAGTCTCGGGCGCTTCTTGCAGCTCGGATGGCTTAATGTAAATATTATCGACTGTTGGCCGATCAGAATTAAACAGACTAAAGCAATATATGCAGAGTATTTGAAGCTTCATAAATGTTATGATATGAAGCATACGAGTGGAGCATATGAGCAGCGTTTGCAGTAAAACTGATGCAGTTAAATATGGATCGCATATTTCCGCTTATTATGTGAGCAGAGTTTAAGTGCTTATCTCGGCGAAGGGAAGGATATCGAGGGGAAGTTGTTGAAAAATGCCAACATTTCAACCAGGGGAGGAAATAAATTCCTGCACTCGGTTTTCCCGGGGTTGGAAAAAATCATTTCCGCCCTGCCTAACCTACGGCAAAGTGTCGGAATGCAGTCGAATAAATTCGTTTTTTTGTCAGATTTCTCCTTTATCCTTTCCTGCGTCATCCTTCATGGCCGTTCTGCTACTGTCGTACTACCAGCTCCCAGCATCAGGGTTTTTCAACCCTCCGATGTGATTTGAATTTTAATTTTACATCATATAACACAATGACCATCAACTAATTCAAATTCTTCTATATTGCTTTAAAAAAAAGTCATTTTAATGGTATAAAAACGTATCATTCTAATTTATATATTTGAAAAGAAGGGTTGCTTATGTTTTGTACGTGCTGGAAGCTTAACAGTAATTGTGTAAAATGTGTTTCAACCAAAGTAAGAATGTATTATTGCACAAACAATAGGCAGACAGATATACAATACCGACAATAAGTGTGGAAACACTTAGTATATTTTCGATTTTTATGTGAAAACATAACATTTTAACAATTAGCCCTGTCATAAAATGGGTAGATGATGGTTGCTTTTTTGTTTTAAAAGATTAATAACGTAATTTATTTTATTTATTAAGTTTTAGGGTGCATTTTAGAACGAATAGATGTTGTAAAAAATTAAATCGTTGAAGTTTAAAAGGACAATTTCTTAGCCAAATTAAATATTTTAATTACCTTGGTTTTCAAAACAACCGAGCAGGAGTTTAAGAAATGTTGTTATACAAGGCAGAAATTACAATGGGAGTAAGATTATAAAACTGGACCCGGGCTGACCAAAGTTTGGTTGCTAAAACTAACCTATATGGTAGCATGATCGCATATTTGCGAGCGAATTCCAGTGGTTCAGAAATAGCAATCTTGTACGTTGAGCTCAAAGAAAGACTGAGACGTTGTGTCCAACATATTGGGCGACGAGAGTGTTAAACTGACTACCCGGCTTAACTCTTTGAGTAGTGAGCTAATTTAAAATCTTCATAGTCGTAGATGCTATATTTGCTTGTCTGCCACTTATCATCCGTACAAATCCACTTATCTGTCAGCACCGCAGCAGCGTGTATGAAGCTTGTATTTAACACTCTCGTCGCCCAACATGAATTTATTTGAATTTATCATGAATTTATTTGGATTTGGATTATTCGAGTTTTCCAGTTATCCGTGTTTATCCTCCCCGGTAGTCCCCCGGATAATCGAGTCTACTGTACATGATAACACTATTTGATTCGATATTTTCAGCAAATCATTGTTTATATTCTTTTTTATTTTTTGCATCGATTATCATGTTCTGAAATTCAATTTCGCGGTTTTCCCAATGTAAAAATTTTCTCGTGTGCTTATTCTAGTTTCGTCGAATCATTAAACAATAATAAACATTTCAGATTTAGTTGCAAAATAATGTTTCATGTATCTCTTCGAGAGATTTCGATTACTCTAAATCTTTAAACAAATATGGCTCTTAGCAAACTATTTTCCGACATTCGGGAATTTTTCAGTTTTATTTTTCTGATGGTTATTTTGTATTATATACAAACACACAGCGTATGCTTTAAAACACGCATATCTTGCTATAATCAATTTCTTATCCTCTCCGAGGTGACCCTTTTTCATCTTGAAATTATTTAAAAAAAGGCACCCGGACAACGAGTGTTGGCTTTCTCTGGTATAACCCTGCGATGAGTCCGCCGAGGCAAAGTGTGCCCTTCGAGCGGTGGAATTAGGGTCCATTGTTGTTCGCCGAGCACCGCTCATCATCCATTGCCAGGTTTATTTTTTCCCTATTACCTTCATTATGCTAAATAAAATGCTGTTTTTCGTATTCCCTCAGTATTTTTTTGCGCACTCTTTTCTGGAACTGTA
Organism: Stenopsyche tienmushanensis; assembly: GCA_008973525.1. NCBI lineage: Eukaryota > Metazoa > Arthropoda > Insecta > Trichoptera > Stenopsychidae > Stenopsyche > Stenopsyche tienmushanensis. The sequence goes on from WACJ01000402.1 coordinate 1,580,544, forward strand.
GTCGGCGTTGGCGCTCCTCCGGCGAATCGGAGATTTGTAGTGTGCCGAATCGCTAAATTCGCTCGACAATTCCGGGCAGAATTTTTTTTATACGCGAAATTCAAAATCGTACGGATCTAAAGAGGCCGTAAAGGGGGATGATTGCAAATTATCGTAAATGTGTCCAATCCTCCCCTCGAACGTTATTTTTGATCACTTTTAACGGGAATCCCGCAACGTCCGCTTGTAACACAACTTTTATAGCCCGATCGCGTGTGCGTTAACAACCTTTTAAATGCGGTGCTTTAATGTCTGATCTCCTCTCTTTTTCAATTTTATGCCAACACAGGATCCATATTTTTGATTGAATTTCCAATCAGAAGTCGGGAAATTGGAAAGGCGCTTGATGTCGGCCGTTACGTTTGGCCGTTTTGATTTGGCGCTGTATCGTAATTTCGTCATCTAAAGGGCTTATAAAAACACTTTTTTGTGATATTTTTTCTAATACGGTCTTCATATTCTACTTTTATATTATTTTACGTTCTTGGTAGAGGCTTGTTTTTACATTTTAACTCTCTTCAGCTATAATCTCTTGATCAATGATCCACGTCCTTAACAAATAAATACAAAAATCTTATTTTATACTAATTTTTGGTATTATGGAATATTCCTGTTATGGAATATTGTATTGAACACGATTTATCCTGATTTCTTACATCTATAAAATGAAATACTTGGATAAAGTCTCTTACAATTGTCTAATATTGTTTAAAAAGATGAATGAATTTGCAACAAGCTCTTATCATACACAAAGTGAACCGCTACAATAGCATTGATATTTCAGATACATTATATGGATAACATTAGATATATTATAAATATCTATCCCGAAGATAATACCTCATGAAGATTTGAATTCCTATCTTCTAATATATAAAAATGAATTGGGTTTTGTTCGTTCGAAATGCGCTGCTATACCGTTCATCGAATTGCGTTAAAACTTCGTCCACTTATTGCTAAAAATTAAGTAACATAGGCATAGTCTAATATATAAAAATCAATGTTTGTTTGTCCGTATTTAATCCGCTGCCATACCGTTCATCCGATTGCAATAAAACTTTATCAACTTACTGTTTACACTTTCGGGAATGATATAGGTATAGTAAAAATATTGTATGTATAAGAATAAGGAGGATGTCAAATTGTCTTCCATCCACGGCTGTTTATTTTTTCCCGAGTTATTTTCGCCGTATGGGGCAAATAATGTTCATGCTTTTGTCTTCGATGCACAAGAGAGGGTAGTTTTTTTTTTGTATTTCCGCCTCTAAACGGTCTAATTGTTCACAATAAACTATTACGTTTATTGTTTGAGGTTTAAGTATTTCAAAATGAACGACACCAATACACCAAGACACGATAGTTGCTGCTGGATTATGCAGTCTTCCACTTTCAGGGCAATTTTCTAAATCAAAATTTCCAGAACCAATTTTGACATTTGAAAATATTTAAAATATCGCCCAGTATTTATTCTTAATGAGTATAGTCATCTTAAGAGCACAAAATACGACTTGAAAGTGCAGCAACCAAAGAAAGTGCAATTAATACCCAAAATCGTTCAAGCAATAAAACGAAAATAATTGTGAGTTCTACTAATATTTGGAATGATCCTAAATTTGTTCCCGCGGCCTGGAATGGGTTAATTTATGTACAGCATTGATCTAAATCCTATATATATAGATATTTTATAAAGTCAAATGGATGACTTTTCAATTATACGTATTAGTTCTATCTTAAAACCATGATAACAAAATTGATATATTACGATCGCTAAAACAATATTTTTCCTTTTCATCTACGACTATCATAATGTATTTGGGTTCAAATCTCATAATATGATCATTATTGTAATATATCTTGGGGATGAGATCAATCTTATCTGTTTCTTTTTGTGGATTTCTGTAATACGACTGATTTATTTATTCTGTTTTTGGTCCTATGTAAGCACGTTTTTTAGAGGACTATTTTTCAAATGATTTTATGCTTACTTTCATTAAAATTCTAGGAGATTCTTAACCTAGATGTATCCAAAAGTTTCTATTCTATATGTAAATATTAAAGTTTCAGGAGATAAAAATAAAATATTGGACTTTGTATATGTTCGTTTAAAATAAGGCTTTTAAGCTTTTAGCGATTATTAAATTATCACAACTTGTTCATCGTCAATAATAAAAACTTTTAATTGCCCTACATATCTGTACGCTGGTTTAACACATTTTATACGGGACCATTTAATCAAAGATAACGGGTATCTTCGCATTTTTTCAGCACGACACGACACTTTCCAGTGGAATATTTTACACGGGAATCCATGTTTCCCGCAAAATATGTGATAATTACAAATTTCATACATGCAATGGTAATTCGATTATAAAATGTTATGTGTTTTGATGATATTATACAGTGTAAAGATTTGTTAATGTGTTAACAAACTTGCGTGGCTTTTGCTATGTAAATACTATCCATCATCCAATTACGCTAATCCTCAGATCAAATTCTACAAGTCACACTATAAAGACAATATTTAACTCTTCATTTAAACTCTCATTCAAAATTGGGATATTTTGCGCAAATATTTACATGATGAGTTCAGCACACATTTTGGCATTTAAATTTATGAACGTGTGTATTTTGGGTATAAAAAAATAATTGAGATGTTATACGCACAACTTTTTATTGGTATTTATTTAGGATCATTGAATCGTAGAGATTATTCCAGTTGAGTATTTCGGAAGGATTTCGCCCATTTTGGGTGGATTTTTGAGGTTTCGCCCACATAAAAAAACAACATGGGAGTACATGTTGATCGAATATCAGAACCAATTTAACTTTTCCCTTTCAGCGCACATGCCCGTGGACATGGTGGAAATTTAAGGAAGCTCATAATGGGGATGATGTAGTGACTTGGGGTATGAAAGCTTTTCAGATGTTACGATGAATAGATTGCGACATTGGAAAGCGTTTAGCGAGGCACTCTTAATAATTAGAGAATTTAATTGTCAGTTAATTATAATTGCTTTGAATGTCTTGGAATATTTCGAAAAATTTAAGGGACGATTTTTTAGTTGTAATTATTTCCGACGCGATTATAAACTTTCCAACTTTGGTACAGACTTTTGAATGAAAAACAGGGAGGCCGTTCACTTCAGAAACATTTCTGCTCAACAATAAGTTTGCTGCATTGTGCTGATTAAATAAGATTATATTTTTCGCTTTTATTTATTTTTCCTCTTAAAAGTTCCATTGTTCCGTATAAAAATATATGCCATAACATTATTTTACAATATATAGATGCTGTAAATTTATTTACTGACTCGTTTCAAAGACATCCCTTTAGTGTATTGTTTTTTACAGCCCCTCCCTAATAGAGCTTACGACTTCAAAGAAACTTTTTTACTTTACCGTGTCAACTTCACATTTTATCTACATCGGAGAGACGATTAACTTTTTAATAAAAGACGAAAAAAATACGTTTTCCTTAAACGTTGAACTTTTCAAAAGATAACGCGACTGCCTTGATACACTTCCACTAAATTAGATTCGAATGAAATTTAAATTGGATAATAAATTGTTTCCATTGAGTATTCAATAATTAAATGATCGAATCTTACCACTCCATAGTCGTTAAACCATTGATAACAGGGCTTTAATTTTTGATTAATGATCAGTTTATTACAATTTATATGTATTTAAACTCAATGGTGTGGTTGAAGAACCCAAGAATAATTATTAGCAGCGAGTTGTCATAAAAATATACGGTATGTGCTCGGGTCGTAAAAATCATGGTTTCATCTATTATTTTAGCAATAATTTTTGTAATAAAAATATTTGTATATGTTAATAAAATGGTTTGATTTCGGATCATAGTATTAATATTATTTTCATTCATAATGGGATCGTATGTGTGCGTACGTTTGCCTGTCTCTAAAATTACATGTCGGAAACAAAAGTAGGATTTGTCACATCAATCAGTCTGAAGTTCCATCTCCTTGAGAGGATTTCTCGTCCTTATCTCATTCAGGTATTGTTAGACGTCGACATAATGTTTGCTCGGTTCGTTATCCTCCTTTGGTGTGTCGGTTTTAGTTTAATAGTGTTCGAAAATTCCCTGTTGTGCCTTATTTGTGCACTCCTCGAGAACATCAAGCATTTGGGCGCCGCGGGGGAGAATTAAATCGTGTTGGATTTTTAAGGGTGGATGTATTCAAATCGTGTCAACTTATTCGGGGATGCGATCAATCGACGCAAATTTTCTTATGCTATAAACTATCTATATATATTGTAATAACGAAAGAAAAAAAGAAAAAAAAGAAAGTAAGATTGTAAAAATGGACCCGGGGTTATAAGAGCTTGATTACTAAAACTAACCTATACGGTAGGATGATCGCGTATTTGCGAGCGAATTCCAATGATTCAGAAAGAGCACTCTTGTACATTGAGCTCGGAGACAGATTGAGATGTTGTGGGCAACATATTCGGCAATGAGAGTGTTAAACTGACTACCCGGTTTAACCCTTTGAGTGGTGAGCTAATTTAAAATATTCATAGTCTTATCTGTTATATTTGCTTGTCCACCACTTATTATCCATACAAATCCACTTATCTATCAGGACCATAGCAGCGCGTATGAAGTTTATATTTAACACTCTCGTCGCCCAACATGAATCGGTGTTGTTTCTCACACCCAAATTTGACAGTCGGAGCATAAACAGAAGGAAGAGCGACGTGATATTATAACGCATGGGATAAACATAGACGACATGTGGCGCATCTTCTTTCAGGTGTTGTTTTATGTTAGATCAATAAGCTTGACTCTGTCATTAGTCAAATTAACAAAAAGTGAAGATAAGCATGTGCGAATAGACAAGGATAGGAATGTAAGTTCCGAGGGTGATCTTGAAAAATATTTAGACAGTTTTCACGTGGAAGACATTACAGAAAGGCGTTTGTATAGTTAATATTTTGCAAGTCGTTATAGAAATACGTAATAATGAGACGCTGTATTCGCTTTTCGGAGACGGGCTTATCTGGTAGATGCAGCGACGAACGAGTTAAATAAATAATACTGTCTATAGTACATAATATTCGGTAATTTATTTGCGTAAACATAAACAATACACTTAAAATTCATTCATTATATCATTCACATATCATTATTAGTCGATACATTTGGTTTAGCGACCTATACAATCGTACGATGTACGCAATATACTCTCTCCGTCTCTGTCTTCCATGCACAGCTACCGAACTGCATGACGCTTTATCCGTCTCAGTCTCCGAGCTCAACGTATAATAGTGCTCTTTCTGAGTCACTGGAATTCGCTCGCAAATACGCGATCATCCTACCATATAGGTTAATAATGAGCAGATAATCAGAGAGTCTACTGTATATGTTGACTTGTGGACAGTCTACTCAAGACGTACGTTTTTATAGAACGTATATTTTAGCGTTTATATATTTTTTTCTTAATGCACCGTATACTTATAATTTATATGCACGATTTAATGGCTAAAAATGTTGGTGTTTTCATTTTATCGAAAGACATAAAGTTAGTTATGGCTATTTTTATACACTGCATTATGGGGCGGGTGGTGTTTGGGGGTCATAAAATTAAATATTTCATGAAACGACTCGGCTGAAAAGTATATATTGACGCTTTTTGACCCATTAATACTATAACTACACTTATCGATTCGGGAATCAACATTGTAAATCTGGTGTGATTATTTTTCGTACTTAAGAATATTAGTCGAACGATTTTACCTCTGAAAATTTATCGTTTGTTCTGCACAGCCGATACGAATTGTTTCGAACTATCTCAATTTATCTAACTAATGGCCGTTGTTGGGAAACTGATTGAACCAAACATCTATCTCTTCCCTCTACTGTCTATTCGATATGTATTTATGGACGTTTTCCATTTCAAGCGATTGGGGCGGCTTTTTCCTCAACATTTTTTGTTGTTATAAATAATTGAAACTTATCGCTAAAGGGATGCAAAAATTTAAGGAGTCCAATGATTGGGTTGCGGTTAAAAGCTTTCTAGAGTGGAACAACTGATCCTTTGCAGTTCGTCGAGCACTTATCTCCAGATTTTATGTAAATTTAGCAGCCCCTTGATAATGTGATTATAATATTCAAGGGTCTCCGGCGACATTATCATCTTCTTGCTATTCCATGCACCCCACGTTGCAGGAGATCTTCCAATCTGTCACAACTCCTCGGCTTAGTGGACGACATAAGCAAATCATCCTTTTTTAGGGGACAACAGCCTAAGATTAACTCAGGATTCACTTATGCCGCATAAATTCTAAAAAAATTGACCACAACGAAATTTGATTTAACGTGTATGAAAAAATAGCATATTAAATTAATATTACCAGTGAAATATGGATGATGATACCGAGTGCATTGTCGTGTCGCCGATTGTTCTTCCTTTTTTCCAACAGCGTCGTCGCCAGATAAAGGAGCGTATTAATTTTTTGTCGGAATTTCGTGCTTTTGCAAGCTATTGCGGGATACCTTTGTGTTTTCATTAAAGCGCAAGCTGTTCAGAGCTTAATAACCCTTTGAAGTTCGACGATCTAATTACATTCAATATTTAATATTTAATCCATCGTCCCGAGATAGAACATAAAGAGGGGGGTGTAATTAAATTATTCTGAAAAATTAGCATGATTTTATTGCCGATAGAAGAATGGGTTTTATTTGATTAAAGGAGCTTTTTCGGGACTTGCGATGAAAGCTCCGGTTTAATTAGGCGCCGGGGAACTTTTTGGCTAACTGGTCAAATTTGAACACGTTGCTTTGATGCATCGTGAATAAATCCTCATTCGTAAATTTATACAGAATATTAGAATTGTATTATGCTTAGAAATCGAATGATAAAACGTATATTAAAATTCAATATAAATATTTACTTTTTTAAAAAAAAATGGAGTATGAAATCATAAGAACTTCGAGAGTGTAAAAAAAAGTGAATTTTTTACTACTAAAGTTTTGTCAAATAATATTTTTATGATATATGCTTGGGATTATTTTGTGGTTCAGTGGGTAGATTTAAAAAAGTATTATATAAAGTTGTTTTATCAAGAAAGAAAACCGGAACTGAACCGATTTGAAAATACACTCAAACCTCTTTTTGTGCGACTTTTTTTTGTGCGATTTTGATGTTATGCGGTTATTTTAAAGCATTTTTTTTTATTTTCATAAAGAGTGAGTATCGAGATATTTTGGATAAAATAGAAAAGAAATCATAAACAATAACCGAAATTTGGAAAAAACTTACTTACGGAGTTATACCTATTTTAGTGACGCGGCAACTTGACCGAGCCTACTACAATGAAATCTTTTTCAATACGGTTGACATCATATCTCAAGCTTTTATTAATTAAGTTGCTTTAAACTGGGTACAAATCCTTTTTATACAACTTTATATTATTATTACCAGATGCATTATTTTGTCAGTTTGATTTTTTTATTAACTTTTTTTATGCGATTTTGGATATATTTTATATATCTGATTCAAAGTTATGTGGTTTTTAAAAGCCATGGAACGCATCTTCACTTTTTCTATGTAAGTCATAGCTTTTTTGTGCGATTTTTCGTGGAGCGCATTTACCGCACAAAAAAGGCGTACCAGTTTTATCGGTTTAATACACATCTTACGTGAATGAGAGTTAGTTTTTGTTTTGGTATAGTATATGATCATTCTCATGCAGAATTTGTTTGTTTATAGTCCTCAAATCAATACTATAGATAATATTGCTATCAACATAAATTAAAATAATTATTATATATTCTATTTAGATTATCTCTTCCTATATATTTGATATGTACCCAGACTGAGACTCCTAGATTTAATTTTTTTCCTTAGTGCTATGTACTTCAAGCTAGGACTCCTAAATTTCCAGCCTATAAGCATCAAGTCAATATATTTGTGTTTAATAAATTATATTATTTTATATTTCTAGTTCTAATTACTACACCTTCAATCAACTATTTATACTATATTTGTGGCACATGTGATAGTTTTAAAATTATGAACATTTTCTAGAAAGAAATTTCTATAGATAAATTGTAAAATCTTAGGCCTCCGGGTGGCTCCCCGCTCCCACGCGCTCGTCGGAGTGGCTGCGCTAACGCACGGGTCCGTTCCTCTATCGGACCACGTACAGCCGGTTGGATGGGGGGGGGGGGGGGGCGTGGATAAGCGTCGAACGAAGATTCTTTACTATGTAACTTTTTATTCGGCACGCGAGAGAAGGATTTGGCTGCGGAAAGGACGTCTTCCCGCAGCCAAGGCCAATCGTTAACCCCTTAACTCCCGCCTCCTGCGCGCCACCATCCAATCGGTAACGGTGCATGCGCAAGAAGCGATCGGTCGGTAATTGCAGGTGCAATGTACCCGCAGCGCCACAGAAGATGGCTCTGTCAAAATAGCACATAGAAGATGTTGGATGGAAGATGATTTGGTATAAATAGCCACAACACAATTAATTTGATTTCGAATGAATAAAAACCATTATGTTCTTCCTTTCGCTATCACCATGCATATCATTAGATCATTTTGATTGTTGTGCTATATTATTAGAATATGAGAAGAAAATACGTATGGATTGATCTGATTTCTTACTATCGAAGGTCAATTGAGACTTGAGCGGGTGATTTATATCTCGGAGAAATCTCCGGAAGTCCTGGGCAAGTAATTTGTAAGTGTTTATGATGGCAAGTCGCCGGTTAACCAGTGGGTAACCGACAGTGTAATGATCGCTCTCTATCCTCGGAAGGCTTAATCTCTCTATTTCGATATCCAGGCCTATAAAGCGTTCATTGAGCTCGGATTTGGCGGAGCTTTAATAGTCGGCAGAGCCTTCGTAATTGATTTGTGTTCGGCTACCGGCGGCCCCTAATGGGATCTACCAAACTTTATTTATTCATTTAAAACTTTGGAATCCATATCACGTTTATCCTTCGCTCAGAGGCTTCTGCAGCTACAGGGCGGCACGGACGCCTTCCACCTCGAGTCTTGACGCCTAAAAAATGACTGCCACGAAACCAACGTATTTAGCCGATCCTCGAATCCTGACTTTTAAATGCGCCGTTCGTACACACAACCCCGAGGATTCGCACCGAGAACATGTATACATATATTTATATAGCATTCTACGGAAGATGTATTAAATTCGTTTTATTTTCCATAAACATGAAATTTATCGCTTGAAAGTAAAATTTTATTGCTATCTTGGGTCAGCGCATTTAACGTATCATGTAGCACGATTCGCGAGATGCCTTAATTATTATCTAGCGTTACTAAAAGGCTTTACGTACCGTAAAATAATTTTGTTTATAGCCATGTATTTCAATTAAAAGATCCGATTACAATACAACTAATGATATAAACAACTCGAGACAGTGATTTCCAAGGGCGCCGCCCTTTTGAAGCTTCAAGGGGAGCGCTAAACTGTTATTTAATTTTATACTGTCTTTAATTATGGTTGTTAATATAGAGCCTATTTTTTTCTAACACAATAATTAAATTAATACATTTTGATCATATTCACACAATAAATTATTCTTAAAAGGACACGGACCTTCTGAGGCCTAAACTAGAACCCTTGTAAAGAGGACATGATTATAATGGACCCATTTTTCATGGTCAACAATGCATAAAATGGCGCATGTGTTATCCTGAATAATTTTATTTTAATTACAGAGATGGTTTACAAGTTGTGTACATTTCTTTTGATACAACATGTTTTATATTGAGATATTATCATTCATGATCGATACCAATATGTTATTTCATACAGTGGGGGTTTAGAAACATCCTGTAGAGAGCTTTCATGCTGTCCCATTTAATTGATATGTAGTTTGCGCCCGATTAGATGGCATTCTCTATTATTTGCGCTATAGAAGATGACGGCGAATGGGACAATAGATATATACGCATATATACACAGGATCTGGAGACGTCTAGATTAGGGAATCCTGTAACAATAAGATCCTATTTTATCGTCATGTATGGAAATTCGCCGAGGAGCCTTGAAACTTATATTGACCCAAATACAAATCTTAACGCAGCAGGCACTGTATCAAATTACGCAATCAATTATTGAACGATCACAATTTCGGGATTATCCCGTCAATTATGTGTTTGAATGCGAGTTTTATTATTGTAAAGAGTCTATTTTATATCTGCATTGAAGTGATGCTGGAAAGTTTTCCATTACGGTTTGCCTATTTCGAGGTCATGGTATAATATTTGATTTAAGCACACTCGGTTAACATCTTCATAAATTTTCATCAATGGAAAATCAGAAGATGACCCCATAATGCCCTCCTAAGCTTTCGACGTCGGCTATGCTCCCATTAACCCTGAAGGTTGTGGGCTTAGCAGGATAAGCCGTCGTGTAAACCTGCGGTTTGGCTCGCCATCTCCCATTACAAGGGATCGGTTTCTTTTATATTCACAACTAAAATTCAACTCTCCTACTTTATATTCAACACTTCAAAGGCGATCGGCAGCATATTCTGACGGGCGGTTCGATTATTTGAAAAGCTCTACTTCGACGTTTTATTCTATTATGATGAGAGCGATGCTTTCGATTGAGCGTTTTATTATGCCAACCTTGGAGGAGAGCTTTTGATTAGGCCAATGTTAATTAATCGGTTTTGGTTGTTGTTCATTTTGGACTTGAGTATCAAACTGTCTATTTTCAACTGTCATGTTAGTAATACCAATAACACTTCAAGCGCTAATCAAACACAATTGAACGTAATGTCAATATTTATAATATGAACCATTTTCATGTTTATAAATTATCGTGTGTAATGGCGTGATCATCCTTCGATGTTATTTTAGAAAAATAATCTACTCTAAACTTAATCTAATCTTACTCTATTATTATGATGTTCTTTCCAATTAAGAATCTCAAGTGACGCCTTATAAAATTTCTCATGAGCTTTGGAAATAGCAGATTACATAGAATTTAAGTATCTTGAATCCATTGAATACATTTTGATTCAATTCGCCAACGATTACTCAAGACTAATTGCTTTCTATATGCTATCATCTCGTTCGTCTGTTTCAAATACGTATTATTTTACAATTTTGCTTTCAGTCGAAGTCAATTTGCTTTACGAAATTTATGAAAAATGTAATCATTATTGGCACTGGGTGTCGAACGAATTTAATCTCTCAATATGGTCTTTCGCTCTCGAGTCTTCGAATGTTATTTCTGTGGATATATCATAACTCAAATACACATTTAAGGTGTATTAGTCTCTTTTATGAGTCTCTCAAAGTGAAGTATCGAGGTTCTTCAAATATGCTTCTTCTGGCTCAGTCGCCTCCGGGGAGAACTCATTGAAAATGGAAGACTGAATGTAAATATATGGTGTGTACTTTGGTGGCGTTGGAGTTAACTTGGGACGACGGCAAAGAATATTATTTCTATGCCGGCACACATGAAGTATGCAATGCTGGAGATATGTATTTTTTGGTCGCTTCTTGTTTGGTCGTACACGTAAATTACGTACATGCACAGCGTCTACGTTTTGTCGAATTTAAATTATATTCTAAATATCAGGTTCGATGAAGGTTTTTGTTCCGGGAAAAATAATAGTTTTTCATATTATAATAGCATTTTTAACACTAAACCTACCGATACTTCATGTATACCTATTCCTACCAAAGCGGGTCAAGTGACCCGTCTTTAAAAAGGTATATATATTACTATGTATAGCGAAAAATATATCATTTAGCAGAATTTGGTACATGATTAGTACATGAATAATTTTTTTTTTCAGGTTTTGTGTTTATCATGGCACACAATGTTTTGTTATACGACCAAAAAAAATTGTTATACGGCATTTTAATATTCCGGTTTTAGTGATTCTTATATCGAATCTAAAATATTTGGCTTCAGAAACCAAATGTCCCCAAAGACAATATTTTGTTTCTCTTTGGAACCTAGCCCTCCAATTTCTATACAAAGCGTATTTTTTCTTATTTACCATCTCGACGCTTTATCGAATAGAATATACTTTTTTAACCGCTCGCCATGATACACAGCACGAAGACAAATGGTCTTCCGTGCCGCATATTTCCATTATTTGTTCGAAAAAACAACTTCTTCATACGCTGCACATGTTACGTGTTTCCCGGAATTATTTGACGCCGCTCTATTGTAATTCCTCAACTTTTCCCTGTATCGTTAAATTTACGCCCCCGTCGTACTAAACGAAGTTTGGCGTGACGATTTGGTTATTTTTCATCGCCAGCCCGAAAAGTGAAACGCTAATTTCATTAAATAATAGCCATCTAATTACGGTGGGTGAGTTAATGCTATTAACAGCATCATCATTCGGAAGAAGCTTACGTACCAGAATCCATTAGGAGGAGCTTGTAGCGGGATAATGAGGCTTTTAGTGGTTCTCATTTGTTAATAGTTACCCCCGGTTTATTGGCAGACATTATTGTCCGGAGCAAGTTCCGGAGGATTCATTAATCTTGCATATCGCTGACATAACCGTTGAAATATTCTACTAAAAAGTTTGCATTATTTAGCTTATACATGTATTCTGTCGCTCTGGTTTGTTATCCGCAGACAGTTTGTGCGGCATCTTAACTAGGGAATCCAATCCCGGGATCTCGTTTTAGGTTAGGAACAGTTTTAGGTGCTCATGAATCCCGGGATTAGTAAACGTAATCCCGAAAAATTCGGGATTGAAATTTTTATCTAACAGAAATCGTACACCTCACCAGCACGACAAAGGCTACTAAATCGAGACATTCTCGCCGAAATTTGGACGACGACGTATAATATATGTATACATATATAGAGTACATATATTTTTTTCAAATTGTTGTATTAACCTTTCCCTACCGGTGATGTATTTACTACACCTCGACTCTAATAATGCGAATATCGAAATGAAATATAATAGGTTCTTTCGCTTTGGACATTTGGACATGGATAATTTTTTAAACTATTGAAAATCCCTGTCCCGGGATCCCGGGAATCCCGGGGATGGTCTAATGCAATCCCGGAATTTCCTAATCTTAACACTCAAGGACCCGCTAAGGCGAATGGGCGAGTGATCCCGGAATCCTGCACATTCTGGCGAAGTTGAAAAAACGACGATTGATTTATATTTTTATCTGAAAAAGCAACATAAATAGATATTGTTTTATTATTTTCACAAATAGAATATCGTCGAAGTCTTTAGAAATTACTTTATACGATTCTACGTGTTTATCATGGCAAGCGAATCCCAAACTGTGGATGAGTTTGAACGAAATGCTGCGAAAATATATTTCATATTACACAGCTAAATACTAAAAATAAAACAAACAGAGCATTCATTGTTATAAGACTTCTAAAAAATAGGATCATTCATAGATTAGGATTTCATTCATTCATCAAAAGATCAAGCAAAAATGTATATATTGATACATTTTTTAAATATCCGTTCTATTTCTTTAAATAAATATATTTTTTTACCATGTATTGTTACACTCATGAATAGGGAATCCAATCCCGAGCCCAAATTTCGATCCCGGGATTTCGGGATTTCATTAGACAATCCCGGGACCAGTCCCGGGATCCCGATTTAAAAAAAAAGCACTAAAAAATTCAAATATTATTTTGAAAATATGCCCGAAGTAACATTAACATTAGTGTTTCGTCATTTAGTCTGGATCTGATTTTGGAAGTCAGGCAACTTGCTGCTGAAAATGCACGCTCAGCCTCCACACTCGTTGGAGATATCCTCATCAGATATTTAAATGCTAGTTCGAGTTGATGACCGCGTGAGCCCTCATTTTCGTATAACACCATCAATGTGACTGATAAAATTCCTTTCTGCTGAGACACGGACTAAAACTCGCAAAATTCCCGATTTCCCGACAAATTATTTATTTCCGTCGCTGCAGATGAATACTTATATACTATAATACTTTGATGTGATTTGTAATTATATTACGGAGGAAAACAAAAATTCTGAACCCCGTATCTATTATATTTCATATCGATATTCTCATTATTCGTCGAGGTGTAGTAAATACATCACCGGTAGGGAAAGGTTACTATAACAATTTGAAAAAGATATATGTACTCTATATATGTATACATAGATTATACAATCACTGCCCCTAGGCGTCCCCTAAGCTCGCCAATTAGTAGTTACGCCACTGTTTCCAAGCGTCCAAATTTCGGCGAGAATGTCTCGATTTAGTAGCCTTTATCGTGCTGGTGAGGTGTACGATTTCTGTTAGATAAAAATTTCAATCTCGAATTTTTCGGGATTACATTTACTAATCCCGGGATTCATGAGTACCTAAAACTGCCCGAGATCCCGGGATTGGATTCCCTATTCATAACACACTTTTCAACAAATAAAAAAATATTAAAACGAAATCCCCAAACAAACAAAATTCAACGAAGCTGAAAATGACAAATAACCTTTGCTTGTATTTTTTTCTGTTTTTAGTTTTTAAAAAATAATTGAAATTTCCATATTACATATTTATATAAATACTTATACAACAACACCTAATGACTAACTTTTGAATTTTTATGTCATGATTGACATATTTTTCATATGAAAGTGCGTAGTTCATATAAACACAAAAATACAGCATATGTGTTGCTGGTCCATAATGAGTTGATTTACAAACGATCTAACAAATTTGCTAATCCTAATAAAGTAAAAAGAAGCCTATTATCCTCTTTTAAATAAATTTATTTCATGATTCTAAATATTATTCGCTAGGAGATATTTTTTAAACGAATTCTGCTATTGGCATGTGGATATATTGTATAAAATTTGAACAAATAAAATCACCGTTTTGGAATTCAAGTTGAGCCGTGGAGAACAGGTAGTTGTCCACAACTTAGACGTTATTTTCTATATTGAATATTGCTATAAGAACGTGGTTTTCATCGTCGATTACTCCTCGAGACGTAAATAAAGAACACTACGTGTTGAAACCGAGTGAAACCACTCTGGCGAAAGCAGTCCAAACATATTTTCAGCATTAGCTAACCCGATAAAAATAAAGTTGAATATAATAAAAATGAGATAAATTAGCATTTCACTTTACCGACCGCATCAAATATTTGAGGAGCAATATTAGTGGAAGTTTGTCTAGCGCGGTGGCTTAACGAGCTTAAAGCTCCGAATATACAGAAGCCTATCAGGTTGATAAATATTTTTACACGGAGCCTCTTCTAACGATGTAAAGCGCTCGACTATTCAGCGGCAAATTAGACCCTCTGAGATTGACAGCGCTGTGATAACGGAACATAAATCATAAGCCGAAACGCGAACGAAAACCAACCCCGAAGCCGCCGCGGCTGGCAAACGACCCCCATTGTTAACTTGTTATTAACCCATGAATTAACTATGAGACTTTCTTGTGCGCCGGAAAAGAAAATGCAATTCATATATTGATCGAATGGGCCATTATGGCCAAATAATGCACGTTTTGGCCATGGTTCCGAGCGGGCGTGAAAAGGGATACCGTTCGTGGCTTGATGAGAATTGATTAATGAACGCGACTTCGAAACGAATAAAGCGAACGGAAATGGATTTTTTCGACCGTGCTCGATACATGTTTGATTGGGGCGTTTTTTATTCCTTTTTCACCATTGTTAAAATCAATTCTTAATTACCACCCAATTCCCTCCTGAATTATTATATGCAGCATTACGTTTTTCTAATATCCAGGATATGATATACACTCGGGTCTGTTTTTATGCGATAGATACGTTCCACGGGGAGTCGCATATAAAAAATCGCATAAAAAAGACTTGAACTACATAGAAAACTGAGGGATAGGTTCCATTATTTTTAAAAACCGCATAACTTCAAATCATTGTGATGTATCAAAAATCGCATAAAAAAGTTTATAAAAATAAAAACAAAACATATTTATCTTAGAATTGCTTTATTAGAGTCTATTTTACAGTCTAGTCAGCATATATTCATCATCCTTCTGCGTTGAAATCGTATTTTATAAAATGTAACCCCTTAAAGAGGTAAGACACAGAATTGTGTCCGAATTCAAACGATTCAGAAAGAAAATTCTTACGCGTTGAGCTCGGAGACAGACAGAGACGGCGAGTATCTTGCACGTTGAATTTGGAGAGAAACAGAGACATAGAGAGTATATTGCGTACATCGTACGATTGTATAGATTGTTAACCCAAATTTATCGACTAATAATGATATGTGAATGATATAATTAATCCATTTCAAGTGTAATGTTTACGCAGAAAATGACAGAATATTGTGTGCTATTGATAGTGTTTATTTATTTAAATACAAGTTTCATACTATATATATATATATTTTAGTATCAAATAGACCGAGTTCTATCTTTTTAGCATCTTATAATATACTTACAATTCGACTGCCATTCATTTCGTATAACACATCACGTCAAAACTTTAATAAGCTAATGTATTATGTTGAATGTAAGAAACGAGTTAAATATTTATTAAATACGAATATAATTAATTTGCTCAAGCTTTGAGCTTATATTAATGTATAATGGTTGAATATATTTTAGCTGTGTAAGCATATTGCGGATATTTTTTAATTGAATGTTATATTTGTATTATTCGGTTTTATATTAATTTCAATTTATTTTATCTTTACAGGTAATTACACCCAAGCTGTTGTTGTAATGGAAATCGTAAGTAAAAAACATTTACATGTTATTTGTGGCGAATTTTCATGCGGAGGAAATTCAGTATTCTCGGTATATGGGTAAGGGATTTCGAGAGTCGTAAATTGTTTTGCGTTATTTTCCAAACCCCAAATCGAGAGTCCCTCGTATCCCATTTCTCATGAAGTACTCCGTTTGCATTGGAGAGGTTTTGGGAACTGTTCTCTTACTTGAATTATTATTTCATAAGTTTGAAGAGCTTTTGATAACTCCGAAATGCTGTTTACTCCCTGGGTAGCCGGTTAGCACTTTTTGGACAAAGAGTCGTCCGACAACAGATATGCATACGAAGTTTTGGCACCTCCGTTCTAAACTACCTCCACAACTAGATTTCTAGAGGCTTAAATGTACAAATGTTAGTCTTTGCTACCAAATAAAAAATCGGTAATGTTCAAACATCGTCAATAATGTAGATCCATTATAAATGATAGAACGAATTGGTTTTGGTGAATAAAAGGATAAGCTATTAACCGGCTATAAACAACGTACATCATTAACTATGGATGGACGCATCGGCAAACTGCCCTTTTTACGTAACGTTAAAAGTATGTTGCTTTCATGCAACAAATGGTATTCGGGGTTGCTTAACGGAGGCGCAGAAGCAAACGAAACTTTCAGCCCTTCTGGCTGCTATCCGTAAGTGCTCTTCACTCCCAAGGGGTTGGAATCAAATGTGTTAAGTCTCCAGACAGAGAGTACCCGGATATTTATTAAAACGACCTGCCGTTTGCCAATGCTAGAGACTATTTAATCTGCCTTCTCAATATTCCTCCCTCATCCATATCTCGCGATCCGCGCCATTATTCTCAAGCAAAATACGGCCTCATCTGCTTAAATGAAAATATACAAATGGTGTCGGAATTATATCTATTTATTTCGGATTTGACAGCATCGCCGTCCACGATCGTCTTGGAATCCAATATCCAACCGCTATTTATACGAGGGTTGACAACCGGAAAAAGAGGTAATATACTGGTGAAAATAACGCTGCGGCCTCTGTTATAGATAGAGATTAAAGCCGTCATGGTTTAAATGGATTACCGGCTCTGCAGATCGTTTAATCTAATCGAATTCACAAATCGTTCGACCTAATGGTAATAGTGTTGTTCAAATTGGGCGTATCATTAACGGACTTGTTCATTAAACCTCTGCCGATTTCAATGGAGGAATTCGCGCGCTAATTGTCGTTATAAATTTGCAGTTTTTGTAATTTATAAGCGCCACTCGATGGGTGATTTATGTGTCCCGGAGGAAGAAAAAAAGATGGGAGATGTAGTCAGGTGCCTGATCGTTTGCACTTCGCCGCTTCGGTGGTTTGATAAATCTGTCGATAGCGAAGACTGAAACCACATTTGCCGACATCGTTTGCAGTCTGCATCGGAGCGCAAATGTGAAATCATAGATATGAAGACGTTATCAAACGTTTTCGGTTTATCTGTCCATAAATTTTATAGTGTGTTTTGCCGTCGAATAATTTAGCTGCATTCCTAGGGTTTCAACTCTGCGAAAATGCTTGCTCATAACTCTTCTTTCATAAATCCGGATAGAATGCACACGAATGATGTCGAGACTTTATGGATGGTGATTCACTTCATCAAAATTTAGCCCTGCACAGTCTATTTATATAATATCATGCGTATATATATATATTAGCTAAATCAAGTGTTACTTATTAAATCTGTCTGAAATTCTCTGTCAATACGAACGTGTTGTATCTAAGAAATACTTTTCCATTCCCATACTCAACTGCAAGCAGTCTTCTTTTTATTGTGATTACATGTATCAAGTGTCATTTTATTGCGAATGCCTGTTTTTATTTTTTAGCTACGTAATAAACTGCTATTTGACTAAAAATGAAAGCACTGTTATCGACAATTCGTCAGCTACAATTGAGTGAAATTGGCAACTTAATCTAAAAGATCTTATTTGTAAAAGTAGCACAATAATTCAAAGACAGTAAGTTTGCAAATTTTCCGCATTTTAAAACCATATATTTTCGTTGATATAAATTTGCCAGCGACGATATATTGATAATTGACACTATAAGATCATGATAATCATGATAATTATATTTAAGCATAAGGATAAATAATAATTTGGATCTTTTTTGCAACAATATTTGAGCAATTGTCCAAATTGCATATCTATGCATCTGTTTTTAACGGATACGATAGCTTTTCCTATTTGATTTTTTTGTAGCCGAGGGTTGAATGTTTCCCTGCGACAATATGCTATTCCACGTGGTACTTTTCGCCACTGAATATCTGGACAGCGCAAAACATCCTCATGGTTCCCCAGATTTAGCACCCTACAATTTCTTTTCTCTCGGATTATAGAGCATCCCAAGGGTGAAATAATTTCAAGATGTTGCAGATATACAACGTTTAATAAAAAGTTGCAGCTTCAGGCTATACTTCGAACGTATCTATCTATCGAAGCATCAAAGGAATGGGTTCGCTATTGTATGAGATATTCTATAGTGGACGTTTATAAAATTTTTTTTTTGGCTTTATCCATGTGCCAGTCTTCGTATGCGTTTATCTTCATTATTTTAATGGTGATGTACTATCGTCATGCTAAAAAAAAAAAAATTGTCTCGATGTAATGACCGGTTAATTTGTGGAAAACAGCGTCCCACGCACGGGCAAATATGCCACCAAGATCACACAAGGAAGTCTAAATTTTTCATTTGCTGCCGCGTTATTTTTATACAATGAAAGACCCGGGAGGGTCCGCAGTAGGTTGGAGTGAGGGTGGGTGCTATAGGAACCCTCTTTTATAGGAAAAACGAGGGAAGTTAGTGCGGTACATTTGCCTCTTCTGTCAGTAGCACGCCTGCCCCCATGCGGCGTGGACGGGACCCAGCGCACAACCCTCGCTCGAGGCCTACCCTTAACCACCAGCCCTTAGCGTAATTATAAATAATACTAAATTCGACCACTTCTTTATCTAATATCAATGGTGTCTTTCGATCGTGTGCAAATAATTAAAAAAAATACATCATATCAATCGTACCAAAAAATACATATCTTGAACGGAAAAAAATAATTTTAAAGTAAATTAGTTCACTTAATAATATTTAAATGTAAATTAATTAAATCCGAGTTCATAAGAAAGCAGCTTGTTTAAAATTTGTCTGAATTAATGCAGAAATCTGAACGCGTACGCAATCTCCCCCAGTGCACTCCGTAATACGGAAGGTGAATAAGTGATAATATAATTTCAAAAGTTTTCCCGAAAGTTTGACGGGAATTTTTCGCAAGAAGAATTTCCTTATCGTGTTACTGTGTTCATTTCAACTTGAAGTGTTTTCGTGCTCGATTGTACAAAATTCCTTCATACAGATAGGTGAGTTCAACTGAATTTATACACACCCCCCCCCCCAAAAAATAAAAAAATACTACATCCCCCATAGAACAAAATGTAAACAAAACGTCGCCGTTATAAACTTGACCTAGGCCTATATGCTCGCAGCAAATCGAGTTATTTTCGTGCATTTTTTTATTGTGGCATAAAACGAACGATAAATAGAACGTATATTTGTAGATCTTGGAAAAATGCCGAATCGTCAAACCTCTATTCGACTTATCTCGATTTAGTTCGCGAAGCAAATGCTAATTTGACAGCTGTCATTTCTTGAAAATGTACATTTATAATAATCGCATATATATTATATTGAATTTGATAGAAAATTATCATTTAAAAAGATGAGAAACACTGATTTAGTCAGTTTAAAAACCACACAGACTATAGTTTTTGTGTTGTTTTCAGCCTAGAGTGCAATATCCTCATCACTCTAGCTCATTTCTTATCACTTCGCTGGCTATAAGCATTTGAGTGCTTTATGTCGCTTTCGTTTCTTTTCAAAAATGGCATATCCCATAATATGAATATTTTCCATCCAGAGATGATGGCATAATAACCATAATAGAGATGGAAGATTTAAGCATTTATTTGCGATTGAAATTTTACCTTCTGGAAATGTTGATCGTGCTAAAAATGCCTATTTGCATAGGTAATGTATTCTTTGATTGCCTTTAAATATTGAATCATTTTTGCTATTTTTATTGTTTTCATTGACTTTCAAAAGAATGGCGTCAACAAAAAAAACCGCTAGCTTTTTGTACGAGTTCAAATTGGGGCACAATGTAGTAAAAGCAGGTGGAAATATTAACTGACCATTCGGAGAAAGATCGATTTGTGAAAGGGTTATTCTAAAGGGCAAAAATAATGTCGAAAGAGGGAAGATAAAAATGCTGGACAAGTAGGTGCCACACGAACTGTCAGAAGACTAAAATTGAGTCGCTTGGAAGTGTTTTCTTCGTTGATAAATTTAAATACATAACAATAGTAGTTATTGACACTAAAACAAGTAGAAGAAATTGGCACGACAGTTTCTCCCCGAGTCTCCGATGAATAGTTTGAAAACAAAAATACATTCAAGATTTGAAATAAGTTATATTTACTTGGGATTTAATACGAATAAACTTTCTAATTACGATGAAAATCCGGATATGTACCTGTTTCGACCCTTCAATCAACACTAACTATAAACAGGGCACTTCTTTGTGGGTGGTAGTATTTTTCTGGAATTATTTATATCAGATAATTACAGTAATTGTTTATTGTGAACAATTCGAACGAATGTAATACGAGCTCATATAAATACGATCTGTTTTGGTCGATAACTAAAAAAGGATTATTTTTCATGATGATGCTTAACCGCATGCTGCAGAAATAGCTCAGAAAAATCTCATCCATCCTATTTAGCAGATCTCGCGCTGTCAGATTACTACCTTTTCAGATCGTTAGAGTATACATTAAGACGTAAAAAAATTAACAATATTGGTGAAATAAAAACACACTTAGATTAGTTTTTCAGTGAAAATCAAAGGACAAAAGACGGAAAGAATTGAAAAATTACCTTTATGCTGGCAACAATACAATACAATTACCGTTGCAATAAATTTGATTTTAATACACAGCGTTCATAGATTAAGACTAAGGAATGGATCGTCTAAGAATGAAACATTTATGTTTTGTAATAAAAAATCGATGTAACGTATTTCGCATATCTCCTTAGGGAAGGCGAGCATGTTTGTATCTCAATGTAATAAACTTTGTTCACATTACCGTAAACAACAAAGGGAACTTTCCTAATGCGGAATTCTAAGTCAACACTTTTGAGTATGTATATATTCTTCGGCAGATTGAGCTATTTATCTGATGTAAGATTGGATTGAAATCTTTAGTACGATGGTAATTGCGTTACGGACTCGCTTCTCGGGGCCGTCCCGCTTCTTTGTGATGTTAAATTAATGGGATCCAACGGGAGATGTCATCGTGTTTGCTCTCCGCCCCCTTTGAGTCCTTCAAATTGACATGTCCGGAGCCTGATGCGAAATTATGACTAAATTTGTCAGGTGCTTTTAGCCGCGGGACGTGTAACGGGCGTTGGAGGCGAATGTCGTGTTTTTGTCCCGACGCTCTTTTCGCAATATCGGCTTCGTGGATTTAATATAATCCAGTTGGTTGGAAACGTTTCGCGGATCCATATCTTTATGGCGGTTCCATTTCGTACGCATTCATGAATAGCATTTCCTGTGCCCATGAATGAAGGTTCTTTCTTCTCGGTTATCTGCCATTTCTGGTTTTACGATCCTTCTTCCAGCCTGCCGGGGTCCTGGTCTCCTCCTCCGACCAGCGCTTGTCGAGCAGTCTATTTTTGTAATTTTTCCCTCGGGAGCGTTTTTAAGTCGGAAAATAACTGTCGCCCTTGAACTTGATGCGAATATTTTTCTTTGTCCGAAATAATGGTTCGTAATTTATCGACTTGTTTTCGCAACCCTTTGTCTTTCATTGATTTCGCATCCATTACTTGCTTCCCGATGAAAATATTCCGTATTTTATACGTTCACATGTGATGTATGTTTTCATGGTTTAGTGATTAACAGGGGTATGATGTTTCAATAAGGACCCTCGACGGATTCTGCGCCGAGATCGGATCTCGCTTCTTGAACGAGTAATTTAGTCCATTACGCTTTCTCGATTCTTGAGGGTTTCCTCTTTATCATTTACAATGCTCTTTAGTATGTAGATTATTCAATAGATAAATTGACTTATATAATAGAGGATTGAAATATGTGTAGATATTCAAGTATTTTAACTCCTATTTGAATAATATAATTTAAATCTCTATTAACATTTTCTTCCAACGAATTTGCTTAAGCGTGTACAATTTATGGAAAATAAATATTGAAAAAACAATATCTCCCCTTGAACATATTTATTTTACGTGCCACTCAACTGTTTTAACACGTTAACAGCGGGACACGATAAAACTCAATTCACAAAATTTAATTATTTGCTAAATTTTATCATTTTCGATACATATGTGACAAATAAATGTTAAATGTAGGCCGTTTCATATGCTTTTTTCCTCAGAGAAGTATCGAATCTTGAGACATATATTTCGAATTCGATACAGAGAATTTTTTTTATCATAACCTGTGACACATCTTTTTTATTCCCGCCGATAATGTATTAAATAAATATTTATCAATGATATAGTTTATTCTTGTATAAATAACATTTGAGTCGAAACTCATCCCGTATAGAACAAACTCTTCATCTTTAAATCATATGCGTCGGATGGCATTGCACTTTCCAGCCAGCACACAGGAACAAATCCACGCTGATTAAATTATAAATATTTATTTTCATGTAATTAAATATGCTTTATGGCTCCACCGGATTGATATTTGCTGTTGGATCATAGTCATCCCGTTTATTCAGAGCCCAGTCAATATCAGCATCGTAATATTTTGTAGCCTAAAAATTATACACTCCTGCGGATTATGGTGGATGATATAGTTCTATTACTCTTCAAAGACTTTCCCGTGGGATTTGCGCAAGGTATGTCCTGAATTTTTTTTTAATGTTGATGCTAAAACTCGTCCAAAGAAGAATCGTATAATATCTCTTTTCGAATTATTATTTCATGTGTTTTTTTGGGCTATATACTCTTACTTAAGGCTGTTTTTACAGCATCTGTATCGACTATATCTAATTCAGTACGGTTCGTAAAATCCTCCTTCATACACTGCCGAATGCGGACGTTTCGATCCTTTGACAGGGGGGAAAAGAAGGTACTTGTGGGAAGAAATGAAAAAAAAAAAACACATATGTGGAAGCGATGCATTTACCGATGGTCTATTGCCGTAATTCGGGTTTATTGTTTGACCTTTGTGTGTACAATATTAAAGCCGAGTCCTTGCTCATACGCACATATAAAGAAGTCCTTTTCCTATTTGTATGTAGCCATTTTACTCGATGAATTCGCCCTTTTATTGCATGTGTGAGAGTGTATCCGTGAAGCTGCACGATATCCCGATTTATAACGTCTTATCTCAGGAATACTGATTTGTGATGTTGGATCAAGGGGATGTACTCATGTACTGAGAATAATATTTTTCATCGTATTCGCGACTGGAACATTTCACCGTGCGCACAAATTTGTATGACATTAATTATAATTGAATCCGGCGGAGGAAAAACTAAACTTGTTGAAAATGCATTACGAGTATTGGAGCTCACATTTGTATTCCAAATGCAACCGGGAAGATTGATTTGGAATATTTGATATGAAAATATGACTAGGATTTAAATATTAAGCCATTACAATACAGATGACTAAATCCGAAAATTATGCTATCCAGGAATTAATAATATTCCGATCTATATTTAATTGCTAAATTTGTGAGGAAGATCAATCCTTATGTACACCACCAACAATAAGTTTGGAAACGTCTAGGATTAAGGGTTGCAATTGTTACTCTGTCATAACGGGACCCAAATTAAACAGATTGAATAAACATAAAATACTGATCCAGGCACAAAAATATAAAAATTGGACAATTGCAAATTGGAAATATGTCTTTTAAACAAAATCTGTGATTTTGTTGCATAAGTGTTTCCAAATTTATTATCGGTTGTACAATACATATTTTTCTAGATTTAAAAATTGATGTTTCTCATATGTAGTGTCAAAGTGATTTTCAAGCAAATGATTATTGCGTCTTCAAACGTACGAATAATGTTGCTAATTTGATTCCAAAAAATCTATTCATGGGGGAAAAATTTTGTGAAAATATTGTAGTCGATATTTTAAGTGAATATATTTGTGAGGAGTCTCATGGGTCATATTTCAATAGTTTCTACGAAGGTGTAAGCTTTCTTCCCTAAAAGATGGCGAACCGAATCCTCATCAATTCTCGTCGGCTCACTGCAAGACGAAGGTGTTCTTAACGCAGCTTTCGAGATAGCGACTTCGAAAATAGCCCTCGGATATAAATCAAACCTTTAGCACTAGAAATGGAAGGTATCCCAAATGAAGAACAGTCGTAGTTTAACCCAAGGCTTGGCGGAAATGAGATGCTTCTATTTCCTGATTGAATCCATTACTAGATTGAATGGATGACTTGCTTTGAGCTCTTGCATCGCAACACTGTACGGTTTTAATTATCGTTCATTTTGAGCTCCGTCAAATAAGAGTATCGCATTTCAACGGGCTGTGAAATGGTGCTCGTGTGCAATTGATATTAATTCCGTACGTCAAAAAGTTTTCATTGGCTTCGGCGGATAGTTGGGGTTGTTTGTATCATACAAGCGGTTGTTGACTAACTGAATCCGAAGAGGTATTTGCCTTCGTGCCATGCAAACATAATAACAGATTTCCGACAGATTAATACACAGAATGACGTGTTTTCATATCTGGGTGCTATCTTCGTGCCGATGGCGGATTTATAGGAGTAATGGCTCCCCGTTTCCCATAATTTAGATTTCGCACACCATTTAACGTTGAACAACTCAATATTGCACGGTCGGCTTTTTGCGATGTACGCGTCCACTCCACGATCGGTCACCGGTGGATTTTGAAATAAGCCGACAATACGATTAAATTGGAATTCGACAGATATATTTTACCGTTTCCAGGGTTCTTTATTAGGATTATGAGTTTCCATCGTGCGAAATACAGGAGGAAATTCTGGAAATCAACTCCATTATACAATACTTTTAGCAACGTTTTGTAACATAAAAATACTATTGAATAAATTAGCATGTAATAATAAAATTTCTAGGGTTAAGATGATTGATAGTTAAAATTTAGACCTTTTTTTTATGAATTATAGGAAAAAAATTGTGATTATATTTTTCCAAATTTGACATTTTTTAATTTGCAATTTTTTAAGTTTTGTGATGTATGTAAACTTACATTTTTAGCTCAGACAATCATTTTCATGCGATTAATCATATTATATGCCGAATATAAAATCAAGCAAATGTTCAGGTATTATATAATGGTAAATTTATTAGAAATTTGTCGCAACAATGGTCGTGGAATTCTCAATACCTGAAAGTGTCTTCTATCGAAGTTTTAGGCGATTCACGTACGTTTTCTCTTACTCGCTCTATTGAAGCTTTACTTCGAAGGATTGAAATTTACTTAAATCACCAGTTGCTTCTGATTCTCTAAATTTAGTAATCAACAGTCTAAAATGTGTGGTAACATTTACGATAAAGTTTGAACTGTCTACCATAAAATAACTGACGGAATGAAAGTTTGTCTTTATTATATTAAAGCCTGTTTTTAATAATAAAAAGTGATTTATTCGTTCTTATAAATATGACTAGTTTATAATGGTGTATTTAAAAAAATGTTTTATGTTTATAATTTTACATAATCATGCATAGTTCAAAAGAGTTTGATAGAGATATAAATTTTCGACAAAACGGTTCATTGTCGTAACAGTTTACCTTTCACGTTTGTTGGAAGTGGTATATCATCACGAACTTTGGCCCTAGCATAATGCAAATTTTCTTCACTCTTTCTTTAAAACAACTTCGATTTTCTTTTTGTATCCACGAACTCGACGCCCTAGCGTGGCTGCAACTATTGCTTGCCGTCTTTTATGGATTCATATAAAAAAAGATACGTATCTTCCGACAAAGGCGAAAATGTTAACATTTTTAAGGGCTGCACGTCTATTTGATCTTCTCCGCAGGCGTCTATAAATTGAGAGACCTGTCCTGAGAAAATCACATTTTTTATCCGTTTCACCGAGTTCAAAGTCGTTCCTCACGCAGTTTTCCGCCACCCCCCAATTTGCGATTGACCTTTGTACCGATAGTTCCATATCTGTATTTATTTTGGCATATTGGCTTTGATCCCATCTGCTCGAGGGCTATTGTCTTCGCGGCCTTTTATCAAACCCTTTGTGGAGACAACTTTATTCAAAAGTCAAACAAATCATTGCTCTGCAGAGCGCAAGCCCGCGCCTCCACATATTTGCGTAATCAACACTTCACACTGCTGCAAACAAACAACACCAGCGAGCCCACAATGGAGCTTTTGTCCTTATCCACAGAACACAAAACTATGCATATTAATTCGGATGCTTCCATTATGAATTTAATCAAAAGCGAAAAATTGCGAGTGCCTTTCAAACGTTGAAATGATAGACGGGGGCGTATTCAATCGGACGTCGTAAATAATCCGGCATAATGGAGTTTGATCCTGTTATTAATATCCCAGACGGTGGCCATTGAGTGCAGCTGCATTTAAGGATAATTGCGTTGTGATAGACTCAAACTTGCTCAGCTTCGGGGCTTTGACAGTAGATTGTTCTCAGGTGTCACCACGATTGACACTTCAATGCAGAATTGGTACATTAAAGCTGGATGTACGTTTTGCGACTAACTGAATCCTTTAATCGCCTTTAGTAGAACATAGAAATATACCTTCGCAATTTACGTTTTAATTTATCGTGCCCACGCTCAAGACGAAAAGTGGGTCAAGTCTCGAGGGACACATCTAATTCACTTTTCTTATTTTCTGAAAGAGATTTTTAAAGGAATTTACAGACGAAAATAGAAACATCACAGTCAAGTATTTCATTAGACATAATATGTCAAATATTTCCCAATTAAAATATTATTCTTGTTTTAAATTAGCCCTTTTAGTGCCAACCGAAAAAAATGTATATAAGCGAAAAAATCAATATATTGTTGAATGATACTTTGATATTCTGATATTTAACATTCTAAGTAAAGAATGTAATTTTTCAATATTTTCAGTATTTAATTTGATTTCAAGTGTATTTCTCAGTAGCCAATATGCACGGGATTGATGAACTATTTGGTCATTACATGTGATCCACGTTTCGTCGATAATGGCTCGCTTTCCATCATGATATCAGGTATTCAATACGGCAAACCTCAGGGTACGACTCCTTTCAGTTAATTGGCATTGTCCGTCTGACGAGGGTTGGAATCGCTCAACAAAGGGCCAACTCAGGACATTAAATGATATCGAAATCTATCATGTATTTATTCAGCAGTAGCTGATTGTTCACATAGGTTACTTCATATCAGATAACATTGCTGCGGAGCATGTTATTTGTGTGCCATTGTATTCGATATCCAACCATTGACACCCTTTTCTATTCTTCGAGGCCTGAGGCATTAATTGTGGCCGCTTTGGGGATCTGAGTTTATCTGGATGATTATGATGATTTATGTGTATTTATTCGTGTTAATGGCTTTTTTATTTGCGATATCAATGTCGGAGGAAGTGGTATAGTCTGCTAGTGATTGATACGCACGATAAAAGAAGGATTGTAAATTGATACAACGTGATTTTCGCACAACAGCGCAAAGGAACATTTTCAATATCAATTGACTTTCCGGGTAATACTAAGGGATATTGGAAAGCTTCAACATTGTGAAATTTGAAATATGATCCCATCTGCTGCTGAAAGAATATTTTATATTGACTTCGTGTTTGTTGAGTTCTGGAAGAATTTCAATGTTTCTATTCAAAATCAACATTATTTTACATTTTTAAAAATTATTTCGATTAATCAAAATTTAACATATTCCGTGTTTAAATCAAGAAATTGTGCAAAACATGCAAAAAACGCGTTGTAATATTTTATACTATTAGTTTTATAGGGCTTTAACACTATTCCTACCACAGCGGGTCAAGTGACCCATCTTTAAAATTGTATATATATTACTATGTAAAGCGAAAAATATATCATTTAGCAGAATTTGGTACATGATTAGTACATGAATAAAACTTATTTATATGATTTATTTTTCTTTTTGTTGCTCATGTTCGTCAGCTAATTGGAATACAAATTGTTGTCTAGAATTTTTTTCGCTGGTCGTTTCTCTGTATAAAACCCAATAGTTGATTCCAGCCAAGTCAAGAACTACATGTGGAAATTGTTATCAATTATTGGCCAAACTTTGATTGTATTAAAGCATTTTTTATTCTTAGTATTATAACTAAAATTCTCTAAATTGATGTTCAAAATCACAACAATGTCCAAAATGAAGAGACGGCTTAAATTTATAGAAACGTGTATATATATATATGTAACTTTTTCGTGTTTAATCCCTAAAAGCTAGCTGATGAAAAACCATAGTATTTTTAATATCAAAAGCATCCTTCAGTGTATTGTATTCCTCGCCAGAATTATTAGTTTGTCATTCGTACAATGCTTTCGCTGCAGTTTCGCTTACCCCGCGGAATATTCTGCACGTTGCACACTATGCGGTGCATTCAATTGCATCGGGCTGGACTATTAATAATGCAAGTGCTGTACTCCAGCTAGTGCTTACGCTAACGTCCAAATTGATGATGTGCAAACAATTTACCTTTCTTTCAAAACCACCCCAATAATGTTTGGAAAATCTGCGCCCTTCCTATGCACCTGATATTCGGTACACATGTAAGAATAACATTTTCTATCTATAGAAGCCATCTTGCAAGATTCCTTAAGCTCGATCCATTTATATTCATAGAATTTTAATAACGCGGAGTGAACCACCGAGCATTAAAAACAATTAATCACGGTCTGCGTGTATGAAGTTTAGGGGCAGAGGGTGGTGTACCATCCCATCTCCCAGGGCACTGACTGAGCACCGGACTATTTGTCACTTTTAATTTTGAGGAAAAATTCTTTAGCCGAAGAACGCCAACCGTTCTTGACCTTTCGCTTCAATCTTTGTCAATTACTCAAACACCTACTTTCTCGCGATGGAAAATATCCTTCAAAGCGCTTTTAACGAAGGCTTCAGTTTTCAGTCTTCCTTGAGAGAAAATCGTTCATTTTTGCGTTAAACGTGCTCGGAAATTCTATTTTCAGTGATGTATAATTTACAATTTTAATAACGCTGATTTAATATTTTATTCTGCTAAATACATTTCAAATTAAATGCTTTTTCGTGAAACCATTGACAACATTGAAATCTACGTTATTGTACATATGCGTTGAAATAATCAACAAATTTCGTTCAATGTTCAATGCTCATGTTTAGCATATATTTGGCACTTCTTTTAAAAAAATCGTTTAAGGATTGCTTGATAAATTCTTTATTAACCTGTTGAGGAGCGAGCAAATTTAAAATCGGTGAAGTCGTTGATGTCAAAATCGCTTTACGCCGATTATTTTCTGTCAGCTCCTAATCAGCGTAAGACAATCTTCAATTGTAAATGAACACTTGATAGTGAATACAAGACCACGTCATTTCTTTACATAAACAATGCACAAAAAAATCGATTCATTTGCTCCTCATTTAGAAGGAAATGATAATTGAACAAAGACTCATTCAACACGCAGAGAAGAACGGCAAGCATTTAAATAAACAAACACTCTCGATAACACACAATATTCGGTCGTTTCTTTGCGTAAACAAATAACACACTTGAAATCGAAATCATTATAAGTCGATAAATTTGGACTTAACGATCTATACAATCATGCGATGCATGTGAGGAAGCTATCCGTCTCAGTCTCCCGAACTGCGCTAAGTTCTCTCTTTCTCTGTCTGTCTCCGAGCTTCAATGTGCAAGAGTGCTCTTTTTGGGACATGAGAATTCGGACATACATGTATGTCGATGCTCCCCAACAGCTTAATCGCGATACCTAATTTAGCTAGTTTTATAGTTTTAAACAGAAAAAACATCTTTTAAACTGCTAGCTAGAATAACTCTTTGAATTGTTTAATTTTTTCTTACGTTTGTATTAACATTTGAGTTCATATTATAATTCAATGTTAAGCAATGAAAATTTGAAAGAAAAGAAAATAGTTTTGATGGTTAATTATTATGTTTTTACATATGCTAAGCGTTTCCAAACTTTTTGTCGATAGTGAAATTATAATTTTACGACATACGCGACTAAAATTGATACCGAAATTTGACCCACACCGTTGTTTTATGGTTGATGAAGTTGGTATTGAATATTTAAAAAAATAAATTATTGCGATATTACAAATCATGTAGTATTGTATTTAAGCGTTTTAAGTTTATCGGTCCTTAACTTTATAAATTTATCATTCGCATTAGGGCTCCCAAATGCATCGAGTGTAAAAGGTGAATTCAGGGACAATTAGGATTAGTTTTGGTTAATTATGTTAGTAATCAAGGGAAATGGGTGTTTTGGGGAAAATTCGAGGACGAGGGTTGAAAATCCTGAATGGAATACGATCAAAAGACTCGAACGACGACGCTATTTCATCGGCGAAACTTACGTTTAAAATATGTATTTATGCATCGACATAAATGAAAAGTATCCGGGTAGTATTTCTACATGAACAATTTTAATCTAGTATCCGATGAATTTCTCTCAAAAAATATTTTCGAAATACCGCAAAGCGATTGAATTTTCGACTAAATTATATAGAGTTGTTTCGCGAATTTTTAACAATAGATGCCAGCATTTAAAGGATTGTAAACAAAGGCCAAAGGGATTAATTTCCGAATTTGCTATAAGATATTTTGTCTGAAAAATTCGACCCCTTTTATTTATTCAAGCTTTCAATATCAATAACGTTCGTATATACGCCAATGGGCTTTATTCTATTTAATTAGACTTTAATTAACATGAAAAACGGTCCTTTTTTAATCAATGATGCGTCCTTATCGTGCTCTAACGTGGGAGAATCAGTTCGTTTAAAAGGCTGTTCGGCATAATATTACATATGGAAGTCTTTTATTCGGCGAAAGCTTTCGATCCTCATTGATCTGTAGAAGACATCTGCACGTTACGTATTCTTTTTTCAATACAACACATATTCTGAAAGCATTTCATCCCTTCAAATCCGCTTACTTCCCATCTTTTGAGGTTTATTTTCGCTCGTTCACTTTACAACTGCGGCATGAATATTTTATCAGACGCATTACCATCATTTTCGCCCGCATATAATCACTCAGCCAAAGATGAAAACCCACGTATTTTCGTATGAAAATCGGCAAGAAATGTGTGGCCGGATTATAAGGTGTTAAGCCCTATCGTATTTTCATTCGTTAAGCTTATTTAGTGGAACTAACAAGACAGTGGCAGCCCAGCAGTGAGAGTCAGGAGGCGGTGACATGGGAGTTACGTAATTGTCTATTCAGGGAGAAGTATTACGATGGGACCTCGAGTGGAGCAAAGAACTCTACGAAGGTACCATCCTGGAGGAAAATCATTAGTGTCTGCATAATTTTCACTGAATATTGTGAACACTTTCGAGTAGGTTTATATTGGAATAAAATTCAGTCCGAGAGAGGGTATACTTTGCTACTGCACCAGCAGCACGCTGTTTTGATTCCATATCAAATTACTATACACCCTTATTTATTTTAAGCAATCAGAGATTCTCAAAAATTAAAAAAACCATTATTTTATAGTATATTCTAGTGGAACGTAAAATAAATTTCATCTCATTTTGGTAGGTAATATAATATTTGCTCAACGATAGTCAAAATTTATGTCGGAATTGTAGCCAATTTATCCATAATAATTTTGTTCCATACATTTGAAATTTGTCAGTTTTTAAGCGTTGAGTTTGTCGTTGCTTTTTCATTAAATTGGAAAAATTTAAAAATTCGCGTGAAAATGTTTCTGCTCATATAAAGTATGATCCCCATTTAGAATTCCATAGATATAAAATAGCTAAAGTAGGTGGTCGATATTTACCACATGCATATAGACGTACATGAGGTCCAGAGCTAAAATCACAGGAAGAAAAAATAGAAATAGATATAATATGTAGAAAGAGAGAGTCGGTCGTCAATTCGTGCGGCACCCAATGATTTGATTTCGATGCTAGGATAGGATAGGAATTGCTTGCAATTCTCACATATCAAATTTATCATTTGAATTTGAAGTCATCGGACGAATCACAGGACGTCCAAATTAAACATATAAGTTTAAAGATTAAAACCATCGGTAAATTAATATCTTAAATCCCAATATTTAATTATTTGAAGCAAATTTTTGGGAATATTTGAGGATCTTACGTTTCGTATCTGCATTTCAATAAATTCTGTTCATTATACGCTAACGTCTAATATTATCATTTACTTAATAAGCCAACATCTTGAGCATAATAATATTTTTTAAACATAACTTTCCTCTTGAAATATGATACTTGCAAAAGTCAATGTTACAATTTTTGAACAAGTTCAATGTATCATAACGCTTTTTTAACTTCTAAATTAAACATAATTTGTCGATAAGAAATAATGCTATTTTTTTATAAAATGTTCTTTTTTAAAAAGCTGATGGATTAAGTCACATTCCTGCTTAGCTCTTAAAAAATAAAATTAACACTATAAAGCGGAAACATTGTAGCGTCTAAGCGGATTTATGTCGATGGGCGCCTTAAAAGCAGTTGGCATTTAACACGTAGTAGTCGCGTTAATTCCAAGCAGTCGCAACTCCAGGCGGGTAAATTGAAGATGAGGTAGCTCCAAGCGACGAAATGTATCATCTCCTTGTTTGCAGTGAAGGGTGGTTATTGTGTTAACGTCGAAATTAATTCATATTAAGTCGTAATGGATGCAAGTATAGAAGCGCGCAAAATAAACAAGAAGTTTAAGTCGATAGAAGGAGGCGGGACGAGTCAACAAAGCTACACGATATTAAGTCTTCAAGACTTGAGTTTTACGAAGAATGAGTATCTAAATACCATTGCAAATTAATAAATTGCTGCTATGGGAATAAATCCATTTCGGGGAGGACGAACACAATCGATGATATCAAAAGTGTACGACGACGATAAGACGAATCATGGAGATAAACATAATTTTGTGAAACTGATGTAAATGAAATGGAAATAAAATGTTATTCGAATCAAGGATCTTATAAGCTTTCGGAGAGGAGCTGCTTTGAATTACGCCATTTTGTTAAGCGTAATCCTTATATTGAACTGAGCGCCCAGGACATAATTTATACTCTGGAATAAGAAACTTGTTTGGAATCCGAATCTTGTATTCCCGGTTCTTGTTAAGTTTAATTCGCTCTGTATAAAAATATATATATTTATGTACACAATCGACACTAAGAAATTTTTCAACAACTTGATCACATTAAAAAATCTACGAATTCTTTCATGTTTTTATATCGTCAGTCAAAATAGGATATTTCCCATTGGGTTCATGAAATGAATTTTCCAAATTTCAGTTGAATATATAAAAGTTTATGTCCTTTTTTATGAAGAAGTGTCAATGTTTTGATATAGCGAACCGACAAATAGAAATACACTCTTTTTGTGCGATTTCGAAGTTGTGCGGTTTTTGTAAAACATTTTTTTTTATTTCATAAAGAGTTCGTATCGAGATATTTTGGATAAAACAGGAAATAAATCATCAACTCTGTTTTTTTATTTTATTTTTTAATAAAATAAAAAAATATTTAGAATATTTCTAACTTTTTTTATGCGATTTTGGATATATTTTATATAGCTGATTCAAAGTTATGCTGTTTTTAAAATCCATGGAACGCTTTTTTTGTGCGATTTTCCGCGGAACGCATCTACCGCACAAAAAAGGTTTAATTGTATATATATATATATGTATTTAAAATTAAGTGATAACATATTTCCCATTAACACATTATTTGCGGGGCTAGAGACTCATAATCATTCGCCGACACTCACTGACTGTGGGAGATAGTAATATAAAAAGTGGAATACAAAAAATACGCTAATATATTTCGTGTCTCGATATTAGGTGAAATGTAATTTTTTAATGTTAATTTTTTTTGCACTTTAAGCTTAGTATTTTTAAGTCTGTGTAACGCTTTTAAAATTGAATAAAATTAGAATAATTGTAATATTAAGTATATTTAATAAGAATATATTTAAAGAAAGCGAAGACGTCTAGTGTTTTAATTTAACCTGCAGATGAATGTTATTGGGGTGGGTTTCCGTGATTAAATATACGTTTATGAGGAACCCCAGCAGCGCGGATCGCTTCCGCATCCGTGCCACAGTATAGGCCACGGGGTCTTTAAATTTGGATTAGTAAGCAACGAGTATGATAAAGCGTTGTGACATTGGCTACCCTTAATGTGTCCAAAATTTGAAAATGGAAACAAAAAGGTGGTGCTTTGATGGTGTGACAGCTTGCGGTTCAAGATCCGCCTTCATCCCTCGACGGCTAATTTATCATCTGCTGCGCACCCTCGCACCTGCGCTCTTCTTCAGGTTTGCTCTGCGTGCTTCAGCACCCTACTTAGAAACACTCTCGGAGGAATATTAAAGAAGGGGCGTTTATCAGTCCGATACGACCCTGACTAATCCTGCCAACCACCGCATTGATTTCTGTCCACTATGGCGTTTCTGTGGCCATTATTTACTTCATTGATAAACGACACAGCCCAAGGAATCCTTAGGTATGAATTCCTTCACGAATTGTGAACATATTAAAATGTTAGAAGCATCCAAACGAAGTTTTAGTACGGCAATAAAGCAATTTGACTGTAATATCGCATTACAATGCCTGTCCTCGTGTAATAATTTTTACCTTTTCTTGAGGAAAGTATATCCAATTCGGTCTAACAAGAATTCCTCAGTTCAAAGTTTCTCATTCTCTAGCGCCTTTGCAGAGATAATTTTGTTGAAGTATTAAATTCTTGGAATATCTTTCGGCGGAAATGTTCGATTCGTAAATCCCTTCAGCTTTCCAGAACTACCAAGTATTCCAATATACTAAAAATATACTCAGAACTTTTTGTGCCCTCAACGTTATACATTTTATTTGTATTACTGTCGTATAAAATATTTGCCGAAATGTATGCCAAATTGAATTTATATTGGCCTTCTTAAATTCCAACCCCTGTGATACAATTTTTTTACCGAGATTAAATTTCGCCCTTAATTAAAGGCTGTCGTTGTTCAT
Source organism: Stenopsyche tienmushanensis (assembly GCA_008973525.1). NCBI lineage: Eukaryota > Metazoa > Arthropoda > Insecta > Trichoptera > Stenopsychidae > Stenopsyche > Stenopsyche tienmushanensis. The sequence continues at coordinate 1,616,556 of WACJ01000402.1, forward strand.
GTCATTTCGTCATTCTCGTCAAGTTTAATATTAAATTACTTTTTGTACATTCCCATAGAGCTATTTTTAAGTCGATTGAATCGAAGGGTCCTTGCATGAATATTCTCGAACACTTTTCGAACGGTCCTCGTTCCTCGAGGCTTTCCTTTCTCTTATTATAACTTTGTCGGGAACTTTTGTTAACTCGAGCCGGTAAATATCTGCCTAGGATAAATGCCTTTTAGGCATCACGTATAGGCGTCTCCAGGCAATAGTCCTTTTCCTGGAAGAATCTGTCAAAGTTTGTAGACTCTCGTGTGGTGATGGATTCTGACGTGTTTATATACCTTCTTAGTGCTCGCTCATTATTAGAATCGCCTTGAAGATTAAACACGGAGGAAATTCATTTCACGAGAGGAATGTTTACCGGTATACGGTAACCGCACATATTATAAGTTCAAAATACATTATTAAAAAATAATTGTTGCTTTACGAAAAAGAAATTGTTCAGAAAATAATACGACGCGCATAAGCAAAGGTGTTATTATTTTCTTCTCTTTTGAGACTTTCTTTGCTTGTGGAGCTGAGGCTTCAGGGTCATAATGACAGCTTTCCATATTTTCTGTCTCTTAATATTTCAACGGATATCCACCCGAAGAAACCCTCTTTTTGCATACTGGGCGTCGTTTTATTTTTGTACTAAAATATATAAATATGCTGCAAATTTAATATCAAGAACATCAAAAAAATGCATAAGACTTGTTTCTTAGTTTCTAGGAAAGAGTTATTAATTAGTAAACTAGTTCCTTTAATTTTTTTAGAGTTAAACTTAGTTCCTTTGATTTATATATTGCATTTTTTCATTTATCTTGTCTTTAGAGGTTACACTTTAAAAATAGCTAAATTTAAATCTTACACTACTGACCTGTATGAAATGATATCATTTAATTTTTTTTGGAATTTGTTGTTTGTACTTCTGTAAGAACGCTCACTTTTTAAAACATATAAAATTATCACTATTATAAATTTAGTTAAAAGAACGAACAGAGAGGTCTTCCTACATATAGCTCAATAGCCATATCTGGTCTAATTAATTTGTAGGTAAATTAAACACGAAGGGTTGAGAAGTTTTGTTGAAATTTATGTGTCAGAAGATATAATGTGCAATTTCAAAGTTTCCCTCTGCAACCTCTTTGAAGAGATAATGATCTACCGTTTTAGGAGCGGATACATTTACTGACTTGCCACCGAACCGTAACAAGCATCCTACATTGAAATCGCCCGAAGGCAATGTGTTAAAATGTCTGTGCGAAGCTTATGCGCGACATCACGGAAATAAATCTGCGTTGCATAGCTGAGAAACGACACATGGTAGCAATGTGTCACGAGGGACGAATCGTTAAGTTCACGGTTTCGGCCATCCGCAACATATGCAGACCGCAATTGATGTCGCTGATAATTTGACAGCGAACGCTCCAAAATGGATTTGAATAAACGACGAATTCCATTAAATAATGGATTTGAGCTAGCTGTGTGTCGAGTTCTTGAGCTTACCATTGTTCGCGTCGCCTCCGGCCATGTTTTGTATCACGGTTGTGAACTTTGGCTCAAAAGATTCGCTAAGCCCCTCGCTGTGTGATTAAAATTAAACTTGTATATTTACTTAATTGAAAACACAGTAGACGTCTCACAATATATTGTTAGGATGTGTCGTCCTCGCTCGGTTTTCTTATTTGACAATTCTGCTGATGGAACTCGAGCAGCATTTACAATGGTTTATTATTAACTCGGGAAATCGTACTAGTGCGATGAGTTTCCTCCCTCCCGAGGTTTTCTTCCGCCTTTGACGTTCTACATTTGTGTCATTTTGTGTGCGAAGACACAATAGGCAGATTAATGCGACACCGACTCTATAGGGTTATCTTCGCTCTCAATACAAGAGTCCAAAGCGGTTTCTTCTGAGTGTGGTTATTTAATGTCTTTCATTGGGTATGCACGGCTCAGCGGGTGTCGGTCGACCAGGACTATGAAATTGGGCTCTTTTACTGTAATTTGGGCCCCTCAGGTCGTGTTTGTGGCCCCTCATGGCCCACCGCCTGCACTTTAATTAAAAATCTTCCGGCAAAGGATTCTGCTCTCCCTTCCGCGTGTATGCCCCAGAACGTGATATGTTTCCAGGAAAAGTACATAGCGATTTTCCTTCTAAAATTCTCTAATTAATATCTGTATGTAAATTGCGATGTAAAGTGGTCCGTTGTAACGCTCGTCTCGTCGCTGTGTAATTTGCTCCAGATGTTTTTGAATTTTCAATTATCATTTTTCACTGCCAAAAGTTTTTTCAACCGAACGCACATTGTGTTTTTGTTGTTGTTGTGTATGCTTAAAACTTTTTTATGCGATAGATGCGTTCCGCGGAAAATCGCACAAAAAAAGCTATGACTTGCATGGAAAAAGTGAAGATGCGTTCCATGGATTTTAAAAACCGGATAACTTCAATTATAAAAAATATATCCAAAATCGCATAAAAAAAGTTAGAAATATTCTAAATATTATATATAATTAATAAGAAATAACATTTTTGGTAACATTTAAAGGACATCTTACACCATTGGTAAAATTTTAATGTCTGACAGTAATTTTTTGGCCTGTCTGGTGGTGGTTTTGGTTCTGTCACAGTTTTAATTTTTTTTTAATTAGTTAAAAAATAAATTTTGATATAAACCTGTTGGGAATAATAGATAGTTATATAAAAAAATTTGTACACAGTTTGTAGCAAATTAATTAATAAAAACTTGAGATATGATGTCAACCGTGTTGAAAAAAGTAGATTCGTAAAAAACGCGTTAAAATATTTCATTATTGCTATAACTCCGTAAATTGTTTTTGGAAATTTCTTAAAAGAATGTATTTTTGAACATTGGAACATTTGAAAAATGCAAAAAACGAAGTCAATTATTTTAAAATTCTAAACTAGAATAAAAGTTGCGGTCGTATATTCAGCGATAACAGATGCAATGTACACAATCCCAAAATATTTATTTTTTCCAAATTTCGGTAAAAAAAATTGCTTTAGAACAAACTGCATAACATCAAAATCGCACAAAAAAAAGTCGCACAAAAAAAGTCGCACAAAAAAAGTCGCATAAAAAAAGTCGCACAAAAAGATGTTTGATGATTGTTATTGTCTTTTATGCCTCGTTTATACCATACAATGCACTAAGAGGGTTAATCTGTGCTCAACAAGCCTCGACTTATTTTTGACGTCATATACAATGATAAACTTTGCTAAATTATTGAAATTGTATAAAAAATATTTCTCCTTAAAATTCAATGTTTTTTTGTCCCATATAGCACATTTGAGTATATTTTTTTTACTGTGCTTATTTTTAGTTCTGTAACTATTTTATGATCCACACAAATATCAAGTTCAAGAATATCACTATTAGTTCTAGTTTTATAACATTAGCTTTATTACATTCTGTATTTTGCACCACAGGTTGAAAATTATTGTTATTGAAACTATAGTAAATAATAGTAGATCGAAAATATTTGTATAAGAAATAATTAATAATACAACAGTTCGCCAAGAAATATAACAATCATATTTAATTAAATGAAAAATCCACTATTAGAACAAATAAAGAACAGCGAGAGATCATGAAAAAGCAAGTATTTGACCAGGTCGTGACGCAGAAATGTTAATATTGACGTATTGAAGATTCAAAAAGATATAGTGACCGAAAATAGTAATACTTAATCGGTTATAAATAAATATGTTTCTAAATCAAACGTTTTTATAATAAAAATACATTGAAGAAAATAGCAGAAAAGCTTTTCAGAGTGTCGGATAATTTAATAAAAGACAATATGTAGGAACCCCATGAATTGTCAGCAGAACAGCGGGAGAACAGAGTGCTTGCGTTTCCTTGTCATAATATAATGCAATGGCGATGCAACATAAATTACTTAAATTAAATTGGATTATTTTCCATCCTCTTTAGCCACAGGATATTTCATTGTGAAAAGAATATAGAATGTGATGTATAGTAATAATATTTTGAAATTGCATATTTTAGTGAGAATTTAAAAAAAAGCGACATTGCAAAAAATCGCCCGTCGTAATTGTGTTAAACCAAAATTATTATCGCTATAGAATTATTAATACGATCAGGATATCTGCCGTATTGCGGTATTTTGTTGACAAGGAATGGCAGTTTGACATGGCAGTATTCCTGATCGATTGACAGCCTTCAATTGAACCGACAATATCATCTTCCCGACTGGTAATCACCGAGCAAGGAATTGAGACACGATCAACACTGATTGCTAACATGTGCAATATAAATTTAAAAGTAGTTTTTGAGTACCATCTCTTTCAATTTTAAAGTATAGCTTTGAATGCAGACTCCATTCAGGCGTTTGCCACTTTACCTCCTAAAAGAAAATCGATTGCATCTGTGGACTTTAAATTTCAATTCAACTAAATTCGATTCAATTAATTTGATAATATATTTTACATCGCCAATTGTCCATGGCATACGAAAAAGATATACTGAAAACGTTTTCATCATTGATTTTAAAATGCTCTTATATTTTTGAGAGTATTCTATAATCAGACTTACGGGGGATGTTTTAAGCATCCCCGTCTCCAAATTATAGTGTGATTTATATCAGTGATGTTTTTAAACGGATTTTCGTGTAAATAATGTGCTGTTTCAAGGCTGTTTTGAGTCTCTTAACCACTTTCGTGTCCCCGCGGAAGTAACTTCGCTAATGCCATTTGGAAGTTTTAAAGGCAATTTATTGCGGAAGGAAGTTTAAATAATACGCAGGAACTCTTTGCATTCGAACAAAAGGCTGTATGATGCTTACAGTACTCATGTATTTTTATCAGACACAGTTTCCATGCAATTAATATTTAAAGATTTTTGAATTTCGGATAATTTTCATAATGAATTTATCAACATGCAAGTTTAATACATTCTAAATATTATAGCGCATTATTATAGGATTAATAATGACTACCGATTTAATTTGACCGCCCTTTTGTTAAGGGTGGTTTTATTTGTAATTTGTCAAATGTGAATTAAATAATTGCTGTATAAAATCGTGCATATAATTTAAATAACATTTTTTTAATTGCAGGTAAGAGCAGTACACATTCTGATATTTATTCGAAGACTTTTAAGATCAGTAAGTACGTTGCAAATTTATTCCATTCGGATATTAATTAAATTGAACGGCGCTGAAAAAGAAAATGTTCTCCGAGTGTCTTCGATATTTTTTACAAGAGTTTTAACTGGATTCGTTCAGTACAACTTGCAGTCCTAAAGTTCTTCGTTCGGATAAATTAATCCCTGCGCAAGTCTTAATCACCGAATAAATAACCGATATCCCTGTTGAATTTTCCAAATCCTTTTTGTACGTTTTCTTTTCCAAGGGAATACCATCCCTCGTTCGCAGCTTCCCCTATCGTTGTATTACAGTAATGGTTGTACTTTTTTCCTTTAGGAGACGTTATTTGTGCACTCCGTGCTTTTTACTGCGTCCCGTATTTCGGTCGGGATAAGAATACCATTGTGGAATTTGCTTTAATTCTTTTCGGCTATAACGTATTTTTCGTCGTTAATCAAAAGGTTAATAAGGCCACGAATGGCAAACGTCAATTGAGATTATGTTTCGTAGTTGAAGTAATCGAATATCGCAAAGGGAAGATTCGGGGGAGCTTCATCCCCCTACTTGCTGGAGTGGGCTTACAAAATAACAATAATAAATTGAGGAATTTCTTGTATTAATACTACTTCGATTTCCGATTTATTTTTGCGAGCTCTTCAATACGTGATTGAGATGGGAATTATTTTGTATTTGTATTATGAAAATAAATACATACAATCCATTAGCTCGAAGGATAATCATCTTTTCAGAATCAAACATCAAGATTGATCTGAGTATTCGGAAAACAAATTATTAAATTAAAAACAGTATTCAAGAGATTAAATTGGAAAATAATCTCATTATTTTTTGCTTTTAAATGAAGTATCTGCCATTATCTAGTCGACAAGATAACTCATGTTTCAATTTCAAACCGTTTCGAGCTTAACTTTGACATTTTTTATAACAAACAAAATTTAAAAAAGTATAAAATTAAAAATTAAGTAGACTTTTTAGTTAAACTTTCATATTTTTTATCATTTTCTTGATAATTTTACCCCAAAAAAATAATTTATTTACAGCGAAAACCTTCAAACTTTAGCTTAGTTGACTAGATAATATTATAGTGAGAAACATCCCAAAATTTCAATCAGATTGATCAACAATTTTTTAAGCTACAACTGGCGAACATTTTGAAAACGCAGTTTCGAGAAAATCTCGTTTAAAGTTTCAATGCGATAAAGCTATCAATTTTAGTGACCTACCGATCAATCAATGATTCCAGGTGCATATAATAGATCTTCAGCTTTCTCAAAAAGTTGATTTTCTTTGACTAACTATTGTTTTAGAGCTATATGAGCTGCTTTTGTCGCAGAAAGACTCATACGGTTCTACCCGCGCTTCATCGGTGTTTTCAGCAAAGACTTTACAGTAGGTGCCAATAATTATATTTAATGTATTCATATTCTTCATCAAATGAAGCTGTAGCCACCCAAGCATCTTTGAAGTACATAATTCATTCCTGGACAAATCTGTATAAATTGGTAAAATGTCTTGTTTTATCTCTTGACCATGAAATGGAGTTAAAAAAAACCACGATCATATACTCATAGGAAACAAGAATAACTCTCTGCTTTTTTTTAATCTCTCTTACGTTTATATTAATATTAGGGTAAATATTATGATATATTGTTAAATAGAAAATAGATTTAATGTTGACATGTATTTAACTATTCATTGGGTTTATATACGGGGCTTAGAAATTTTAATTGCAGGCCACGAAAACATTATGTTTGTCGAATTTGATATGTTTCTGCGGAGGACATTTCAGTGCGAATTTCGAGCAAGTCCTCATTTCGCCCAGGAGTAATCGCAACAGTACACATGTCCGCAGTAATAAAAAAACCCACATCCTGGCTATATCCTTTCGATTTGGTAGCTCTTAGGGCGAATAGTCCAATTATGTGACGTGAAAATACATCGGGTCGAGCCGGTTATAATTTCCCGTGTCCGTCGGATATGTTTTTGAGGGTTTTGAGAAAATGGAAACTTTACGGCCCTCGCTCGTCCGCTTTTATTTCTTGTTCCAGTCCGCTTTACTGCCCGCTGTTTATTAGGGGGAGGGCTTTCTTTCCGTCTCCTCTGTATCCGCATTGAAAATTGCTTCCATCATCAGTGATTAAAGTAGGCCGAAGGCAGGTAATCCAGGCCCGCACCCCCCTTCGAATATATCATGCGTTACGGCCTTTTTATTTATATATCGCCACTGTACGCAAATTTTTCATTTTTCAGGGTTTGTTTAATGTATTCATAAAATATAAATATGCTTGTTAACATCGTACAGAGTGTAATTTATTTGTCAATAACCCGCGATTGCCGTGCTCCAGGCGCGTTAACACGGCCAATCGAAATGGGTTAATCACGCGAATTTAACTGGTTGACGCTTCTATTATTTCGTTACAACGTAATTGTCCAAATGCGAAATAATCACGGAATCTATGATATCTGTTTAATTTCGATTCTGTTCAATTAAACGTTGAACGTGTGAATGACCAAATAAAGTTGTATGGCACCACATGTAAAGATCGTGCATATTATAGTAATTTGGCCAGGTTAGAATTAAACGTCTATTAACAAGCCATGCTAAGGATTTCATTTAATAGATATACAGTTAATAGATGTACCGCTATATAACAGCTTTCCACCTATTTGGTAATAATCAAATGCCAAAACACTAACTATAAATAATCCCACTTTTTTGCTTGTATACTTTAAACAGATTGTAAACAAGACACTCACTAAAACTTTCAATGCATCAATAAAAGTTTATGGTTACTGTATGGCGAACATATAAAGGCACATTGCATTATTTATTCTTAAAGTCAGAGGAAGTTATTACGGCTGAATTTTATTGTCCTGAAAATGAAACAAATAAAGATTTAGCAGTCGATTTTAATAATTTTTTTTCGCTATTTCAAAACGAGGTAATTCAAAGGTTCGAAAAATGTATTGGTAATAAATGCGCTTGAATAAAATGTTAGCAACATATTATCGAAGCTAATGTAAATCATAACTTCTCGTATTTAGCAAGTTTAAAAGCTGTAACCATTATTGTTTCTCGGGCTTTGGGTTGCGAATTGCAAATTTTAACATTCATATTTTTAAGCATGCGTAGTATTAATCTGGAATTTCTACGGTACGAATGGTTGAACTCATTTATGGTAGTTTCAATCCTAGAAAGAGAATGAGGCCGCGGAGGCTTTATCGTGACTTTTCCGGTTGGAAGCTCGGCGGGTCTGAGTTTTGGCCGCACCAGTCTTTTGTGCTGTTATTGGAACGCACTCTACTGGAAGGCCTCGAATGCTCGCAGGCCTGTTGATTTTATTTTTGATGAATATAAATAGCTGGCTTATGTCCCCGATGCCTTATTTGCCGGAAGCATGTTCTCGGAAAAATGTGGAGAAAATTAGCTTCTGCCCCGCCCGGTCATGAAAGGAGCTTTTAATTACGGCAAAAATAAAACCGGCATTGTTTCACGGAGATTGGACAGCATCGTAAGGAATATGACCTGAGGATCCGGAAATTGCAGCCTTAGGATACAGCGCCAGGGCCTCGTCATTGTATATAGTTATACTAAAAAAAAATTACATACTTCCATAACAAGAACGAAATTTGTATTAAAATAAATAGCTAATAACAAAATATTTGTTTATATGCGAAGAATAATTTTTTTGAGCGTAAAGAAAAACAAGGGCACAATTCGGCTCGCATGGGAAACAACCCCTTTTTTGAACTGCGTCCGACATTGTTTTTCCCTACACGAACGACTATAGCAAAATAATCTAACTTTGTTGACCCTATTATCCGCTCAGTATCTAATGATTACTATAGTAGCCTTTCCGGCCTCTTGGACGCACACTCTTCAGAGAAGCTTGACTTCCGTACGAATGACAAGAGCTTCCGTTAGTGGTTTCTCTTTGGGTGCTTACATACGAAAAACATGGCAAATTCGATTTAAAAAAACCCGATTATTGATCAAAATCTAGCCTTCTTCTTAATCGTATTTTTATTATTATCACAAACTATATAACGCCCTACAAAATATACGTGCTCGAAAATTTAGGTCATTTCAAGCGCTCCAAATATGCATCTACGATACCAGCGTGAATATGAAGTCCCAGAGATTGACATTTATAAAATATATGACTTCTTCTGGAAAGTCAAAAAATATCTAGACCGGGGCTCGGTATGTTAATTAATTTGCTTAAGGGGGAAATCAAAAAATTAAACGGGGTAGCTTCAGTTTACATAAATAATGTATATTAGATTATAGGATGGATTTGCAGAAATTTTCGTTATAATTAAATTTTTCACGCTGAATAATTCAATGCAAACCCATTGGCGACACGTGCGCTAAATTGTATTAGATTCAATTGGAGTGTTATGTTTGTAGACATTACCCGGTGCTGGTTTAAAGCATACAAGACGTTGACATTAATAATCTAGTCGGAGCTTCTTGAGGAATTCACCGAACCCTCATCGGGTGCGAACTGTGCCGAAAATTATATTAAACTAACAGATTTTAATCAAATTACACCTGGATTTTCACATTCGATTAAACATTGATGTCCACGATCATAATTTATAACTTCGAGTGTTTTCACATGATTTAATCCGCTATGCCTACGTTCAAATACGAAAATCATGTTTTCATTAAAAATGTATCTATATAAGTACATACAAAATATTTTACAGCATATTTTGTGTCACAATACAAGTATATTTGAAGATTTTTAAAAGAATTGTGTGCTTGAAGGGCGTAGTTATTAGACTGTAAATTGTCACTTGTCGGCATGAATGGGCTGTCTCTTAAATGTTAAATTGCTGCTTGGCATGCATCGGTTAAAGGGCTTAGTTTTTGGGGTGGAAACAGTTTTAAATTACCATCGTAACAAAAAGGCGTTTATTGTCTTTGTGTTTTTTTTCAGATTATTCTTGTAAGTAAGTAGAATTTTGAAGCGTTCGATGTTATCTACCTTAATGGTGTTCGCATTTAAGAATTTTTAAAGTGAAACTTCTATAGGCGCGGCAGGGCAAATTAGCTTGAACGTCACGGAAAGTGAAACTCTAAGTGGCATTTGGTCTAAAAGACAGGGAGAATCGTATATACGTTTATAGTGTCTCTGCACGATGAACTGCATTATAATCCAAATAAATTAAATTTGTCAAATAAGCCAGTCTTAAATTTGAATAAATTAAATTGAGTCGCAAAATAACGTCTTACTTTCCAGGAATTCACACTGAATCAAAGAGTGCATAAATCTGATCCAAACATACACTTTCACTTGTAGATAGCAAACGTACTTTCATATTGAGTAGTGAAAGATTATATTTTCTTTAAAATCCTTATGCCATCCATCAAAGCATGAATCTTAATGTGCCAAATCTGATATCTTACATAAAGGATCTTCATAGGAGATCTTACTAAGGAAAGGATCTGGTTATTTTCTGTTGTCTTTCACATGTGGTAAAATTAAGATAGAATTGTTTAGAAAAATAGAAAAGGAGATAATCTAAGAGTTTAATCATTCAATTAATGTAAAAATAGCCCCTAATTTATTTATTGCTGTTTATTTTAACTTTCATAATAATGAAAATGGGTCACAATTATTTTACTTTGTATTAAATATTTTCCAGATCCCCTGATGTTGTCCACGCACCCTAGAATTAATTTTAATTTGCCACAAACTCCCTTGGCGCTCACAAAGTCACTTGGGAGTCCATAGGACCCACTTTGGGAATCTATGGTCTAAACAAAGTATAGCGACAAGAATCATGAAGTAATGTAATTAAATACTTAATTCATATTTGGTATTGGTATATTCTTCGTTGAATTCATTACAACTCTAAGATGCGAATAAATATGAAATCAAATTCCGTGTAAATTGAATTTGTAATTTGTTAAAAATGTGTGAAAATTTATAAACTTGTCAATAGTTCGGATAAACGATGTAATATATGTGACGAGGTAATAACTTTTCTCAATGAAAAGAGGCGATGTTTTCATTTATTTCGTATGATACTTGTCTTCACCGAGTCGTGATCGTCCCTCAACATTCTCGGCGTAGTCAGGGGATTTTATGGTCCTTATCTGTCTTCCACAGGAGCCTACGCAATGATGTTTTTTTTTATATGTCTAGTTTATATAGTGACATTTTAGTTCCAGAACAGGAGGACACAGCCCGAATCTCCGTTCTGGTATAAGTCATATTATTTTTTTGATATAAGCATCGAGCTTAATGCGGAAAGGGAGAGACAACCCTCGCGTTCCACCCGAGGAACCTCCTCGAGAAATCCACGGGCTATTCGTTTACTTGTTACCGTTTTTCTTTCCTATCTCGAGATATGTAAATATTAGCTCTCTCTCAGACATATTTTGAATACTCATGAATATTAAATACCGCTTTGGGTTCTCAATTTTGAAGAAAGCGCTTTTAGAACCTTGTATCGATCACGAGCCACATACGTTGTTTGTACACATATGTAAGCGCGTTCGAGCATAAATCAAGCATAAATCGAATTGTATTTGTTTTTCGATCGGTATTACTCCTCAGCTTCGAAACGACGTCTGCTTGAAAGGAATCAAATTAATGACTCAATGCGCGCATATGTGCGTTTCGTGTTTGCTCAAAACATTTCAGCGTAGGAAAAGTGGAGCTTTTCGAGCTTTTAGGGCCTTTTCCTTGCGAGTTTGCAATCTACTCACAAACGTATACTTAATGAGGAAAAGCGTCGCTTTCTATGCCGTATTCAAAGAAGAAACCAGGAAAAAGCGTCGAGTATGAGCGCGGTTGAATATAAATGTCTTAATCTCATCTACTAATTAAACTCTATAATGTTTCATCCAAATGGGCTAAATGGAAAATTACTTGCTTTAATATCTAACATTTTTTTAAAGAACACTTCAGCAATAATTTGTATCTATGTAATTTATAATTACACGAAATACGTGTGAAATTTACAAGATTTTTACAAATTTATTACGATTCAATTATACCACACAGATGCTATTCTGACCCAATTATAACGTCGCAAGACCAAATGTTATCAATTTAAATCGTAACTTTGTCAATTTTAAATAGTGTTTTTCGTGACATTTCTCTTTTAAGCTGTAGTTTTTTTCTGCTTTTGGGTTTGAGAATTCTTGGACCTTGTAGGCCTTCAGGCGAAGCAATCTTTTCAACTATAATATAATTCAAATATAATATTTACATAAAAGAGTCAACCTTTTCCCGCGTTCAGTGAGTGAGGCAATAAATGATGGCCCCGCAAGTAATGTGTGAATAAAACAAACAAAAATCTCTCCAATGTGTCTACATATTGTAGTTTTCAAGTTCAACGTGTTTGAAAAAAAAACTATCCAATATTCCCCAAGGATTTACGACTAGACGCATCTAAATCGCGGTTGATTGTAATGCATTGAGGCTTTCAAAGCTCAGACTTAATTCAATTTATATGATAAAGTTTTATTTGGAAAACAACCGTCTCTATTCATGATTCAATTTAATATTAGTTTTCTACTGTTTTATTGGACGAATGTCATGTGGTTCAAATTTAATAAATGCGTATTTCATTTTAAGAATTCAGACAGAGTTGTGTGATACTTATATAGTAAAAAATCATCAATATCAAATTAGCTTTGAACTATTTCAGTATATTTTTGAAATGTATAGGTCCAAAATCTAAATTTGACTCTGAACTTTTTCAATTAAAGCTAATGGATTAAACTACTGTGCCAATATTTGGTCAATGGTATAAGGAAGTGAATCGACATCGAATGACGAGCTGAGTGCCATAAGCGGTGATCTATCGCCGCAGGAGTTAATGAATTACCTTGTTGGGGTATTCTGAAGACTCAGACGGGGGTTCTTTTTTGTTCCACATGTGATTCCCGCGGGGCTTTAATTAAAAAGTTGTGTTTCCTGACAGAGTATTCCCATTTAATCTTAATGTTCGGCCCATTAGTTTCCGCAAACGTTCACTCCTATTGAATGGTGCCTGATAAATTTATCGGCCCTCTAGGGTAGAGCCTTGGATTTATATGTTTTCCGCCTCTGTGGAGCTTCGTATAAAAATAGTAACACGAAGGAAGGCTTCTATTTTTTATTCGGCAAATTTATCGGAGAATTCGCCATGATTGACAATACTAAAAGATTTTTTGAGGGGGTATCATGGTCATGGACGTCGGGACGCCGAATTGCTACTTACAAATCGCACTCGGGAGGTCGAGGGCCATGTTCATATCCGGGGCAAGTGTTAACATCTGTCACAGCTGAAGATAACAGCTGTGGATGAAAAATTTCAGACGAAAGCATCCTTATGATGTTTCCTTTTTTGTTATGCGAGAACATGAAATATGCGATGGGAGATAGTAAATATGGATTTATTTGTGTCACGATGAATAGTGATATTTCAGGGATGTTATTGGTGTCTTCAGTATATTTGTCATTTGCACAAGCACATGTTAGGTATTAGTGAAATATTTTTATTTAATTTTAACAAAAATAAAAAAATTCTCAAATTAGTATTTATCACATTATATCATATTAGATGATCTGGTTTAATTCAATTTTGCAGCCAAGATTTATTTTGGACGATGTTATAATGAAGTTATCCTCGGCATCCGTAATGTTACATTGTATCACATGAATATTCGGAATTTCAGTCAGTCAAAGATAGACCGTGAGACGTGATTTAAAAAAGGGTTATATGCAATATTTTCCATGTTAGACTATTTAAAATTGACAAAGGTACTATAGTCGTATTAATTCAGCTGATTTTGACTGTTCAACACGATTTATTATTTTTAAAACAAGCTAGTCATAGGTTTTTATACCCTCCATTGGATGCATCCTTCTCCCTCGTCTGTCCTTTTCGATTTAATTTAATATTAATTCAAACCGAAATCGCTTCATTCGTTTCGACCGTAAGACCGCAGAGGAGACTCATAAAAGAAAATGGCGAACAATATATCTGTATTACGCCCCGATGGAGAAATATGGAGGATTGTGCCTTTATTTTTCATATTTTTTTCATGCCCTTCTTTCCATTTTTAACTTTGAAAATGCGCACCTGTGTGAGCCTCCGAGCATCGGTTTAAACCACGAAAAATTACCCCATCTTACGCGCTTTGTGATTGTTATGGATGTTTTAAGGGCTGTTTGTGAAAATACGCGGCACATTCTGACGGCAAAATAAAAGGCTTTCATGCCGACTTGAGAGTGACGTATCTGCTAAAAGTAAATAGAAACCCTTTATAATAAATCAGTTTCATAAAAAAAATACAATTTCGCTCAAAATATCTTATAATGATTGTTTAATAGGCCGTTTATTGTGTGGGAGGGAGTACATATTAAAGAAAAATATATCCTCGAGGGGAGGATTAGTGTCGGAAAATGGTAGGCATTTTCGGGATATTGTGATAGTGTTTCGGTTATCGGTTATATGCCACGTAATTCGAATCTCAGAGGATGTACTAAAAGGGTTGTTCTCGTGGCTTAATTTTAATTTCGGGAATCGTTGACATTTCCCCAAGGCGTCTTTAATATTCGTGTTTCATACCGTATGAACAAAGTTAGATTGAACCATACTCGAGACTTTCTAATATATTTTCTTAAGAATCCGCTTCCCCCCAGTGTCACAGCGTTGATGCTATTCATCACGCCTTTTTATATTATTCATGAAGTAATATCGGTTTTCCTTTTTATTTTAAGTTTTATAAAAGTTAATAAAAAAAACAGGAAAACAAAGGGGCAATTGAAATATAACATTTTTGGTAACATTTAAAGGACGTCTTGCATCATTGGTAAAATTTTAAGAATGTCTGACATCTGGCATCTCAAATGCCAGAAATCCACCAGAGAAATACTAATTTTCGTTATGACTTAAAACAGCTCAAAGAAAAATTCTGTCAAATAATTTTTTGGCCTTATTTTGTCAGTTTTTTTAAGTATTTAAAAAATAAATGTTGACATAAATCTGGTAGGAATAATAGAGGATTATATGGAAAAGATTCGTATCCAGTTTGAAGTATATTAATTAATTAAAACTTGAGATATGACTTAACTTAACGTAATAAAAGTAATTGCTATTATTTTCTATTTGCAAAAAAAAATATTGAATTAAGTTATCAGGTCTATGTAATTTTCGGTAATTTTACGTCTGTTTGTTTATTCCTTTGTGACTCTCTTCGTGATTTATTTTTCATTCGGTGACACGTGACTTGGATGACGTGATCGAAATATGGAAGTACATCGCAAATATAGCAGGGACATATAATATGCTTCATCCCTTGATAACGCGTAAACAGAAGCAACGTTTCCCCGGAAGAACTTTATTCTTGCGCGATCAAACTGCTAGATGTAATTATCCAAAATGTCTACTAATTTGATCCAGGGGCAAATTACCCATATCGTCTCCCAATCGATCTTCTTCATCGGGAGACGCCTTCATACCTCAATTTAGCATTAATCACGTTATTCCCGCATTTTGCATGATGAATGAAGTCTGCGGAAGGAGCTGAAGGGGTTCAATCAAAATCCGGAGCTTATTATTTTCATCACGGTCATATTTTAAATTTGGCATCAGGTGCTTGCGTCGATCTATTTCAATTGCATGATTCATATTTCCTTCTCGATTTCGCGCAAATTTCCCAGTTGGAAATTGAAAAATTGACGTTGATTAATTATGCCGGGCAATAGGATGGATTGGGGGACGTTAGAGTGCTCACACAGCCGAATAAATATTTATTTATAAACATTTCATGTAGTGGCAGGCCGGTTAATGAAAAAAGTTTCAACAGCGTAAAATAATGGGGATAACGCGGCCAGACAGTGGCTATTAGGTGGGTCCGGTGATTACCAGAATATACCCCTCATTTCGGTCCGACTTGTATGAAGGCTTAGGCGAAAGCGTCCCGGGGGTGTGATTTGTTATGGGATACGCCGACATATGTAGAGTTTGAGATCTGTACTGTTAAATGTGAAATCCGTCCTTGAAAATCTGGCATGGTTTCTATTTATGGTATAATGGGATGGCCATTGGCGCCTTTTCGAGTGGTCAATATTGACATTTTCGGGGTTAACGAACTGCTCGAGAGTAGCGATAAAATCTGGGATCAAAAAGAAGACTCTTGACGTCCCCATTGAAGTCCCTTCAATAAGCACACAACTAGGTCTTGATGCTTTTCTTATAATTTTTTTTTAAAAATTCGCACGTATTATGGAACTCTTGAAATCCTAAATTCAGAATTCTTGCCGTCTATATATATTTTTTTTTAAAAGAGAAAGCGTCTACATGTTCTTATAAATTTGGTCGATAATCACACTCGATTGATTTGAAACCAATATATTTAAGTTATGATTTCTGAAACTACATAAAATCTAATGCTCGAGATCATAAATAAATTAATTTATAATATATTAATCTTTAGGAATATGATTGGTGTAGATTGTGAACGTTTCGCTGACAGCCATAACAAATGTTGTTTAATCGGTAAGTGTCTTCTTCACGCTTGGCTCAATTGTATGCAGGAGCTAGTACTCCGGAAGGTAATCCCAATCCTTCCTCTATCCCGTTCTACCCGCGGGTGTCGAAGCACAGCCTACACATACAAACACCATTCAGCGATATCTGCAGTTTTTTGTGTGAACAGATGGGGAGCTTAATACCGGAGGCACACGAATGATATTGAAGTTGGGGGATCGATACTCCAAGTATTGTCGGCTTTGGGCCCCGGCGGCCCCGGGCCTTCAAGACCCTCACCCCTTTTTTGTGGCCTCACTTTAAATATATGCGAATGGCACGTGATGTCTCCTCACGGTGCCCCCCCCCCCCCTCAAGTGTACAATTTTTTCGAAGTATATAAATTAAGAACTTATCTATGGCACCTCCCACTGCGCTGAAGTGGAGGGTCAGTCGGAAACGCATAGGGGGTGGTCTTCTGTTATAAGATTGTATACGGTTAGCAGTCTTCAATTTGTAGGGAATTAAATAGATTTTTTAATGTATTCAAATCCCCGTCAGCTACCCCTATTGGCGATGGAAATTAATTCAAAAATAATACTATACAACCTAGGCCAAATCAATACAGAGCGCTTATCTTTAATCTGAATAAAGTCATTATCTTTTGAATATGTCCTCTTGTAATATTTGAATTCACATGTATTTGACAGTATAATTTATATGCTAATTTTGGCACATTAAGATCTTATCTTACTAATTGGAATTGTGATTTTTTTGTAATAATTAATTTACATGGCTCAATCGACAGATCAAGATATTTTATCATCATTCATCAACGTTAAAATAGTAAATCTTCTTATAAATTAGTAAATCTTTATATGAAATAGTATGCACATTGATACTATGCATACTATTTCATATCGAAAATAGCAACGAGAATTATCAAAAAGTGATGACAGTTTGCAATTAAAATGATTAGTATTTCTCTAGTGGATATCTGGAATTTGAGATGCCAAATGTTAGACATTTTTAAAATTTTACTAATAATTCAAAACGTCTTTTAACCTGTTGAGGAGCGGGCAAATTTAAAATCGATGAAGTCGTTGATGCCATAATCGCTTTACGCCGATTACTTTCTGTCAGCTCCTAATCAGCGTAAGACAATCTTCAATTGTAAATGAACACTTGATAGTGAATACAAGACCACATCATTTCTTTACATAAACAATGCACAAAAAATCGATTCATTTGCTCCTCCTTTAGAAGGAAATGATAATTGAACAAAGACTCATTCAACACGCAGAGAAGAACGGCAAGCAGTTAAATAAACAAACACTCTCGATAACACACAATATTCGGTCATTTCTTTGCGTAAACAAATAACACACTTGAAATCGAAATCATTATAAGTCGATAAATTTGGGCTTAACGATCTATACAATCATGCGATGCATGTGAGGAAGCTATCCGTTTCAGTCTCCCGAACTGCGCTAAGTTCTCTCTTTCTCTGTCTGTCTCCGAGCTTCAATGTGCAAGAGTGCTCTTTTTGGGACATGAGAATTCGGACATACATGTATGTCGATGCTCCCCAACAGCTTAAATGTTATTTTTTAATTGCCTTATTGTTTTCCTATTTTTTTACTAACTTTTTTATGCGATTTTGGATATATTTTATATAGCTGTTTCGAAGTTATGCGTGTTTTAAAATCCACGGAACGCATTTTCACTTTTTCTATGTAAGTCATAGCTTTTTTTGTGGGATTTTCTGCGAAACGCATCCGTTTCGTAGACGATATATCGATGCGTGTACGATGTCATACCAATATAAAATAACTTAATGGAACGTTATATGAATCTATTGTTCAATAGAAAAGTATATTTTGAAAGAGTAATTAAATGCACAATTGCGACAGTTAGTTGAAATTTAATTAGGCGTGTTAATTAGTATCATTGATAGAATAGGGAATGTTTCGGGGATTCTATTATATTTTTAGAATTTACCGGATCGATTTAATATTAATTTATGAGGGTGGTAAAAAATAAGGATTTGGGTGGATCGGATGAATGAAAATAAGGGTGCAAAATGATTCGGATGGTGTTAGCTATCCTGCCAAATGCATTTCAAACGCTTCTCAAAAATATTATCGCTTAAATTCAGATCCATACATAATAATATTAGTGTTATACGTAAACGTTCGTATTCCATCAATTCAGATGTATTTGAAGCATTTCATATCGTTTGGAGTCTTTTGTTGTCGTTTTATTATATTCTGTGTATGGAATCGAACGAAAAATTTCCATTGTTAAATAACGCCTTCGGATTCGTGATCTGCTCACACCGCCAATGCGACGAAATATATGCGATAATATTTTAAGGATGGATATCTCCATCTGATGATCTATCTGTCGGTTGTCTTTTGTGAGGAATTTACACGAATCCTCGATTTCTGGGCCCGGGGGCCATTCTTTAATATGTGATTTATGGGGAGGAGAAAAGGCGCTAATAACAAAGCGAGAAAGGCTTGCCGCCCTTTTGTAGTTCTATTGAATTGAATCGCCATTTTGAAAGGGCGCAGGTCACGTTTTCGTGAATGGGAGAATTTGTTGCTCTAAGGTACGGTTCACGAGAGGCCATTGTGACCCCGGCACGAGACCATTATTTTGCACCGGGGAAAGGATAAGGGTCATTTTAGCCCTACACGCACTTGACTAGAGACACGAGGTGCATCGCACAAACCGAACGTCCTTCTAAAATTCAATAAAAAATAGTCTAAAAAGTAAAAATAAGCACCTTCAGTTTATAAGGCGCCGTCTTAAACAGAGGCACAATTTCTCTTCGTTTGTCAGATTCACACCCTCATTTCTCTTCGCCGCTTATGAATATGCTCTAAGGAAGTTTTTTTTGTGACAGAATTAATATAATTCTTTTGCAAATGTCTTGGATTTGACACGAAAGTAACGAAAATCGCGTGTTTTTCTCAGCAAAATCACAAAGAAAATGACAATTCGCATAATAAACCTAACTTTATGGATTTATTTTGTTCGCTTAATTAGAGTAAATTTAATTCATATATATTTTTTACAGACAAGAATATAGGGTCATTCATTTACTGACATCCATGGACATGTTTATATCCACATTAGATTTAATTTATAATATGCTGCGTGATGGTAGTTATGCAAATTAAATTGACGCCAGCAGTCGGTAGATTTCCCTGTATTGTGTTAATTAAACCAAGAGAATTGGCAATTTGGTGATATCAAAAAGGTGTGATTCTTTCATATTTACTTTATGAAAATGTTATTACATTCGAACGAATATAATAATTAGATTTTACGTTTGCAACTATGATTGACACTTTACAGTCGGGGTCTTTCGTACTAAACTTCCCCTGGAGTCCGGAGGAATTTCGCACAAAATGCATAAAATGCTACTTTAGTACAATTAATATAATTCTTAAATCAACTTTCAGAAACTTACCATAGAACCTCATTTCAAGGGGGTCGTAATACGATTTGATGCGATGTTCAGGTGATATGACTTTAGGTCTATCATCATATCATCGACATTTTAATATTGAATAATTGTATTGAGATGTCAAAAACAATAAACAATGCAAGGACTTATGATAAATTAGAGGTCCTTGATGTTTATTTTAGGATGTAGAATTTAGTAACCTGCTCTCTTTCTCGATGTATTCTTAAATGTATTGTTTTAGGTAAGCCTTTTGAATAACGCGATGGCAATTGACGGATCATGAGACACGCAAATTTAAAACGTGAATGTTATGAGTTTGGATGTGCTAGTGATAGTGATTACAGCAATATTATTATGCCGAAAAATCATAAGTCTATGAGTTTCGCAGATCCATGATACGATTCTATATTATTTGCTAAAAAAAGAGGGATTGAAAGTACGACACATTGCCGTCGCCACAAGTGGTTGTCCCGAAGGGTTGGAAAATATCCTCAATAATGCGTCGGGACCTTCTTGTGCATTTGAAAGTGTTGTATTTGTTGTTCGCCCAGGGCGTTTATTTACATGCGGCGTCAGATGGTGATACAAAAGAGGTTCCGTACAATATATATATGTGTATGGATATCCAGGACCGAATATGATAATGCGGTTATTTATTATGCATATATTCATACATGCATACATGTGTCATGAGTATTTTTGGCGTATTCGCTCCGCCGGCATACTGACTGCTCCTCACTATGAAATGTCGGAAATTTTCTATGGAAAACGGGAAACGCCGCATTTTCAATAACTTAAACTTGAGCCATTTTTCAACGTTTGAATGGCAAATTTGCTGCAGTGGGAAATGCATACGCTTGACGTGAACTTCACAAATAATTCATAAACAGAATAACCCCTCGTGGTTGCTTATAAATTCCTATATTTTTTAAAAGATTGATTTAAAAAAACAATTTTGATTGGATAATCATTGAAATTGAAATTATGTTGCGCTTTATATTTGGTGGGATATGAATTTTACAACGCTGATTATGATATAAAAGACAAACATATTCAAATCCTTAATGCCGCCATGGATTAAATACAAGTATAATCATAGTAATAGGAAAACCGGAAATTAATCTCATCTCTTGTGGAAGCAATTCGATCGTCAATGTTTAATGTGCTGAAGAATTCTATTTAGAATGCACAAGTATACCAATGCTTATAATCATTATTCAGGAGCAAACTAATGAATTAATAACTTAATAGAATATATAGGCGATATGATGATACAAATTCATATGATATCTCATGTTGATATATTTTGTGAAGTACAAATAAGCTGCTAAAACACCATGGAAACGCCTCTTGGTTACGCCAAAAAGTCTCCGCCTAGTTTACCAACGTCGGGCTATCGATTTTTGATCATCCTCTTAAAATTGGTTGAATAACTCCAAATTCAAACAGACAAATTCAACAATATATAAGATTTAATTCTTCTCGTAAAATGATATC
Organism: Stenopsyche tienmushanensis; assembly: GCA_008973525.1. Lineage (NCBI taxonomy): Eukaryota > Metazoa > Arthropoda > Insecta > Trichoptera > Stenopsychidae > Stenopsyche > Stenopsyche tienmushanensis. The sequence goes on from WACJ01000402.1 coordinate 1,638,184, forward strand.
TTGTATTTCTTCGCTCAAATTAATTTCGCTTTTTCCTCGCGAAAACAAGACAAACAAATCTGAATCGTCGTTTGTCGTTTGAAAATTAATCATTTAAAAATATATTTGATCCTCGAAATGCTTTCAGGGTAGAATTTCTCCGTTTGTTTACAAGGGGATACTTTTCAAGAGTTGTAATTAAAAAATCATGTAAATGAATTTTTAAATACGCCGAATCAAATCAATGCCATCGAATCGAACAAATCCATATCATTACAAAATAAATTCGAAAGAATACATTGATTGATAGTGTATTGGATTCCAATATTAACGCAATTTGAACTCTGTGTTTCGCATTATACATTGATGAAAATTTCATTTGGATTTAATTATGTTAAATCAGTCATTTTCATAGCATATGTATAAAAATATGCAATAAAAATTTATTATACTTCCTAATTGGAGGGTTGCGTCTGTCTAGACTTCAGTATTAAAAGGGGTCATTAGGGAACTTTGCTGCAACACACATAGTCATATCGTAACCAAACAGTAATTACGAATATCAGGTTTCATGCATTGTTGCTTTGAAATTAATTAGGTTTTCTTTTATATAATTATAGCTTAAAGCTCGTATTGATTGGAAAGTAAATTAGAAACATAATTTATATATGATAATGTAACTAAAAAAATGTATACCTTTAGATATAGTAAATTATCGTATGTCCGCCACTTATCTGTACAAATCCACTTATCCATCAGGACCGTCGCAGCGTGTATGAAGCTTGTATATAAATACATAAACACGATCGATAGCACACAATATTCGGTAATTTCTTTGCGAAAACATAAACAGTGCACTTGAAATCGATTCATTAAGTCTTATTAATCGATAAATTTGGATTAACGATATACACAAACGTATGATGTACTCAACATACTCTCTCCGTCTCTGTTTTTCTCCAAACTCAACGTGCAAGACAGCATCCGTCTTTGTCTATCTCTGAGCTCATCTTGTAAGAGTGCTCTTTCTGAATCACAACTCTGTTTCTTACTTCTCAAAGGGATTAATCCTGAATTGATGCTATAAATTCTTGCCATTTTGTCTACAATGCCTATGAAATATTTAGCTGTAAATTGTAAAAATATTCGATGTATAAAAAATTAGCCCATAATATCTTTATTTAATTTTTGGTTTGTTGTTGTTATTTGTATATGGTTCGATTAGTTTGAGTATTTTAAATTCACTTAGGGTCTATGATATTATTCCTTTTCTGAATGAGGAAACCTATTTACAAAATACTTAGTTTGAATCCATCAAATGCGAAGTAAATTTAATACTATATTTGTCGGGTTTATTTGGCAAATATTGAATAAATCTAAATCTGGCTTTATATAGAAAGTGTTTTACATCCTGTTAGCTTCTGATTATTATTGGCTTATTATGAAAATAATTTAATTACGTTGCCATTTTTATATAGAGTCTAAAAGTGAGCTGTGTTCATTTTGATATTACATTTTTGAAGAGAAATCACTATAGGGCAAATTGATTTGAATATCACGAAAAGTGAAACGTAGTCTTTAAGAAACATGTATATATATATTACATAAACATAACTTAATATTTAAGTTAACATTTTGCAAAATAAACAATGCAAAAAATCATGTTTTTCTAGGGGCTAGATTAATGTAATATGCTCAGAAATTGATCACACCATAAAATAATTTATTGTAGTTCATGCTCTAGCCTTTGAGACTTAGGTTACGTTTTAATTTAGTACCTAAAGCTTCGCCACCTCTGATTACCCATTTTATTTTCTGTTGAAAAGTTAACGTCAAGAAGATTGAAGCTCTAAGGTTTTTATGCATTTGAGCCTGTCTTTAATTAAAATTTTAATTAAAGTTCGGAAAGGCAAAAGTCACAAAATACTTCGTTGGCTGTTATTGTTAATGATACAACAAGTTGTCCGTCGACACGATTTTGCTTCTTTTGAAATATCAGCGGAAACTTGTGCCAGAGAAAAAACTTGATTTCCACTAAGTTATCTCTTACAATGTCGTGACTCCCCAGATGCTCGAACAAGCTGCGGACAGAATTTAATCAATTTGGGACACAAAAGCTCCCATCCCTCATGTTCCTTCACCCCGCGACCCGTCCTTGTATTTTGTCCTCGGAATAGATTTTATTGGTTGATTGGGATATTTGTAAAAATATTTTTGTGGAATGTCGAGCGGGATAGCATTGTGTGGTTATCCTGTGTGTTGTGAATTACTCCAGTTGGGGGACGCCTCTGAACAAATGTGTCTGAGGCCTTCGGCTATTTATTTCAGGCTGACCGTTTGGGGTCTATACAAACGCTGCATTCGACCACCTCGTGCTTTCCAAGCGCGTTTTTTCGCCAACCTGTCTCATAAACGTCTTATTTATAGCGAATTATTATCATACAAAATATAGATAAGGAGCGAAATGTCTGAGCTCGTGTGACCTTTTTTCGCCTTTGATGTTTTCTCAAATTCCATGAGTGAAAATGTTAATCTTCGCCAAAGAGATACCTTCATGCCGAAAGGAATTTTGGCAATCTTTTGAGGCTTGCGGTTTGCTTCCTTCCCTTTTGGAAGCGACCTTCCTACAAGTCGCTAACTTCTCGATCGCGTACGAAACGAAAATACAAAAACCATTTTTGGCCCAAAGGCGAAATGATAAATTCGTTTTACGCTATTAAAAAATAAATGATATTTCTCACGATAATATTTTTCACCCTCAAAAAATGTTTACCCACCCTATCTAAAAGTGTTATAATATGCACTCAAATTGGTCATTTAAGTTTTTTAATGTATTATATCTCATCGATTCTTTGTTTTTTTGAAATGGTAATTAATTGCAAAGGGGGAGACCATGGGGATACAACATGACGTTTCCCTCCCTTTCATTCATGATATCTAAGCTCAAAAGTTAAAATCATAATTTTAAATATTAAAATTTTGTAGTTGTAATATAAAAATCGCTTGAAGACCTATTGGCTTAGATCAATGGGTAAATCTTATTTAAAAAGTAATTTGATATTATTTTAGAATTTAAGTATCTTTTTTTAAAGAGAATAATCGTTACTATCATTCTGATCATATTGCAAACATATTCATTGATGACTTGGTAAATTTCCAATCCTGATCGATTATTTATACAACAAGAATATTTTGTAGTGAAATATTGAATTTCTTGAAAAAATGCAAGGATCTTCATCGAAGTAAATGGACCGAAAATAACATTTTCGTGCGTGTATTATAAATGAGCTTCTTCCATAAGATTTTCCGTATCGATCTGACGAGCTGCATACTTCGCTGGTTTTATTTATTTATTATTCCAAAAACATGTATCCCTTTTTTGTATCCAGGCTTAACGGAAAGAATGCTTATAGCCTAATTATGCTTAATCTATTTTTTTCAACGTTTCTTTATTGTGTAAAATAAAAGGCAAGAGTCGAGATGTATATAAACGTCTTAATGAACAGGGATTAATTTGCAAATTTTGAGCCTTTCATCGGGGAAACGGGGGACCGAAGGCGTCCAGCCTAAGGGTGGCCAGGAAGCAAGGCAATGCGAAAACCCTCAGGGCAAGGCTTTTATTAAATTGCTTGTCGAGTGGTTTACGAAAACACGTAAACAATATCCTGAGAGACTTTGTTATGATATGAATGCCACTTGTGCTATATTGTATTTTCGCCGAATAAACATGAGCAGCATTTGTCGCGGCCGTGTAAAAAGGTCATTAAATTTTATGAAGATATTTGGGATTTTTAAAATATAAGACTCATGGAATTCTCATATATACAATAGAATTTATGAATTAATTTCAAAGCTATTTTGCGTGATTTTGTTATGGGTTCCTTTTTAGAAGTACTTTAAGGGATGAAGAAATCTCCTCTATAATTTTTAATGGAAACCTCCGACCTTTCGTGCCGAAATAACCCACTGTTCTTAATGATTCGTCCTTTATAAGGCGCTTCCGAACATCTGACGTCAGAATCACTAAGTAGAGATTTAATCTACTCAGTAGTAAATCCTACGAATGAAAATTACATTTTTTTTCAAATTAATATGCATGATAAAAATACATCATGCAGTCAATTTGGATATCTTTTTGCAACATTATAAAACTATTTGGATATTATCCCAGAGTCTGCGTTGAACTATCCCCACACCCTTTAGCTCGCGTCCGATATCCCCTATACGTTTATGGCAGCATCAATTTTCTCTCATACTCTCATCGTCTACAGACTGGGTGCTGAAATTAATGCATCTACGCTGAACATAAACCGTCCAACTTAATCATCTAAAGCGTAATTTCAAATATCTTTTGTTCGAGTGCATTTTAAAATTTGACGTAGATATATATTAGCACGGGGCGAGTATAACACAAATCTGCCCTGGGAAAACTCTTGAATCTCTCGGATTAAGGGATGGTCCCATTGTTAGCTCAATGGTTGAACAATCCCCCTATTAGGAAGAATTTCCGCCTTATATCCGATCTCACCGACGTTGGCCGTTTCGGTAGATCCTTGAGCTGATATGGAGCTCCCGCAAGATCGTCATATGAAGTATATAAGTTATCGTTTTGATTAAAAAAAGGTTGACTATGACACGTTGCCAATGTTAGGGTAGGCTCATAATATGGGATTACTATTATTTAATATACCCATTAGGTCTTTATTATTTGCTGAGTTTAATTCAAAATGTTGTGCTTATTTGAATTTAATATATTAAAAAAAAATAAAAAATAATAATTCGATAAAAATACAACTTTAAGAATAATACCAAGAGGCAGCATCATTATTTGTGAGACTGAAACTTATTGACTGTATTTTATATTGCAATGCTTTTAAAGTTGCAATACTTCAATCAAGTTTTAGCATTATGACTTTAGCCATATCTATTAAAGCCCTAGATACTTTGTATTGAAAGTAGACGATGTTTATTTAATAACAATTGACATAAAATACTTGTAGTCAAGAAAGCAGCTTTGTGTTTTTAATTTTATGTCGGATTTCAGGTTTTAAAAATTGTTATTAATGTTCGCAACGTTGAAAGCTTGGTAGACTGTATTTTTTCTGATTACATTGTATAAACATTGACTGAAACCAAAATTGGCTTTGTAGAAATCGATGCAACATTTCAGTATTTATGAATATAAAACTTTTGCATGTAAAATGAATGTTTAGATTAGAAATAAAAATACTTTTTAAATAAATAAATACATAAATACCTCTGTCATGTAAATTAATTCTTTTGCACATCCCTAGACAAATAAATCCAGTGGTGTCAGATCTGAAGACCGTACGAGCCACGGAATAAAGCACGGTTTTGATAGAAAGCTTCATGATTCCGTCACTATTGAATCTTTTAATCTCCTCTGGAGATACATCATCTTTCATAGACGTAACAGCATTACAAAATTCTTACACCCCACTATGAAAGCTTAAAAAATGAATGAAATCGATTACATGCGGCCGTTCAAAAAATCGTGTTGCTTAATTTTGATACCCCCGCATTCAATGCATAGCAAGTCAACCCCGTTGGCAAAGTTTTAATGAGTTTTAAATAATAGCTAAGATACTTAGATTAAGGCATCATCATAGCATATATTTTGTATCCGCATTGACGTGTTGGTAAAGCATCTTGAGCTTGAAACAATGCCAAGAATTTGAAGTGGTATGTTTGCAGATAAAGTCTAATCCAAACATTTCGGTTGAATATGATTTTTATCGAATTATTTACGCTGTAGTTAACGATCAAATTTCGCTTTATAGAATTTATGGATTTCATTAAAATGCCTCGAAATTTAGTGGGCAAATTCGCGTCGTGAATTGTGGCGTATCTCGAACAGAAATTAGCCTTAAAGTGGAACTTACCCGCCGGTAGTTAAGATTGGAAAACAATTTCGCTAATGTTTGCCACACAGCCTGCACACCCGTTTCGAATTTTACGTCTTATTTTACTATCCGGCGAAATTATTTTGCGACTCCAAAGAGTCGCTCGGTGGGAAAAAAAAATCAGAAACTATTAATAATACCGGCGGGCAAAATATTGAAATTTTTTTGCTATTTGATTTTCATGAAAATTTTCCAGAGGGGGTTGAATCGTAAAAAACCGTATGCGCATGGATGTTTTCAGCGGTCGGCGAATATCATAGGTTTCGGTTGAAAGGTTGCTTGGTCCAGGTCGTATTTCTTGTGCCGGGGATCGTAAAATTAATTCTAGTGTCTGTCGGTTGCAGCTCCACTGAATTAGCCCCTCTGCGACGTCTTTCGTATGTCTTCAGTGCTGCTCCCCAATAAATTTGTTGAAAATATTGTTTTGACCTGAGCCACTTACTTTTTTTTGCTTCCATATGCTATATTTACTCCCCCAATCTATACCTTTTTGATTTATAACAATTAAAATGCAAATTTTGACTAGGTGCAATGTGGATGCGCAAAAAGCTCTTCTATGAATAAGTTAATTACAGCTTGGCGTCGATGGCATAGTGTTATATCCATGGTAATATCATAGCCAAATTGTTGATTAAGCCATTAATATAATAGTATCCATATCGAAAATGAATGCTGGCATAGCTGAGACACAGTTAAATAACGATTTTTAGCGATCTAATACGAATTGAATATATCCGATTTTTCACCAGTAAAATAGATCTTATTAATATTATAGCAGATTGTAATTTGTAATTATACTTTGGGAAAACATGAAAATAATTTTTTTTTGCCAACTGGCTGTCAGCTGTGTTTCTGATATTAGTAAGATTTTTTAGGGGGCTGTGTATGTTAATATCTTGAAATTTAATAAAAGTTTAAATCTAGATTTTCGAAAAAAATTGCACCATACCAAAGTATTCTATTAATTCATATTTTCACATGGCCTATGTCCATTGATATTTTAGGCAAATTTGTTTATAAATCCTAGGCCATTCATAAATTATCATATTCTAGTAGCTTTAGGCCCGATCCACACTATGGTGCCAGCAACGGTTCGATCTCGCTCCGGTCTCGATCCGATCAAATATTCTTACACGAGAAACAATGAGCGTATTCACACTCTGGAACGATACGATAGTGTGAATATGCTCATTGTTTCTCGTGTAAGAATATTTGATCGGACCGAGACCGGAGCGAGATCGAACCGTTACTGGCACCATAGTGTGGATCTGGCCTTAACGTGGTCAAAATATTCATATTATAGCAATCAATGTGCAAACATTAATCATTAGAAATAATTTATTTTATTTTATTTTCAAGTTGTTTAAACAATAAATCATATTTTTATAAAATTTGAAAAAGTATAGTATATATTAATATATATAAAATTTGACAAAGGAATCATCATCATCATAGCGCAGCCACTAACAGTCCACTACAGAACTATGGGCCTCTTCAATATCCATTCATAGGAAAGGGGTTACATCCATTTCGTCTGTATCATACATTCACCTCCTCATTCGCTCGATATTGAAGGTAGCATTACCACCGAGTTTTATTTTGAACGCTCACCCAACGGGTATCCTGAGTGAACGTATTGACGAACACTTTCGCGAACGTCTCGATAAGGAGTTTGGGGGGTTTGTAAAGACTGAGTAGTTTTCATAGGGAGATGGTGGAAAACTACTCTAGACGACCTTTTTGACTCTACTGGAAAGGGCTTTCTGGAGTACAAGGAGTCCAGTCCCCCCTTTCCTCGCTAGGGCGTTGCCGGGGTAGGGTGAAGACATACGAGACGCTTAAGTGCATCTCGGATTCGCTCCTACACCAACTGAGGGTGTCTCCCCGTCACCGTACAACTTACCCGAGCGAATTCGAAACTGAGTGGTTTCGCCATTTTTTCAGGTTGCCCCTCTCAGTTCGGCGATTACAAAACGATATAGAAGTCAACGGAAGACAATGTTGTTTTTCGTTGCAAAGTAAAGATCATCAAATGCATCTCCTCGAGGCCGTCTTCTTGGTGTTCTTCTTGTTCCTGCTCCGTTCCTAGAGCCTCTCGGATCCGAACCGGTGAGGTTCCTTGAGTTCCATACTGCTAAGTAGGGAAGACCATGCAAGAGACAACGAGCGACATGCAAGTTAAGATTCGTATAAAAAGCAATGAATAGTATATAAACTGGATATCAGCTTGCTGTTAGAAGAGTATTTAAGTATCTACTCTGTAAAAAGGTACTAGTCAAGTGGCCAATAGTTAAAATACATAAAATCGTATAAGTATAATAGTTAGGAGTAGTCAAATGTGGTTAGGTTAGGCAAAAGTATTAGTCAAATTGTATTAGCAAGGGGTAGTTATGTCGCATCACAGTATTCGAACTTTGACGTTTAGTGTCTACCGGGCACAATCAAATAATATTTAATCGGTCAGACTGGGAGTAACTGGAAACAAATATATAGACATAGCTGAAACGAATAGGTTAAAGTCAGGTATCAAGTAATATCAAATAGTCAGGTCCATATCAAATAGTTTTATAGTCAAGATTGTATTATGGGAGCAGTCGAAAAAGCATTTTGCTCCCAGTGTTCCCGTGTTTATGTGATAGTAGGAGGCGGATGTGTGCGAGTATTTGTTAATTCACTTACCTTGGAAGCTTGGATTATTATGATCTTACTTGCGTTATTATCCTTGTTGTAGTTCCTCTCGAGTGACGCGGTGAAGATGTTCCATTTTTTGTGCAGATGTCGTAAAAACAATGTTTTTCGGCGTCACTCGCGAATTTTATATACAAGTGTAGTCGGCGTTTCGTCAGAGCGTACGAATGAACTTGCGCGGGGGAGAGTGCAGGGGGGGGTCCCCGGTGTTGAGGGTGCCGACAAGTCACAGAAAGAACTCAACGTATCACAGAAACTATTTTCGCAAAGCGTATCGAGCGCCGAGTCGTTTTACCTCCGACTATCGGGAGAAGACTGAATGTTAAACTTTGACAATTATTGAAAGGTTTTTAAGTCCTTAATTTTATTACAGTTAAGCGTCGATTGGGAACGGCCCACTGGAGGTAGAGAAAAGAGCGGCACAAAAAATGCATTTCTTTGAATTTCGATGTTTGCCATAAGCCGAATGTTTAGGCGATAACGAAGGATGAGATGTAATAAAATTTAGCATTATATTATAATGTTTCGCGTGTAATTTTCGTTAAGACAAGATGAAACGGTCTTACTGATGAAGGGGGCCCTGTCGGAGGGCGCAGCCCCGGCGGTGAGGTGCCGACAAGTCACAGAAAGAACTCAACGTATCACAGAAACGAATTATTTTCGCAAAGCGTATCGAGCGCCGAGTCGTTTTACCTCCGACTATCGGGAGAAGACTGAATGTTAAACTTTGACAATTATTGAAAGGTTTTTAAGTCCTTAATTTTATTACAGTTAAGCGTCGATTGGGAACGGCCCACTGGAGGTAGAGAAAAGAGCGGCACAAAAAATGCATTTCTTTGAATTTCGATGTTTGCCATAAGCCGAATGTTTAGGCGATAACGAAGGATGAGATGTAATAAAATTTAGCATTATATTATAATGTTTCGCGTGTAATTTTCGTTAAGACAAGATGAAACGGTCTTACTGATGAAGGGGGCCCTGTCGGAGGGCGCAGCCCCGGCGGTGAGGTGCCGACAAGTCACAGAAAGAACTCAACGTATCACAGAAACGAATTATTTTCGCAAAGCGTATCGAGCGCCGAGTCGTTTTACCTCCGACTATCGGGAGAAGACTGAATGTTAAACTTTGACAATTATTGAAAGGTTTTTAAGTCCTTAATTTTATTACAGTTAAGCGTCGATTGGGAACGGCCCACTGGAGGTAGAGAAAAGAGCGGCACAAAAAATGCATTTCTTTGAATTTCGATGTTTGCCATAAGCCGAATGTTTAGGCGATAACGAAGGATGAGATGTAATAAAATTTAGCATTATATTATAATTTTTCGCGTGTAATTTTCGTTAAGACAAGATGAAACGGTCTTACTGATGAAGGGGGCCCTGTCGGAGGGCGCAGCCCCGGCGGTGAGGTGCCGACAAGTAACAGAAAGAACTCAACGTATCACAGAAACGAATTATTTTCGCAAAGCGTATCGAGCGCCGAGTCGTTTTACCTCCGACTATCGGGAGAAGACTATGTATAGCTTAGACTAGAATTAAAAAGAAATATTGGAAAATAAAAAAAATATTGAGTGATCGAAGAAAAGTTTGTGTTTTTACCAACATTTTTTGCAGTTTTTTGTTCATTAAATAAACACTTTTGAATATTTTTGGATAATTGTAGTCTATACGATGAAAATGTTTATTTTATACGTGCTTGCCAAATTTTATAAAGAATGCTTATCTAGGGCGTGTCAGAGCGTTTCTCCTCTCTTCAGCTTCACGAAGCGCGTCGTCTTCTTCGTCGGTCTATAACTTTGCTTATTTGATTTATATCAACTTTAAATTTACTGAACGCATTATTAAACATTGGTTCTTTCTGATACACGACGAAAAAAAAAGATTTATTTTTGAACCAATAAAGTAGAAACGTCCCTTATGTATTGAAATTTGCGTTTTTATCATTATATTATTAAATCAAGACTTTTCAATCAGAGTAATTCAAGTCTAAAAAAATAAGATTTACATTAAGAAGGAGTATTACATCATTACACCACCAGACTTTGTAAGGACAGAAAAAGACCGGGCCGCCCAAAATCTACTATGGGTGCGTGCGGTGCAGAAAAAAAATAAAAAATATGAATAACCAGAAAATACTGTTATTGGTACAAAAACTGCTTAGAAAACTGGTAAGAAAAATGCGTTTTTGTTAATAAATTTATCATTCTTAGGAGAATATTTTCAATAATATACATGTACTTTTAAATAGGGTTATTTATCATATTTATTGTCGTAATGTTAAACCATAAAAAATACTACATCCCAAGAATAATTCCCAATATAGATCGCCTACGTTTGATCTACAGAAACGGTGTAATTAGGATATCCTTGGAATGCATAATATTAAGATAATCACTGAGGGTATTTTCATCAATGATATGTTCATTATTAAAAGTGTAGATTATTTTATTTAATATATTGTATGAAGTCATGCTTTTGCTATGAAAATGATCATTTCGATGGTTTTCAGAGCGTTTTTTAATCATTTTTCGTGGAATTATTGAAGCGAATATTGCGTAAAGTTCCTAATGATTTCCGTTCCCGATTTTTCTCCTCTAAACGCCGAATTGTCGGCTCGGGAGGCCAGAACGATGTAATCGCATTTAGGCAAAAAGGTTTTTCCTCATGCATGAATACGCACGTGGCAGACGTATGTGGAAGTGGAGGTATTTCCGTCGGTGGGCTGTGAATAATTGAAACGATCACAAGCACTAAATGCTATCCAGGACCTGCAATTCGTCACACCTGTTACAGTTAGTTACCTACCGAGTATCCACATCGAATAGCCAAGCTTTTCTCTACCGCTTTGGCGCTGCGAAAGCTCTCTAATACCGCACTAATGTATGCAGATTGTGTGCCACAAAAACGCCATTGTTTCCGTCCAAATAGCCAACCATACCATATTTTATTCAATTACGATTTCCATACGCAAACAGACAAGCTTTCATAGTATGCAAATGTGCTTAGGCCACATTGTAAAAGTGCTAATACAACAATAAATACTATTTACATTGCATTTATGCCGACTATACACAATACGATCTTTGTATACAACGAAGAGCGCTAAATTGGTAAACAGGGCGCTACGAATATAAACGCTATTCATTTCGTAACTACTATGGGCAAACTCTACCAAGAATGGTAGATCTATTAAAAAAATCTGATTAACAGTAAACCCGGTCAAAATTACTAGTCCTTAATAAAAATGTATTGTTTTACACTATTAGTTTCTTTTAAAATAGTTACTTTTTTCAGAAAAATTACGTGATTCTTGAGCTCGCTCTAAATTTAAACCAATCACATTATTACGATTAAATTCCATAGCGAAAAATTGTGTTTCTTTTTATTACAATTGACTTTTTTATCAAAAATAATGCATGTTAATATCAGCTATTTAACGTCGGCAATTAAAAGACGTTAGAAGCATCATTATGATACCGTATTTAAAATCTTTATCGTACACGAAAAGGCATTGTCCGGTCCGTAATGTGTTAAAATAGGTCACCCCAGACGTGTTTTATTTATTTTTTATTTTTGTGTTACAAGTCTTTATTTCGGTCGGTCAAAAGCTAGAATTAAGCCTCTCAAAGCACATAGGCATTTTTCTTTTCCGTGGAAGGGTTTTGAGTAAGTGCCTTTGGGGTTGAAAAATATAAATCGTACTTCTATAAAGTTTTTTTTTGTATTTCAAGACGCCTTCAATTCCTGTGTCCTTCTGAATTCACCCTTTTTCGACGGCTTTGGCTTTTTCTCGTTAAAAGTTTATTTGGGCCCGGAAGCCATAGAAAGAGATTTTCAGTGCGTTTTTTTTTCTCAGCCGAAGGTGAGAAGCGGACTAGAGCAGATTTACAGCTGAAATTTGCTTCTTTATTCATGTACACGTACGTCAATCAATAAAATTCCGTCGCAGATCTATTTTGTTTGATTGAATTAAATATAAAACATCCTTAAAGTAGAGAGATTAAAGTGTTGATAAAAAAAATATAGATCGTTTTTACTAATAACGGGTTATTCAAGACTAAAACAATTTCTCACAATTCATAATTATTATATCCAAACGTCTGAAAATCTAAAAAAAAGCTATAACGACACTTTGCAGTTTAAATCATTTAAAACATCTTTACAACCATAGCTAATGCTGAAAAACTTTTTCTAAATGTCGGCTTACAAAGGACCATTTAATATCCCACTTTATCGAAGAACGGCTAAATAGCCTTTTAATATTATCTATTGAAGCTAAAATAGCTTACAAATTCAACTCGGAAGAAATAATTAATGAACTTACCATAATAAAGGCAGGAAAAGTTAAATTTGTATAAAGTTTTGAGTGAGCCATCAATTTATTATAATATATTTGAAAATTCAAGTACAATTTATTATACACAAGCGTTCAAAATATAAATCAAATGATACATATAGTGATATGATATAAATTTAAACATATATATATATATATGAAAGAATCAATGTTTAAGAACACTATCAATAAATTCACGTCGATATAAATGAAATTCGCAAAGTTATAAGCCGACAAGGAGAAGCTGTGCTGCGTGAAGCTGAGGATAGGAGAAACTACTTTTTTCAAGCTCACGGAAGTGCTCCCACGCGCCCTAGTTAAGCATTCTTTATAAAATTTAGCAGGCGTATGTAAAATATACGTATTCATCGTATAGACTACAATTATCTAAAAATATTCAAAAATGTTTATTTAATGAACAAAAAACTACAAAAAATGTAATGTAAAAATACAAACATTTCTTCAATCGCTCACTATTTTTTAATTTTCTAATATTTCTTTTTAATTATAGGTCTAACTGTACAAAATATTATTCAAAATAAAAATATCTTTATTTTTTTTGGTGCAAATCACCTGTTCAGGATTTAGGACTTCCATGGTGAAGAATGTCATTGCTCACGCACCAACATACATGGCTCCCCCAATTCCATTATCATACTTTGTCCAACTTTAAAAAATATTTTTATCTTCAATAAAGATCGCCTATTCAACGCCTATTTATTGTCTCATTATTTTGCCTGTTTACAAACAAATGCACAAAAAATATTTGCTTAGAAAAATAAACGTGCTCAACTTTTTGCTTTGACTTTTGTTCCTTAACACTAAACCTACCGATACTTCATGTATATCTATTCCTACTACAGCGGGTCAAGTGACCCGTCTTTAAAATGGTATATATATATATATATATTACTTGCGAAAAATGTATCATTTAGCAGAATTTGGTACGCGAATAAAACATTTTTTTTAAATAACGTAAATAAGTAATGGTACAAGATTTAAAAAAATAATACACGAGAAAAATTAAGTATTATTCAATTCAATCCGGAATTTGAAAAACCGTGAAAATTTGGAAACTGTGAAAATTCACCGCTATTTTTGCAAATTATTGGTTCCTCTAAGGCACATTTTCAACACACATATTTGTTGCATTTGAAACAGATTTTTGTAGTTTTGTTTTCATTGCAAAAATCTATTTGGCACCTTTTTCGCATTTGCTTTTCTGCATATTTTCTTTTTTTTTCTGTTGCTCATGTTGAAAATCTTCTGCAAGTTCTTTAGCTCATTGGAATTAAATAGTAAAGGCATATGACGATGTAGTAAATCAGTAACCATAAAGTGTCTTTGATTTAAATACCTTAACCGTTATCTAACTTGTGATAGATATAACAATATTTGGTCCAAAACATTAATTGGTGTGCTTTTACCGAAACAATTTGAATCCATCCATGATTGCTGATGCCGTGCGTAGTTTGTACCGCTTTAATAGATGGCGCAATCGGCGCATGCTCGTTAGTTTTACAGTCGAGATGATATTTTAGTACGATGAATATGCAGGTGTGTACTAGAGAATTTCGCTTCGGTGCTCCGCCGATTCGAATGCTTTTTTTACGCCCGCAAAGTTAATGCACCCGGGCCAGTCGCCCGTTAACTCGGTACGGTCCTGTGTTTGATAAACGCTAAGTGCCAAATGCACGCAGGTGCCGCAAAAGTCTGAGTGTCCAAGGCGATCGCTTTTTATTGCAATAATAAATATTTGTTGCTCGAAATGGTCTCGGAGCTTTAAAGCTGTCTTGAATCCGGACAAGGCCCGGAACAAATGCAGCCAGTCGTTAAAGGGAATTGTCTCAATTTAAATAAAATGCTAACATACGACATTATCTATATTTTTCATTTGCATTGTGTTTTTATTTGATAAATATTTAAAGCCAATAAACGATACTTTTTCGCGTAAAATTGCACGTTTATAAAATGCGCCGAAATATCTGCGCCATAGTGGGATCATATATAATATCAATAATCATGCCAGATACATAAAATTGTATCTGGCATGTCTTTTTCTTATTGGAGAATTTCGTGACTATCCTCGGGAAGCTCTTCTGCTAATTGTAGTAGAAATTGTTGTCTTGATGTCTTCTTTATACTTGTTTCCTTATAAAGAATCCATATATTGATGAGAGCTAAATTAAAGCGTGAGAGCGTTATTCTTTATAGAATATAGATATAAAATAGTTAAATCGATTGGTTGATATGCCTTACATACATATAAATTAGCAAGGAAGGTAAACTTGAGGTCAAGAGTTAAGATCTTAAGCTAAGAAATTTTGAAAAAGATATAATATGTAAATATATACAATAGATGCCGATGATGGGTTTATCTTTGTAAAAAAAGCTTGGAAAATTGATACATTTTTTCGTTTAATTTAGTTTTTAAATACGTTATGAACGGTTCTAATATCGTTTAAAATAAACGTAATAGATATGCAAACATTAATTCAAATAATTTTGTTAATAAATAGCACTTTAGTATCCTTATTGTATCCATAAAATGATCTAAAGCCCAATAATCCTTTAATTGCTATTTGTTAAATTTCACATCACAATTAGCATATTATATTAATGTAACAAATCAATAGAGAGATTTTATGTAAAAATTATGATTTAATATTTTTATACAATATGTACCGAAATTTAAATGTGCGAATTTCGCTGAATTCGCTGACGTTTCTATATAAATTGTGCGATAGGGATGTCTAAAAATACGAAAATGCTCTTAGCTGTTTTATTAGTTATTCAGGCAAACCATAATGGTCCAGAGGGAAATGAAAACATATTGCATCATTCAAGACCTAGAGTCCAAAAATTTGAAATTCGCCAGGGTCGGAGTTGTTCCGCCGGCCCACGCCACAGGTCCGCCACTTCGCAGTCCATTTATAACGCGATGAGAGTTAATGGAAAAATATATCAGCACATCCTAGCACATTTGTGTGTATGTACCTCACGTTATTCCATTTCCTAAACGGTGGTGGAATTCGCCAGCCGAAGCCTAAACATTTCATAGCACGTCCCGTTTAATGGCTCAGTGCAGAATGTACCCGGCCACCAAAGAGGGTACATAGCTCCGCGTTCCCATACATCTCGTCCCTTGTACCTTCCATTGTTCGATCCCATCCCCGGCCATCTCGATGGCTCAGTCGCCTCCAACCTTTGTTGTGCCGGCATTGTGTAAAACACGCCGGCAAATATTCCTGAAATCCCTCAGACGCCGCGCGACATAATGAAAGGGCAACGTGCAACACAATGCGTTCGACGTCGACCTAAGAAAACCATATATTCTGCCTCTTTCATAATCTCAACATCCACCTGGATGAAAATATATGAAGTTTTATATGCTGCCGTTTTGGTTCAATTTTTGTTAATTAAATTTTATGCCCCAAATAATATATCCTATTTACTGCCGACTGAAACCCAAAATACAATTCTCTGACTCTTTACACTCCAGAAAGCCCTTTTTAGTAGAGTCAAAAAGGTCGTCTAGAGTAGTTTTCCACCGTTTCCCTAAGAAAACTACTCAGTCTTGACGAGATACTCAAACAGACTCAGAGATGGATGTAACCCCTTCCTGTGAATGGATATTGAAGAGGCCCATAGTTCTGCAGTGGATTGTTTGTGGCTGCACTATGATGATGATGATGTTTTTAAAAATCATCTTATAAAACAAATACAAGTTTTATAGTTATTTAAATGATCGAAACGAAACGAAAGACGAGAGTTATCGTGTCCCGCTTCTTTTACAAAATTCCATTTAATACTGCTTTTTCTCGTTACTAATCACTTGAAGTATTTATTTCTTAAAGTATGCATATATAATGCAAATAAACTGCAAATTTAACTAGGATTATAAAAGCGTAAGAAATAATCTTCTTATATAAAAAAAAATCTCTGCTTGTTCGTATGTAATGCCCTACCATACCGTTCATCAGATTGCGATAAAATTTCGTCCGATTATTGCTAAAAATTGCGCGAGTAACATAGGCACAGTCTAATATATATAAATCTAATAAGTCTAATAAAAATAAAGGTAATTAAATACGCACAACTGTCTGAAAAAATCATCACCTTGTTAATCTCGCGTTTTGTGCATAGCGAGTCAAACCCAAGACTGCGTGCAAAGTGTTAAGAAAATATTGGTCTCCATTGCTCAGTGATGTAATACGTACTCAAATAATTTATATAATATATCCAAGAAGCCTTGTATTACGATTCGCTGTCAACAGCTTATGCCAAAGCGATCTGTAGCAAAGTTTTCCGCCATTATAATATATACAGCATCCAAACCGAATATTAATAAAGAAAAATATAAAATGGTTCGCGCAAGGATTAAATCTTAACTCTGAGATCGAATTAATTTGGCAAGTAATTTAGATCACGTTTTAGGCTCATGTTTTGTAAATGTGCGAGTAATTATTAAGATATTCCTCACCCGTAGCGTCCTGATGGCAATCAATATCCAGGGACACGAATAAAGCGTGATTAAAACGTGATGTAATTATACAGTCGAAAACGATTACGTAACCGGCGAAGGACTAAGAGTGTCATATGATGGGCGTCCTTGACTCATTTATGAGGGCCATTTAGGCAATCATATGCCGCAAACGAGAGGGATTAACGAAGGGTTGAAAATAGCAGAAGGACATTCAAATCACATACACATACGCTGTGGATACACGTGGCATCCTGGCGCATGTACACTGGATCGACATTGATCTTGGATAGTGGAGTCGATAATTAACAGCGAAGGACCCTCGGGAATTCGACATGGACCACATGGCATCCGCCTCATCCGTAAGCTAATAGAAAATTAATGATGCTTTATCTGCAAAGCATTTAAGTTTTAAAGGATTCGAGACGTTGAATATAACTTTCTTCTTCATTGCGGAATTCGTTCGTCTGAATTGTCTTCGCTAGACGCATAAAAATGGTAAAAAGAATAAAATAGCAGCAAAAGCATAGCCATTAGAACGTGGAAGTTTTAATGAAAGTCGCATATTAAATTTAATATTAAAAATTAGCAAAACTTTCGTATTCTAATAAAATTTTAATCGGTATACTTTTAATATGTATTACGACTTATATTAATATCAGGATTTGTGTATAAAGTTAAACAGGATTATTAAATTTAATCGCAATATATATTGCAGCAATATAATAAAAAAGTGATTGATGATCAAATTTCGAAACGAATTTGTATGATTGCATCTGTTTAATTGTATAAGGGTGGACAATACGGGGGGTTGTTCTTGTCAAAATAATTTCTTTACTGGGATGAAATTCCACCTGCGCTTTACTAACACAATTTACTCCACGTGCAATGCACACGTGGGCATTTTTATTGCATTTATTTAATTTATAAGTGTATATATTTTTAGGGTGGACATAAAAGCAATTCGTTTCATTCTCAGCGAGATAATACGAATAACGAAATATCTATTTCTATCATAAAATGTTTCTCTTAATCGACATCGCCATTATATTTTCTCTTAAGAAAGATGATCAAAGGGATTGACATATGAAATAAATAAAACGAGAGCACAATGTATTGTTATGCCGACAGATTTAAAAGAAAGCGAAAATAGACTTGATTCAATACTCTGCGAAAAATATTATCCTTCAAGATATAAATCTAGTGCTACCAAATTGAAATATTCACACATATTTTGAAATTTAATGGCGTTAAATCTGATAAAATCTCAAGATGTATTTAAATGTAAAATATCTGTTCTTCGATTAAACAAATTTTGATTGTATGTTTGTGTATTCATTTGTATGTTCAAATTTAAAGTCATGAGTAAAGAGCGGTCTTCAATGATAACTGAAGCCCGATTCATGATCTAAGCGAGTCCCCGCTAGCTTATAGCTACTCACCGTTCCAAATAATTATTAGTATTTTCTTATAGTCACATATGATTTATACTGTTGATAAACGATTACATTGACGACTTTTTATTAAAATAATCGCTGTTGAATATGCAAACGTAATGATGCAAAATCCTACTTCTTAGGTTTAATATACACTCAAACCTCTTTTGGTGCGATTTCGAAGTTATGCGGTTTTTTTAAAGCATTTTTTGTTTTTTTTTTTTTATTATTTCACAAATAATACGTATAGAGATATTTCAGATAAAATAGAAAATAAATCATCAATACTAACCGAAATTTCCCGTTTTTTTATTAACTTTTTTTATGCGATTTTGGATATATTTTATATAGATGTTTCGAAGTTATGCGGTTTTTAAAATCCATGGAACGCTTCTTCATTTTTTCTATGTAAGTCATAGATTTTTTTGTGCGATTTTCCGTGGAACGCATCTACCGCACAAAAAAAGGTTGAAGTGTAATTGAATTTTATTTGCTCTATTCCGTATCTGAATCAATTGGATCGATGTTAGGAATTATCTTTAGCTACAAAACTAATAACTTGGCGACAGTTGTCATTCTTGCAGCTCAAGCATTCGATGACACCATTCCTATCGTTTTAACAATTGGCTTTCTGACAAACTCTTATTTTTTCTTACTATTACTCATTCGCTCTTAATTAGTCAGCATTGAAAAACAATACGATATCCAAAAATAACAATGATGATTTTATAATGGCATTTCTATGGGGGAGCATTTAGTTTTCTCAGGGGCGTTGGGGTTCATTATGGGGAATTAATATGAAATTTGTAATTATTTTGAAGTAATCAGTTATGATCCCATAGAAGATACCGCAAAAAAACTAATTAAATGCACACATTTCTATTCTATTTTCACAATAATAATATCAAAACATGTTATAAAACTATGATGATTGCTTCTTACAGTAATTTTAAAATACAAGCAGTTGTAAATAATCTAACAAAGTTGGTGAAATATGTTAGTAAAAATACAGTAAGGAATATACATAGAGAATATCTCTAATAGTTGTTTAACACGAAGATATCCTGTTAAACAAGATAATAAGCCGATTGCAAGAAATTCTAGGAATAGCTTTTTGTATTTGAGTTTAAATTGGGGCACAATGCAGTGAAAGCAGGTGGAAATATTAACTAAGCATTCGGAGAAAGATCGATTTGTGAAAGGGTAATTCTAAAACGCCAAAAATAATTTCGAAATAGGGAAGATAAAAATGCTGGACAAGTTTAGTGCCACACGAACTGTAAGAAGGCTAAAATCTGACCCGCTTGGAAGTGTTTTCTTCGTTGATAAATTCAAATACATAACAATGATGAATAGTTTGAAAACAAAAGTGCATTCAAAATTTGAAATAAGTTATATTTAATTGGGATTTACTACGAACAAATTTTCTAATTACTTTTAAATAAGTATTCGAATTTACGAATATTGAAGAAAGTAGAAACCCGTTTAAATTGTAGATGCTGGCCAAATCTTGAATTAATCTATCATTTTGATCGTTGTGGTATTTCTAGTGTTACGTGATACCGAATGATGCATATAAATTAGTCTTTCGACTATTGTATGTCTTGTTTGTAAAAGTGTTCATTTCTGCCATTAAATAGGCGTATTATTTATCTCTTCAGCGCCCTCCAAATGGCATAAATGCAATAAATCATCGATTGTATTCGTTTAACGCTGGCGATCCATTGAAGAGGAAATGACAAATTGTGGTTTCGCTAAATGCTAGTGGACACGATACGGATGACTGTAGAATCTGGATTGTAATATATCACATACACACTCCACAATTGTTCGGAAAATGCGAGTGCATCCATGTGATAGTGGTATTCGATTATCGTTCGATGTATTTAATATGAAAGTTCTTTTGTGGCATAAATTGTAGATTGTAATTAATTTTCATCCAGTTGATTCGGTCTACTCCATCGAACACGAATTAATTCGCATAAATTTGTCATTGTTTTTTGACGGTGTAATTTAATTTAAAATGAACAAGGGGTGAGTGCGACGTAATTGTTTTGCGGGGGTGGGATGTTTTTTCTCTTTATTTTGGATGCAAGCTAACTGGCAGACTCTCGGAGTTGATCGGAGCCGTCCGGTCATATTGTTTGGGGTTTTCACCCTGTAAATCCTCATTCCTTTAGTTCTGAGATTTCTTATCGCTTTTTTCTTTTACTGCTTGGTATTCCGTCGCTGCGACATCCTCTGGGAATGGAACCCTGGCTCCCTAAATCCGAGCCGTGCTGCGCCGTAAGCCCACCGAGCCGCAGCTTCTACTTAGTGGAGCTGCAAATAGAACCGATGTTTTATTAAATTAAAAGTAAACATCGTAGTTTTTGCTATGAAAAATTGATTTATTACATCTCTAAAATATATATTTTTCATCCATTAATAACTCGACGTCTAAAGGGGATGATATACTGAGCGCATATAATACAAGCGATCTTGTAAATGACAACGAATTTATTGATATCGTCGAACTTTCAACATTTTTTTTATCAATTTTTTCCTGAACATTCTCAACAAATGACACGTCAAAACTTTGAGAAGCACAGTCGAGAAAGATGCCTGCGAATTGAATTTTATGTTGGTGAGGATTTGAACGTCAACTCACGGACTCTGATTTATTTGTCGTCTTTGTTTGAATGCGCCTTTACGATGCTATAATAAAAAAATAGGCTTACCCCTCACAAAATTACCCCTAAAATACACATCGTAGAGCATTGATTGAATTATTTTATTTTTCAGATCAAGAGTCCGCGTCCAGTGCCCCGTATGGTCGTGGACAACGGTGGGCCGGCGCCTCCGTGCGACTGAGCCCTTCGTCTATAGTGCCTTCGACAGCCCTATTGGCCTCCTTCGACAGCACCATCCTCCAGGTAAGAAAGAAACAAGTTTCCTTACTAATCGATCCATTACTATGTAAGCTTAGGAAAGCGTACGTGTGCTTTCCCTGTAATCTACTTTATAATGCGTCATTTTGTTTTCTACTCACATTTGGGCTATCCGAAATGCGTAGGGGTTTATTTCGGCACTGGATCAACAAATGGTCTATTTCAAAGTTGTTTTTAGATCAAAAGAAACGTCTCAATTTGTTCACACTAATAAACTTGCACAAAGTGTTGTTTTGCAGTTATTTTCATCGAAATAATTTTGACTTTGAATAATTTAAATATTTGAGAATTTTATTTAATTACTAATACAGAGTTTTCTTGGCTTTCTTGAGTCTTCTTCTTCTTGAATTCATATTGACATTACACTATAAACGAAGGTTCTTCAGAATGAGAAAAAATGAAAAATAAGAAGACCAAGACTTTGAACGTCAGAAAAGACCGGACCGCCCAAAACTACGGATGCCAACAATAACTATTTTATATTGTTTATATGTTATTGAGTAAAAACAAACTTACAGTGTTTCCAAACTCGCCGATTGCGAATATCTAACTATATATAATTTTATCACACATTGCATCTGCAATACCGATCGTTCGTTCTTGCGCGTGCGCCGTTGCTGGTTGGGTGGTAACGCGCAGGAAGCGGTTAGTCTGGCTGCGGTTAACCTTGACTGTGGGAGGACGTCCTTCCCGCAGCCAGATCTCTCTCTCTCGTGGCTAATAAAGAAGTATTTAATATAAGAGAGCTACAATCATATTCTATCAGAACTTGTGTAAGGCTGAAGGTAATCTTTTTGTGTTTACCTTCCACCGACTTACAATCGGTAAGTCGATGGGTCCATTATCCTTTGCAGGACAGACACCATCTATGTTGCCAGTTTCTGCTCGTACGATGTGCGGTTTTTTGGGATTTTCAAAGTCCGAGACCCTCTTCTTTGCCAGGGAGCTATTTTGGCAATCACAAGTACCGAGTCCTCAGATACTATTTTGGTTATTGTAGCGCCCCTTGCCGTTAAACCCTCGCCATTTTTTCTCAGTTCATCTCAAATCTGATCAATTTGTGCCACATCGAGGCTCCGTACAGAAGGATTGAGTGTATGACTTCGTTGATAATCTTCCCTCTGCTGCGGCCCTTCAATATTGGGTATGAGTCACTCTATTTCGTTGACAGCCTTCTGTGCCGTTTATGCAGCTGATTTCATGTGCCTTTTATAGGCGAGCTTGCTATTTATGATAACCCCAAGATATACTATACTTTTTTCCCAGCGTAGTCTAAGTCTTTCGACATGTCTGCTATTATTTCAGCTCGAGTCTAAGATGTGCTTCACCATGCATGTCCAAGATCTTCCATTATTGCCCATATTTGCCTTTCTTCCATCATCTCTCATTTGCATTTACAAGACACTCCTTGAGCTATATTTGTAAATTGTCGAAATCATACTGGAATAATTGAAGTTAATAGTAGAACTAGATTTTTAAATTGTGATGTAATGGCTTCGTTCTGGTATCTAAATATATAAAAATGAAAGTATGTGGTTCGTTTGTCCGGTATACACTCCTATACCATTTATCCGATTACGATGAAACTTTGGGGAGTTAATGTGTACATCTCCATAAATATTTTTGAATTAGTACAAGCATTGCTTGTGTAATTGTGTACTCACTAGTTTTACATAAAAATGTCTATTTGCAAGATGAGATTTTGCACAGACAAATACATTGCGAATTTAAGTAATCAATCGATCAGTGTACTTTTTGTCTACACTTTGCTGCATAACAAAATAGTAGAAATTGTCGGATATTAATGTTTATTTTAAACCGTAGTCGAATTGTTGAACCGAAATTTAATTGTTATATTTTATATAATACTAGCAAATACTCGGCAAGCGTTGCACTGCCATAAGCACTTAATAATTATTTGAAAAAAAAACGGAGTCCCCGCAGCCCAAACTTTATTCCACCAGACTAATATGCGCCAACATGGTGCATCCATACAATATTTTCACTATACCTATGCTATTTCCGCAAGTGTAAACAATAAGTTGGTAAAGTTTTATTGCAATCGGATGAACGATATGGCAACGCATTAAATACGGACAAACAAACATTGCTTTTTATATATTAAACTATGTCTATGTTACTTACGCAATCTTTAGCAATACGTGGACGAAGTTCTTTCGCAATTTGATGAACGCTATGGCAGCGCATTACATACGAAGAAACAGAGATTCATTTTTATATATAAGAAGATAAACAGTCCGGTCTGCGATACAAATATTTATCATGTCTAATATTGGTCACAATTGGTTAAGTTGCAATTAAATTAAAATTATCGTTGTTGTGGTTTGCATGATATCGGTTTGTGATATGGCTTACAAATTAAATCTAATTATATCGTCCATTGCTCGTAATAGATTTTATCAACAGCACATGACTCAACGCAGCTTACAACATCGATCAATTTATTTGGATTTAGAAGCCATTAACGATCCATGATTTTCTTGTAATATTCAGTAGCCCAGCTTAAAAGCTCATCTTAATTGATTTTCAAATCGTTCGCAGTTATTTGAACTCTATCGTATAATATATTTTGGGCTCGCAAATGAAAATTTCGAATATCACATTCTGTAGGTTAGTATGTTTGAATTAGCAAGCGTTCTGCTAATATGATTTTAACGCCATAATAATTCAATCTAATGCAGTGCTTTTTTCAGTTCACCGCTCAAAGTCCTCCCGGGGTTTCCCCAGGTTTCACAAATTTATGAGCATAAATCCCAATTAACCCTTTTTACATTGTTTTGCGAATGGGAGGAGCGAGAAAGGGTGGATTTATTTAATTCTATTAAATTAATGACTTTATAACGTACAAATTAATTACTTCTTCTCCCGAGTTCGGCGGTTAGTTTACATTTTTCGAAGATTTATGACTCGGCAGAGGCTTTCGGCAATTTTTTCACGGTTGACATTATGATTTTACCTCTTGTCAGACTGACATTAGTCGCACATTAATCATCGTAATTCGCAAATGCCTGGCAAAATTTGAGTTTTCTTCACGTTTTTAATATGAGACGATGCGTGATGATACAGCACGTTGTTTGGCTATCGAACAACATACACACATTTCTCCGCCGGCGGAGGTAGAATATAATGTTTTATGTATGTCGTCAGAACGTGAGGAGAAGGTGACTCTCGTTTGTGCACAAGACAAGAATGTTATTAAGGAATTCTTCCGAGCTGTACTTCACCTTCCATCGTGTAAATGTCATACACAACAGCCACGTTTCAATTCGATAATTTGCATTATGTAGGCTTTTGAGCAAGCTTCTCATTATACACATTACAACATTTTGCTTGCATATTAAATATGGGAATTATTCGATGTATTTCATACAAAAACTTGTAACAAATTTTGCTTCATTATAATTGGCTCATATTTATACTTTTTGTGCTGAATTTCCATTTGTTCCATATACTTCCTACTTGTCATTTTATCGTTACTCGGAATGCTATGAAATGTACGTCGTGGTGCAGCTGAAATATGCAATAAAAGACAATCGCTTACCGCCTGCTACGTCTAAAAGGAAATAGCAAAATGCTACATTGTTTCCGAGGTAGGAAAAGAGGTGTATGTTCGTCTTTGAATGCTATATTTTTCCAACTACAGCAAAAGAATTCTTTACAGTGTTTTTTGGCCTTCCGTCTGCACGAAATTGTGATCAAATTTTCATCACAATACAAAAAGGACAGAACGCAAACGTGTACGGCTATATAATAAATTTGAATTTACAATTGTATGCAATTACCTAAAGTTTTTCCGGTTTGTTCATTGACGCGAACTAATTTAAAAAACGTTTTCATCCATTCTCCTTAATTAAAATCTGTTCATTTAAGTATTAACCCTATAAATCTGACTAAATTCAAATAGATCTGTAATTCGCATCACTTCAACTTTATGCACACACTAAAACATCTTGTATAAAAATATCAGCAATATTATGTTTAACTAAAATATTAGTTAAACCAAAGTTATTGACTAGTTTTAACGGATTAGAACTTGCACAAAACATCCATTTCCAAGTCAAATTGGCACCTTAATATTTGTACACATATTTTTCTTTATCTATTAATACATTGGCTTGTTAAAGAGTTTATATTGAGCATCTAAAATCCATCAATATAGATAGATTTTCAAATGTTACTAAGTTTCTATATCGGAATAATCCCGTTGGTCATCAATATAAATTTGGTGGTTGTGCAAACTTTCAACGGTATGGCTTTCTTTGGCTTTCAAACGTTTTCATGGATCTACACTATCGAAAATTAATTTGGGAATGCTTAGTTCTTGTGAAAATATTTAGTTTAACTCATTATTTATTGATTTTCTTTAAAAGAATCACTTAATATAAACATTCAAATGATAACTAAACTTGATAAAAAATATATAGCACATTCATCAAAGTATCCATATTTGGCAAGTATAAGTGAAATGAGTATTTTTGCAATGATTGCTGATTCTAACTCACATTTTTAAAAACCGAACCGCTATTTCTGTATTTAAAAAAGCTGGTATAGAATTTAGAATTTTTTTGATGTCGTTATCTTGCTGAAATGTGAAATTTTGCCCTAATTTTAATAAATCCCCTGTTTTTTACCTCCAAAATAACCCCTAACCATCACATTTCTATCTCTGTTTGTATTTGTATGTAATAACTACTGAAGTACTTATTAATATTTTTCGGCAACCAAAAACGAATTTGGATTCATCCGTCAATAAAACATTTTTATAATCACTTATTTTTATGGCCAAAGTGTGCAATTTTGCTGCTAATTAAAGAGCTGTAGGACGAAGATTTTTTTTGGGATAATAATTAATGAAGTTGTTCTCAGCATTCATAGTAAATTTTGGGCGGTCCGGTCTTTTCCTGTCATTTGACGTCCCAGTTCCCAATCGAATATCCCACCCAATTCAATATTCGTAAATTCGAATATTTATAAAATTAATCGGATAATATTCGCTTTTTTATTAAGTCATTTGGAAACTTAAAATATTGTTTTAACTTTGGTTTCAAACAAAAATTTATTTGAAACCAATCACTTGATTTCACACCTTCCTTTACAAGAAAACGAATAATAACGGGTTGCGCAACAGAGAATGCTACTTCTCGCTTTTTTTTCTTCAGTGACGGGATCAAAAAGTTTTCTATCCAATGGAATAAATGTATTTCTAATGTAGAAAAATAAGATTTGTATTTTTAAATATCACTAATAAATTTCGATTTCGATTCACTAATTAAAACAAAATTCCGGGTTATATTTGAATCATCCTCGCATATATCTAAAATATTCGAATATTTCTACCAATTTCATATTTCGTTATTCGAATAATTGATTTTACGAATATTTGGGATCCCTAGTCCCAGTCTCCCGGTATCTTGCAATGGTATAATCCACTCCCTTGATGAAAATCTTCATTTTTTTGAATAATTTCACAATTGTTAAAAAGCTTTTATTTAGTTTTTATAAAGGCTAGAAAATTAGATTTTGTACAAGCGTAGCATTGAAAGTAATATAAAATATATATGCTATGTATTTACATATCAATTGTCGGTAAATGTACACATGACCAAAATAAAGGGTTTTATGAATATAATTTTAAAACCTAAACGAGTAAAATTATTGTATTATTTAAAATTATGACCAATTATCGTGTATCAAGAGAGCAATATCATTGCGAAGCTCTGCAGTAATTTTAAAGAAAACATAAATACGAATAAAAGTGCAATTGATCGAATAATTCATAATCAATGCCCAAAATAATCCCTAAAAAACCACAGCGTATTCAACGACCAGCTTTAATGGAATAACTTGTGAAAAATGTGTTATGAAAACAACCAAATTTATCAAATAAATCTTTAGAAGAATTCCCCGGTTTACAATTCCATCCCACGTTTATGGCCAAATGCGTCGTACTTTGTATTTTTTCATGTATAAAATATTTCATTTTTGGGAATATACGCTTGTTGTTTAATCAATCATGATATTTTTAACTGTGTATTAAATATAATATCTGTAAATTAATGGAAAATCGAATTCGAAAATATTGCATAGGAACATGATGTTTCACTCCTGAGAAATAAGTATTAGTGGACAGTGGCCATCATTCAATTCATTTTTATTCTGTTGACAGAAGGCTTGAAAAGGGTTGTCATACTTTTCTTTAATCATTCTTTTATGTGATTTAGCACTGACAACTCTTTGTGTCGAATTTCCGCACTTCTTGCCTATTATATATTTGAGTTGTTTTTAAAATGACCCAAAAAGTACATTTTTATTTGCCAAAACACAGGCTTTTATACAAATATGAAAAATTGCAAAATGTAATAAACATAATATATTAGAATTGTAAATTATTTGGATTATTTTTCAATGTCTGAAGATTGTCGAACTTATTTGTCGACAGCGATACAATAGTGCATTTTGAAAAGCTCCATTACTTAACCTGTGTAACTTTTCCAATTTCAATTCACGATTGCGTCGTAACTTTTTGATTATTATGATTTATGGAGGTGTACAGAAGCCACAGCAACTTTCACAATGTAATGGATCCAAATTTCTTGCTATATTTTGTAACAACGTGGTCTTTGTTCTTTGGAGAATTCGTGCGTTTTAATGGGTGTTTTTTTTTAATTTACAGATTCGCGACTGGCTGACTGTCGAGGAAGAAATGTTGCGACAACAGTCGGTCCTTGTCGGAGATGTCGATGAAATTTTACAACTTCTCGACAAACAAAAGGTACGTGTAAATTTTTGATGGCTTTCATGAGCCATCAAAATATTTATGATCTTAATATTTTAACACAAAAGGTGTTAAAAACACGTAGATGGGATTTGATAACACAGCCATGATAAATTCTAATGTATTTTTAACACGTAAAAACTATCAGCATATGAAAGCTTATAAAGCTCTAATTTTGCTGACATCGATTATAAAAAAAAACACTAAAATAAACTATTTTACAAAATTATAATGTCTGTAGGAAAAAATATACTCTAGTAAAGGGTGAATATTTGTTGCCATCTATCGGACAAACAGCAAAGCTTTTAAATGATTCGGACGCAACCTGTTTTACCGACGAAGAAAATACCTCCCTCAAAGGTTTCACAGAAGTTTTCCAGGCAATCCATAGATGTTTTCTGGAAAATGTAAAGATGTGTGCGCCTTTGAAAATTAATTTTAAAATAAGTATTTTTTTCGATTTTTTGCTTAAATAATTATAAATCTTGTAATATTTTTCGTGAATATTTCATTTTAATGGCAAAGCATGTCATTTGATGCCCATTGTCCATATCTCCGGACAACTCATCGCCTGTTCTTCAAACATTTTTAATGATCGTTCACGATAATGGGACCATCCCTCATCCAGCCTATTCTTCCCATTTAAAAGCTCCGAAAACATTTTCGATTCCACAATGGCGTGGAATCACCCCGGAAGGCTGAATAAATTCACTTTAATTCTTCGAATTTCAATGTCGGCCGGAGTGAGTTCCTCTTTAAATTGGTTGATCGATTGTCCTCACTAGCAAAAAATGGATGGTCCTTTTCAAGGGTGCCTTTGTTGTGTTGTCCCTTGCCCTTTGAATATTTATGGCCGGCGGATTTAAAGTGTGGCTCGGCTAATAATTGGAAATAATTTTCGATGTCAGCGCATTTTGGCCCAAAGTTGCTTATATTTCAATATCTAAATTTGTTAAATTTCACCGGGAAAATATACTTTTTATGTAGTATATAATTTTTCAATGAGGAAATATGAACCGTTGGATTAATTGCAAATACGTGCTTGTTGAAAATTTAACCTAGCAAAGGTATCTCTTGGTCAATCATACCAAGTGCTTCGCCGCGTTCTCAAGAACCATAAACATGCATACACTCGTAATTTCATACATTTATTAGGGCGTGTCACATGAATGTTCGGAATTCGTAGGTGAGAATTATAACATCATAACTTTTGCAGAACCAAATTTATTCGATCAAAATAATCTCCATTAGCTTCGATAGTTAATTGCCAGCTGTATCATTTTTAGTTTTTTATGCATATTTTCAATTTCATGTCATAATGGCTTCCCTTAAGTTTTAAGAAGGAATAATATATTATGCTCTTATTTATCCACTATGCATTGAATATACTAAAAACTTTTGGGAGTATTCTGGAGATACGTTGATATTTAAATACTGCCCATATCTTTATTTATATCTTATTGTCATGTAAAACCCATTTTTTGTCATAGAAACGATGCGATTATACGGCTCAATATTTGGTCTTATTGACTAATTCGTACAGTAATCGCTTATCCAGGTCATATTGAAGCAAAATGATAAGAAATAGACATGAAATTAACACCCTAGCTCACAAAGAAGTTATCGAATTATTGTATGTGATTCTACTATGTCTTTTAAATCTTCATAACTAATGATTGTTTTGGGTCTTCCTTGAGATTTATTAAATTCCGACTCTTCATGTGATACGCCTTAATTTACGCATACCATAGAAAGTGGGGGAAACAATAATGTATGCATTTTAAATACACGTAGCTTAATGTATAATTGGTGAAATTATTGAATATTTTGTTGATTTATTCTGAGATAAATTTATTCGTGGAGACGTTTAATACATTTTTGATCGAGTGCTATGATTTTTTTATTGTGTATTTATCTATGGGTGGAATCTATGATGATTCATAGCAACTTCCCAGAATGGAAAACTTTATTTATTGTAAGTAGGATTGGAGTAACATTTTGGAACTACTAAGCCGAGTCCACACAAGGAGGTACGTACAGTACGCAAGTGGTTTGCCCTTTTGTGAATAACGCCATCTATACATCACGAGTGGTGTCGAGGGCTTTTGCCAAAGAAAAATCTAGATGAGAAACTCTTCCTTAGAGGAGATGAGAGAAAAAAAAGTTTTCCTCACAAATATACGCACAAAGCACCCACACAGGCGAAATGGGCGTAACATAGCGCGACTTGGAGGAGGAAAATGCTT
The DNA here is from genome assembly GCA_008973525.1 of Stenopsyche tienmushanensis. Lineage (NCBI taxonomy): Eukaryota > Metazoa > Arthropoda > Insecta > Trichoptera > Stenopsychidae > Stenopsyche > Stenopsyche tienmushanensis. Next base: position 1,668,998 of record WACJ01000402.1, read on the forward strand.
TTGTATCGTTCCTCCGCGACGTATTGTGTCGGAGAGACGTCTTCGACTCAAATCGATTCCGACGATAAAGCATTTCTGTGAATTGTTGAAGAAAAGGGTGTGTTTAAAAAATTGATCTTCCATTACGTTACCACTGATCGGGGGAGTTGAAAAATGTCGGGGGATCAAAAGGGGTCGCGAGAAGAATGATTGAAGATTGCCGTTATGAATTTGAATTTCGTGGCTGAATTTTTAATGAAGACAAATGCTCGGACGCTTTTGACATCCTTAAAACCTTGAAGCTTTTATAACTAATTTTATTTAAATGGCAACAAAGTAGTTGTTTTCCATTCGATCGATTTTTTTTATATTGAGACCTTGGGTGCTTTGCTTTGGGTCGCCTTTTGATTTAAGTTGTATTTTGCGGAGTTTCAATCCGGAAAGGTCTTCACGTGATTTGAGTCACCTTTGCTGGCTGAGAAAGTAAATCTGTGAGGTCGAACATTGAGAGAGGAAGCAGAATTAGTGCCTCAGGCGAGGCCTGTAATTGCTTAAGGCTCAAGTCACTCTTTACCCTCGTTCAACAGGGGAGTAAAACAATTTTCATTTCAAGTTTCCTTGTTGATAAAGGAATAGTTGATTAATATCGCAACTGACCATTGTGTGCTTGCCAAAGTTTCAAATTCTCATATATCTTCCGTGGTGATATCCTCCACTATTTTGCGTACATAGATTCTGATTTTAGAAACTGTTATTTATACTTGGCCCAAACTGCTCTCATAAATCTTAAGTCAACTCTAAATGTTATTGTGGTGTGAACAAAATTCGTTTTATCAAATATGCAATTAATTAAAATGTGCTCGAACAAACATTTCTATTTAATATGAATTACTGGTTTAATTCTAGACCTTCGGGACTGAACCACATTTAATCGAAAAATGCAATATAAATAGCGTATATTCATAGTTTATGTGCTTTGTTTTGCAAATATTTTGTGATTTTCCAAATTATCACCATGATCACCAAGAATAAATTGTGATTTTTTTAGATTCAAATTTAACAACTCAATTTACAATGGATCGATTTTCGCTGAGTGAAGAATTTTTGAAATTCGGAAATCTGTTTAGTGCATTCATTTTGAAACATTTAAACCTGGACAAATTATTTTTTTGCATTTCGTGCAAAAATATATCAACTATTATAGAAAATTCAAGATTTTTTTCATTGTTGTCTTAATCATTAGCGATATTTATTGGATTGAAGCATATTTTTTTGTAAATTTCGTGACATATTTATTCGAATCTCTGTGTTTTAATGTGTGGCACAAATTCCGACGATCTTTGCTCATTATATTTGTTTATAGTTAATCTCCCTTGACATTATTAATTGATCTTTGGAATTCGATTTCATTTACATTGATCAAAATATTAATTTAAATTAAAAATGTAAGTAATAATTTGAGATATCTAACATCGATATAAATTTATTATGATGAGAATCGCAAGTCATTTCTGACAATATTAAATTCTTTACATTCGTATCTTCAAATTTATCATCTTAAATTAAATGTCTTAACAGAAATGTTGTTCCAGTAAATATAAGACAAGAGATGAAATTTAAGAGCAGCTTGAATATATATATGAATTGCTTTATTATACCAAAGTGTTGCATACCATATAATCGTCATTATTCCGTAAATTCAGCGATTAAAGATTTAAATTCATACAATCGATGCATGGAAATGATATGGTAATTTCATTGGAGAATTTTCTTTGTTCGAAATACGCCAAATGTAGTTTTAACTCGCGTTATTTCGTTAGGGCTTGAATTGAATTACTGAGGAAACTTTACGAAAAGCAAACCAAAGAAGAACATCCATTGGACTCCATTGAATTGAGTTCTTTAAAAATTCAATTAGATATTTGCTAATTTCATAAATCATTCTATTTTTTTATTATTTATTTAGGATTAAATTTATTTCGTAAGTAAATTCTGGAGCGCTTTCTTTTAATTTAACTTCCAAGCTCGAGCGAAATACCTGGTCAACGTATTTTATTTAGTGGGTGGAACTTTAAGGCTTTAGTCGGACGAGTGGTTTTGTAGATTACCTTTCTTTTTATGCCTCTACTTAGAGCTTTCTTACGCTAACATACGGAGGTAATTCGCACTTGTTTTAAGTCTGAGGAACAGAAGTGTACATTAAGAATTCATTACTGATTTCTTGCATTTTTTACGCGTGGTTTTATTTATTTATTGAAATTCGGCCTTTTGTGAATCGAATCGTAAGTAATGCAATACGATGGGTCAATAGACAATGGAATCCAAACGCTTTTGATGTGACAAGTCCTAAGAAGAAAAAAAACAAACGTCAATATCAATTTGTGCACCCTGTCGTCGAGGGCGACTTGTAGTTACGTGGTCAGCAACGACTTTGCGAAAATATAAAAGAAGTTTAGACGAGCGAATAGAATAAATGTCACTCTTGCAGCTTTATTGCATTTATGCCCATGTTCATTGATATTCATCTCAGCTCAATCCCTGGAGATTCCATAGTAAAGTATTTACTTCTAATTTGGGCGTGTCTCCGTGGAGTATTTACTTAGTGTCTAATTTATAAAATAATTTTGGGTGTGTGTGTGCTTAAAAGGACACCCCATGATGTGATCCCAATGGTGGTGGCTCACGTCCTTCAAAGTGGATTTAGCTAATGCTCGCAAATCATCCCTCAAGCGATGGCGTTCTTCACCTTTTACATTGCGAAGTTTATTTGGCTCATATCCTTCCCCTACATTGGTCATAAACAATAATTTATAACCCCGGAGAGGCTCGACGAACAATATGTCCGACACTCTTTGAGAATTCTAATGCTCAACCATTTAGAGCGCATTTGCATTTCTTTGTGCGTGAAGATATCCTCGTCGCAGAATAGAGTTTCCACATAGATATTGACTGGCATTCAAACTTTGAGAAATATTTCAAATTAACATTTCTATGTTTAACCTTAATCAAATAAGGCTGAAATTTCTCTAATTGGAAAAATCCCACTTCTGACACCAATGTTTTGTAGAATAAAAGCACCCGGATCATAGAGTCCTCGAATCACACCGCGCCCCCCGTGATCTTCAAGGTGGTCGCCTACTTGGGCGTGGATCAATTTGATATCGGGCAAAAGGTTGATGGTGGTTAGAAGATGACAAAAAACTCGCTGACAGATCACTAATTTATATACTATGTTATAATGTGATAGCAATTCAGATGATTCATAAACATTTTGTCCAAGCATACATATTTGAGGCTTCGAAGACTTATATGGGTCGTGTCAGTCGAATATAAGGTTTATAATCAGACCAATATGCGCCAACATAGTGCATACGCTAAACATCTCGCATAACAAACTGTGTACAGAAACAATATTTTTACTATGCCTATGTTATTCCCGCAAGTGTAAACAATAAGTTGACAAAGCTTTATCGCAATTGGATGAACGGTATGGCAACGCATTGCATACGAACAAACAGATATTAATTTGTATATATTAGAAAATTAGATAATAATGTTTCCAATTGAATCATACGATTAACTGACTTCAACATAAAATAATCGCGATGTTATCCGTAGCTTATTAGCATTAATTGGCATTAATATATTTATCCTATCTTGATATAACAATGCGGGTGGAGGCAAATTTGAAACCACCACATGAAAAATTCCATCCCATAGAAGAGTACTCTAAATATAATCTTATTGCCAAGCTAATATTAGCTTTTTCATGGCTGTTCATGGCATTTTAATTCATGTATATTTTAATTTTAATAATCTAGAATTATATGAAGAAGGGGGAATTGAAAAGTAAGAATTCCTTTGTGTTCTACAGACCTTAGAGATTTACGATGTATGCAAATTTTGGTCTAGACTGGGGAAGGTAAATATCTGCGGGGCAACTTTTTCTTCAGGAGCCTTAAAGTGCTTGTGTAGAAAACATGGCGTCCAATACAATAGAGATTTATATAGAAAACCGACAGACAGACATACTAATAATTTTATTAATATTGATGCAACTTTAATTCTACTTTGTATTTATAATTTTAAAGTGATGAAAGATCGATCAATACTAAGCTATTTAGCATGTCTTTGATAAATCCACAAACTGTTTTATTGATCCAATGAAGTGTTATTCTAATTTAATAAAGAAGACATCCAAATTTGATAGTTTAACCGCAGGGAGTTTTATACGCACCCTTTGCTATTTTTTGAAGTAAGTTTACGTTGAATCGATGAAAACCGATAGTATAGATAAGTAGCGTCTAATTTACATACAAAGAGGTGTGTAAAAAAATACCTTTGCTATCAAGTCGCTAAATTTGTTACATCCGGGTCCTCAAATTTACGGCCTTTCGTTTAGACGCTAAATAGATAGTGCGAAGTATTTTAAAGAATATTGGGGTGTCGGGAAAGTCGTTTTTAATCAAATGAAAGTTTGTCTCTGTGTCTTTTTTATTTTATATTTAGTGGCAGTTTGTTATTGATCTTCCCGGCGGCAGATGGAGGCATCCTGGCCGCGAATCTCACATGCCGAACACGTATTAGAGTCTCCTCCTGTCTTCCTTTAACGCCAGTCTCGTTTTCAGTATCATGTATCTAATTCTTAGATTTTTTCTGATTAAGCTTTTCAGGAAATAAATGTCTCTACTTCGGAAAATTTCGTTCGTGCCATAACTTACATAATGTAATCGCATTTTTCCTCGGCGCCTCTCAATTTGTTCTCGTTTTTTATACGATGGATTTGTGTTTTTGGGGAACTCTTTTGTCTTTTGGGCGGATGGAATTATTTTTCAATATCATGGCGCTGCCGCTTGTCTTCGACTTTAACAAGTTTTTAATTAAATTGTGTACCGGATAAACTCAAAAGCGAACTTCGAAACAGAGTAATGATGCGTACTCACGGATGGTTAATTATTTTTTTGTGATTTTATTTCTATGTCAAAAAAAGTCCTGATCGTATTTTTGGACAACTTTGAAGGCTGTGCAAAATTAATTTATATTATTCGCAGACTGATGTAAATATTTTATAAAAATACTCCGCTGTGTTTTACAAAAGGTTTCTAAAGGCTTCTAAATTTGCGTAACGAACAAGTATTTAATTTTTTGATTAAAAACTTAATTAACCAAAGCTCCAAAGGCTGAAATAAGTTATGAAAATGTTCGCTAGATAAAAATGTAGTTATAATGCGAACAAAAGGAGGATTTGTTGATGGAATGGCAAATATTTAATACTCCAGGAATGAAATAAGACCCATAAGCTTTTTCCTCGTTTAGCGTATTTAATTATTTTCATGGAAATATATTATTTATATTTTCTTAAATAAAATATTTCACATGCATAGTGAAACAATAAATCCCATATTTACTCGAAATTCATATTCAAAAACAAATTTTACTATATGCACTCAAACCTTTTTTTTGTGCGGTAGATGCGTTCCGCGGAAAATCGCACAAAAAAAATTATGACTAATATAGAAAAAGTGTAGTTGGGTTCCATGGATTTTAAAAATCGCATAACTTTGAAAAAGCTATATGTAATATATGCAAAATCGCATAATAAAGTTAATAAAACAGGAAAAAAACAAGGCAATTAAAAAATTACATTTTTGGTTTTTTTTTTGTTTTTGTTTTTTCGCGATTTTTGATGACTTAAAATCGCTCTCTTCTTCGGAAGAAATAGTATAAACAGTGTCAATATCATCATTATTCTGTGTAGATTTTCTCTTTCCAACAATATAATTCATAATTAGTAAATATGTCACTATAGTCCCTAACTCAAAAAAAATATCGAAAAGCGACTGTTTAAAAAAAAGTCATTTTTTGGCCTTATTTTGTCGGTTTTAATTTTTTTAAAATTGTTAAACAATAAATTTTGACAAAAATCTGGTAGGAATAATAGGTTATATAGAAAAGATTCGTATCCAGTTTAAAGTAAAAAAAGGCCCGCGTCACTAAAATAGCTATAACTCCGTAAGTAGTTGGAGTTTTGGAAATTCTTTTGAAAAACGTATTTTTAAAAGTCGAAACATTGGAAAAATGCAAAAAAAGTAAATCAACTAAAAAAAACAGAATAAAGGGCATGATGCAATATGATTTATATAGTCCCAAATTATAATTTTTTACCAAATTTCGGTTAGTGCTGATTAGTTATTTTCTATTTTATCCAAAATATCTCGATAAGTTATCTTTACGAAATATAAAAAAAAATGTTTAAAAATAACTTACCGCATAACTTCGAAATCGCACAAAAAAAGGTTTGAGTGTATCTAGATTTTTGTACTAAATTAACACATCACTCAATAAGTTCGTAAGTTATTTTTGTTTGAGAAATTGTGATTTCATATCTTTTCCGTTTCATTATACCTGAATATTATTTTTATCATTTTATCATTTAATAAATTCACATTGAAACTATACTTCTCAAGATATAACCATGATTTTAGTGAGTTTAAAAAAACTGCAAAATGATGCACGAAGAAGTGTATAAATGGATCTCAGATGTGATTTCAATTTTTAATATCTCTAAATATCCTCACATTTAATTGACGTCAATCGACTGAGAAATTATGCTAATATTTTAGCGAAATTCCGTATGTGTATAGTTTTAACCCTTTGTCGCCCAAATAGTTCATAATTGATTGCAATACATCCTCGATCAGCAATTTAGCAAACAACTATGTGAAAGTATGTGTAATTAAGGTGCGAAGATTTATGTAGCCCCCTTCACGTTGCCCGATTCTAATTTACGTGTTAATGCCCTAATGGTTGTTGAGAATGGTTTTCTGTTCACCGTTAATTTAAAACAGGGCCGGCGCAGGGCCTTCTTTACGGCCCCCGAGCCCTTCGTGCCCGTATTTTTATTTTCCCCGGGCAAATATTTGCACGGGATAAACCTGTTTATGTGAACGCCACCTGTACTCTAATGCCTGCAAAAATATCGAGGATAAACAGAAACACGTAGATCATAGTAAATGGAGAAACGGCCGCTTTATGAACAGACATGTTTTTTATTTTCTGCCATGAAAATGTCACGTGTCCACGTGCCGAAAGATAAATTTATCTTGCCGAAATGAATCGCACCTTTTTGTTGGTTTTCTTTCGGCTCCACGTACGGATGCGACTGCCAACGAAATAGCCATGTCAGAGCAATGTGGATTTGGAAAAACACGTACTTTACATGGAAGCATGTATTTTATTTGTTTAAAAAAAGAGTTTTACTTAGAGACGTTGAAGTTATAGAAAAGAGTGCTTAAATATTTTTTTGATGATTTACATAAAAAACACTCGTGATGACCATGATACAAAAATCCTGCTCATGCTAAATCCATTATTACATTTACTAGTTTTAAACATTTCTCTCATAAATAGGACTTGACGATAAGTATGATTTTTCGGAATGAATTGTCAATTTACTGTAAGAAATATTGAACAACACAATTTAAAAATAATAATTAAATAATCGTTTCGGCATTGTATACTTCATTTACAATTAAATCAAACATGTTTTCTTTCCTTAATTGCAAATGATAGCTTTCTCCTTCATATTATACATTTTCTGCAGACATATCTTTTACAAATCATATAAGATTTAGTTGTTATATTATCTTTGATAAATCGTATCTGACATCTTGGAGAAATTCGTGATATTCTACGGCAAGCTCATCAGCTAATTGTTGCAGAAATTGTCGTCGTGATTTTGTCCACTTGTTTTCTTATTAAGGATCCATGTATTGATATCGGCTAAATCGAGAATACTTAAAAAAATTGAATTTGATGCTGTAATTTTACATCAAATTATCATGCTTATTTGTTATATATTGTGTACATTTACATCTCATTTTTCATCAGATTCTAAATAATTTTGTTCCGCACATCTGAACTTTGTCGGCTTTTACACGTTTGCTTCACTGTGAATCAGAGAAATTTTAAAATTTGTATGAAAATGTTCTGGTACGTATAAAGCTGGTTCCCATTTCGAATTCCATGGATATAATATAGTTAAATTAGTTGGTTAACAAAGCACCACATGCATGTAAATTGCAATGAAGGCGTACTTGAGGTCCAAAGCTAAAGTCCCTCTTACCCCTAGGAAAAATTGATATTTTTCTACTTTGTTTGGCTCAATATATTATTTCCAAGGTTCTTGTTGTTAATTTTCTTGGTAGTTTATTCACTTTTTTCTTTAACCTTTTCGTTAGTGAGCAAATTTAAAATCGATGAAGTCGTTGATGTCAAAATCGCTTTACACCGATTACTTTCTGTCAGCTCCTAATCAGCGTAAGACAATCTTCAATTCGAGGCAGAGTCAATTGTAAATGAAAACTTGATAGTGCATACAAGACCACTTCATTTCTTTACATAAACAATGCACAAAAAATCGATTCAAGTGCTCCTCCTTTAGAAGGAAATGATAATTGGACAAAGACTCGCTCGAGAAGGAGCGAAGAACAGCAAGCAGTTAAATAAACAAACACTCTTGATAACACACAATATTCGGTCGTTTCTTTGCGTAAACAAATAATACACTTGAAATCTAAATCATTATAAGTGGATAAATTTGGGCTTAACGATCTATACAATCATGCGATGCATATGAAGAAGCTATCCGTCTCAGTCTCCCGAACTGCGCTAAGTTCTCTTTGTCTCTGTCCGTCTCGGAGCTTCAATGCACAAGAGTGCTCTTTCTGAATAGTGAAGGTCAAAACGGATATTTCCGTAAGTACTCACGAAAAGGTTAACATACGCACATGCACATCCTAACCTGTGAAAATAATTAACGGTCTTGCACTCTAAACTTTTTTCCATTTCACTTTACACACAGTGGAGATTATTAACTAAAAGTTTATGCTGGGTTTGTGTGATATATAAAAAGTGCTATTGGTTGCTTTATTTTACGTATACACACAATAAATGCGGCGCGGCGCATGCGCGTAGTGTGTTTATATACGTGCGTAGAAACAAATCTGCTTTGTGTTTCACTTTTCGTCTCGTTTGGTCCAATTTGCTCTACCGCACCAATACAAGTTTCAATTTTTAAATATATGATTGCTTGTTTTGATTCACTGATACTTTTACGCGAAGTGTTCAATTGTCGATTATTGTATATCTTTGAATTTTTGGAATTTAATGCGTTTATTTTTTAGTTCTTTCATTAGATGCCAGATGAAATAGCTAAGAACCCATCGAAGTATTGTTTACAAAAGTATAAACGAGCGCCCAACTTTCAGTCGAACTTATTACCTATCGCGTTGAAGTTCATTGCTAAGGCGGCCCGTGTCGGAACTTGGGCGTCGTCAGGCCGGCTTTAGGGCCTAAGTTTACCCACCCCTGTCGAATGGGGGCCTCCGTCGCCCCCATGCTGCCCCTCGCCACCCGCAGCGCGTGAAGGGGCCCTCCCCTCCTTTCCCAAAAACCGGCGAAAAGCTCGGCGAGTGAGGTTAGGTTTGTATCTAGTCTCGTACAAAGAGGTCGATAGACGCACGGCGCGCTCTCCCATATTACAGTCCGACTGTGTGTTTCCATCGTGCACACGCACCCCACTTGACACTCAATTTTTTTGTTCTTCACCTTTTTTGAGTTCTTACTGTTTCGTTAATGAGAGGGTTTTTTAAAAAAGAGTCTTCGAAACGTAAGTTTTGGCACGTTGAAAATTTGTAATCCCCACGCGTCGCAAGGCGCGTGGTCTCGTGGCTTTGTTGTTGCTTTTTTGTTCAATGAATATCATTAGGATAGCTTTCTGTACAAATAAATCGCTTGGTGTTTTAGTATGAAAATATTGAAAGCTTTTAACTTTGGGCTTTTGGCTTGAGCGCTGAAGCCACTCGATGTTGTGCTTTTGTGATATCGACGATCTAAAGCTCGACGTTTAGATCTAAATCCCTTTGGGAAATTTGCATATGTGTATTTGTATCTGTGTGCTAGAAAAACATGTTTGTATTTCTGAATATCCAACCGCATACACCCTGCGCTTATTAAAATAAGTAAACACGTACATACACGTGTAATAATACAAAATTTTACAACAAGCCACGTGCTCTGCATACCGCGCTGTTTGCGTATGCTCTAGTCGTGCTCCTCATAATTCATATTTTTGGTCACACAAGGAAATTATTGTTTTAAGCGGATCCAGAAGGCTGAGGGTGTAATTTATTGTCCTATTCATATTTGTTATTATTTTCGTTATACGTTTCGAAGTAATCTTTTGAAGATCTAAGTCACCATAAAAATGCTTCGAACGAAGACATAAATCAGCAATTTTTCTTTTGTGTTTAAAAAACCATACATATTACACGAAACACTACACGAAAACAGCTTATGCATGCTTTAGATACATATATTTTGAATAAAAATAAATTAAAAACCCCTGAAAAAAATTGTACAAATTATTATTATCATGCTTTTAATGCAAACACAAATATTTTTTATAATATCAATATTTAATCATGTTTTCATCGTCAAAAATATAGATATTTCAAATCATAGCCCTTTTAGCAATTTATAAAAAATTGATTTTATGCATGTATGTGGAAGATCGCCAAATGTTAAGAAATTGAATTTATTGATCTGATGCTTTTTTGTTGATTGCTATATCGTCAAAATCTTTCTATCAGAAGAAATAATTTTAAAGAAGATTGTGTACAATTTTTATTTTAAATTTTCGCTCTTTTAAGTTCTAATTTGTTCTACATGTTCGCAAAAATCTTAAAATTTATTTTGAATCATCTAAAATATTATCGACCAGAATTGGTAATAAATCAAGGTTTTACCGCAGAAAAAGATATTTGCAGTCCTTTTAAAGCAAAAAAGTGGGACAATTTACAGTGTTTCGAATCATATAATTTGATGAATGCATTCGCTGTTGTAAATCTATCGTTTTTTGTTGTTGTTATAAGCACATTTCTGTACTTTTTTTTGGAATTGAACCAATATTCTAAATTTGGTCTTTTAGTACGTTGGTTTGTAAGCTGAGTTAAGATTTTTTAGAAAATTCTTTCAAAAACAAAGTTTTTGGTTCAAATCCTTAAATTCTTAGCGGTATTTTTATATTAATATTTATTTAGATTTTTAAAAATAAAATACACAATTTTGTATTTTAATATATGGTTTTAAATATAAAATGTATCTAAAGTAGGTCGAATGGATGCCAAAACTGAATATGAGCATCTGGAAAAAATCATTGATGGCGTATCTTATTGATTGGGTGTGATTTTAGCGCCATAATTCCTAAGTCAGAGAGGTGTTCTACACTTTTCATCAAATGCAATTAAGGCTAATAGTATTTTTTCGGATGGCTCCAATTCTTTCGACTGTTGAATCCCCTCGATGGCTTTCATAAGCACGAATCGCTCTGAATAGCCATTGAAACTTTTTTCAGCCTCATTGAATTAAGTTAGTCGATTAAGCAAGCACGTTTTTCGTGATTGTCGATCAAAATGAACCGAAAGCGACGCAAAACGCAGAAGCGATCGTTCGCGTGAAGAGTTATATTGTGATTGGATTCGAAGGTGTGGCCACCCCCGTGTAATTGATCATTATGCGCCACCCACTCCCCAAAGAATGACTGCCGATTGTATTTTTTTTATATCAAGATATGCGTGCTCCTTTATTGTTTCTGACGGCTGATGAATGATTCCTGGAAACATTCCACGCCGTAATGTGTGATTATAGTGAGTTGTGACTACCAAATTGGTGTTTATAAGAGTTCCGCAGTGGAGGATGTTTTTGATTTATGTCCGGATTGGTTTCCATTTTATGGCGAGCGTCGCCTATAAAATATAACGACTGTCAAGAAAAATTGATGATGCAAGAAATATGAAAAAGCGATCAATCTATCCTAGAGCTATAGGTACATTGATGAGACATTTGAGGCTCTAAACGTATTTATTTTAGCTTTAGATTCGGATTCAATCAAAGATCATATTCACATTCAATCAATCGCATATATCATATTGTATATAGAGTTAATCGAATGAATTGTGCTGATACGTGATCTTATATTAATATTACTAGACAGACGACATTGAGAACCATAAGCTTGTCTACGTCGAAATATCTCAGCAAAATCTGCAAATGTTCGTAAATTCAATAGAGACTCCATGATTGCAAGCATTCAATTAGTTTATATTCCAATTTTAACAAAGCATAGGTAATTATTACAATGAAAACGTATTGTTTTGTTGATAAAAATACGTTCGTATTTCTTATACGAGAAAATCTTTAATAGTGGATTCATTAAACTGAATAGATTTGGTTGAATACTAATTTTGAATGGCTCCTTAAAAATCCATTGTGATAAATTCTAGACCAAAGATTTTCAATCAATTAAATTATGGAAAAGTTGCTTGTAAATTTATTCTACTAAAATGTATTCATAATCATAAATGAATCATGGTACTTGAAAAATATTAGGAATTGTATAATAAATAATTCTTTTAAAATTCTACCATACAGTAAATGGAACCTTCCCTTTAAAAAGTCACTGTTTTATGCGACATTGGTTCGAATACATTTTAACCCTTATAGATTGACTCTATCATATTAATGGTGTAGTATCCGCATAGTGCTAATACGGCAAAAATCTTACCATTTGAAAAAGGGTCTAAAAATGTATGTAAAATGTTAAAAAGTATTTATGTGTTCTTTCAACACGTTGTTCAATTTTAAAGCGAAAATTTAGATTTATATACACTCAAACCTTTTTTTATGCGGTAGATGCGTTCCGCGGAAAATCGCACAAAATAGGCTATAACTTACATAGAAAAAGTGAAGATGCGTTCCATAGATTTTAAAAACCGCATAACTTTGAAACAGCTATATAAAATATATCCAAAATCGCATAAAAAAGTTAATATAAAAAAAACAGGAAAACAATAAGGCAATTAAAAAATAACATTTTTGGTAACGTTTAAAGGACGTTTTGCATCATTGGTAAAATTTTAAGGATATCTGGCATCTCAATTGCCAGACATTCACTAGAGAAATACTGATTATTTTAATTACAAACTGTCATCGCTGTATGATAATTTTCGTTGCGATTTTCGATATGACTCAAAATCACTCTCTTTTACGGGAAGAAATAGTATATCCAGTGTCAATGTCATCATTGTTCTGTGTAGATTTTCTCTTTCTAATAATATAATTCATAATTAGTAAAGATGTCACTATAGTCCCTAACTTCCTAACTAAAAAAATAAATCACAAAATGGCAACTGTTTAAATCAATTCAGTCATTTTTTGGTCTAATTTTGTCAGTTTTATTTTTTTTATTTATTTTATTTTAAGCTTAAAAATTGATAGTTTCAACGGTATCAATCATAAAACTGGCAAGCCGATACAAACAACACTTTCTCGAGGAAAAATTAATCCGAAGATGAAGTATAGAAGATTTTTTAATTCAGAAAGCTGAAAAACTGTCAATAATAAAGTGAAAGTAGCCTGAAGAAAGCTCTTTTTTGAAAAAGATATTTGAATATTACTTTATATTGCAGATAATTAACAAATAAAGCAAATGTATTTTGTTTAATAGGAGTTCAACGACAATAAAGAGTAACAAATTTGAAGTATTTTAATGTTTTCCTATAAGCTCAAATCGAAAATTAACTAAGACATGACGTTTTAAATTAGTAACATTTGGTAAACCCTATACAATGTATTCGCAATATAATTTAAATCGTTGATATGCCTTTAATGTCGTTTATATGTATGTTAAGTAAATAAACAATAGTGTTTTACATCGGTGGCATTTTTAAACTATTTAAGTATTTGAAATATTATAGTCCATTTTCTAATATGTATATCAAATCCATTGCAAAAAGTCTTTATAATTATCTGCCAAATGACGAAATTTACGCTATGCTCACAAATTTTAAGGATCAATGTAATTTAATTAGCTTGTGCACCCAGACATTTCTGCAGGATTCAATGAACTCATTTGAATTTGGCAGTTAAACTTTCTCAAATACTATAATGAAAGCTATTTTATAGCAACTCAATGTGTGAACACTTTAATATGGACATAATTAAAAATTAATTGATACCTTAAGAAAAAATAATTTGTTAAGATATGCATCTTTTATGGTCAAATAATTAATTTGTGTATAAATTGGTGCATAATTAACTTCTTGCGTTGTTTTTAAAGAGCATTAAAAGCATATCTGGAATGTCGTGTTGAAAACTTTGATGTGGTATACGTTTTTCGCTTAAAACTTTATTTCTGAGCAATTGAGACCTTATCGTTATTTACATTTACACCACAAAATGTATGGGGAATGAGAACATTTTTATTTGGCGCAGGAATTAGCACTGAATTCGAAGATATACGAAATATCGATGTATCAGCATCCGATATTTGACAACTAATTAATCATTAACTGTCAACGCATACAGCCGCGTTATTCATTTTGGGTAATAAATCAATTTGTTTTTAGTCCGCCAACGCCCACAGAGGAATAATCAAATATCATAATACGTCGTTCGGTAATTAATACGGCAGATAAGTATGGTCGCTGTTGGAAGTCGGCGACATCCGCCATAGATCATTTTTTCGTATATCAATCATGGAGCAAAATCAAAATTTGTATTGTAGATCGGGACCGACGTAACTGTAATGTACGACTGGGGAATATTTTAAACCATTTTACCGACGTCATTGAATAGCTCTTCGTACGTATCTCGGGGGGTGGCGATACGACGTCCAGTTTTTCACGTGTGTGTTTTATGCCACCCCCGGGACGCCTACCCTCGCTTATGTATCTCTGCAGAAGCCAGTAAGCCGCCTATGAATACCGTGTCTTTCCGATGAATTTTTTCCTTAAGTGTTTCTGAGCGAATCCATCTTGCGCCACGTGGATTTCCATCTATCTTTGTCACATGGACGATTTTTTTATCCCGACTGAACGGATCGGGTTCTGCCCAAATACACGTGTAAATGAAATATGATCGAATCGAAGCGCTTTTTCAGCGTCGGGTTTTACTATTGAAAGCAGAAAAGGATTTCTATAAAAGCATATTTCGAATGTACATGTATGAATGTCTAAGAACGGCGCTATTTTAACTGGATTTCCTTTTACTAAGCAATACCGTAGAAACTTGCAGTCGCATCTAGGACTCGTTTCATTGAAAAGTTTCAGCAAATATAGCTTTAATATTACCTTGTTTTATGCATTTCATTCAAAATTACACTTAGTTTCCCTTTGACTTTGTCATTCTATTAGAATTCAGTGATAGTGATATTAAAATATTCATTCGAATGCCTCTCTGGCATCGTTGGCTAGTGATTCTCTAATTTTATATTTATTTAAATCTTCAAACCCATCCTTTTTTGCTGAATTTAATGTGGTGCAATATAGTCATGGAATAAAGCCAAATCCACTGTAACTCTAAAAATCACAAAAAAACATAATTGCGACATTTTATAGTTGTATTCCTTATTGTGATTTCAATATACCATTTCACTGTAGATCAGGATATTTTTATAATAATTGATCAACTGTTCTTTAACTTGCAGGATATGAACTTCAAACTGGGTGCGAATCTTTTCTATACAACCCTCTATTATTCCTATGAGATTTATGTCAAAAAATAATTTTCAACTATTTAAAAAAAAATAAAACTGACAAAATTGGACCAAAAAATGACTGAATTTTTTTAAACAGTCGCCATTTTGTGATTTATTTTTTAGTTAGGGAGTTAGGGACTATAGTGACATTTTTACTAATTATGAATTATATTTCATAATTAGTAAAGATGTCAAACATCCTTAAAATTTTACCAATAATACAAGACGTGATTGCGATGCGATGCGTGATGTGATTTTCGATATATTTTATATAGCTGTTTCAAAGTTATGCGGTTTTTAAAATCAATGGAACGCATATTCACATTTTCTATGTAAGTTATAGCTTATTTTGTGCGATTTTCCGCGGATTGCATCTACCGCACAAAAAAGGTTTACGTGTGTATAGTTTTATATAAGATACATTTTGTTTGAAGTATAAAAATGATTGCCGTAACACAGTCACAGTAAGAAATCCAATGAGGCATACTGTCATTCTTCCGTACCATTTAAATGTTAATCCAGACGATTAAGAATGGGATTCTTATAAGAAAACTTTTATACTACCATTTGAATAATTAAGCAGATGAGCATTCTCCATTTTAATCTTATAATTTAAATAGGTTATATGTATAATTATTGGGTGAAATTTTACATTATAATAATGAATTTGGTTCGTTGGTTGATCTTTTTTTCTGTTCAATGTACAAATTTAGCACGGTATGTTTCGTTCGCAGTTTTGTCAAATCCTGCTGACGAACAACGCTAATCATCCCTCTCATTAATTATGCTACCCTTCCGAGATTCCGTGCGTACATATTGTTGTCTTATTGTGTCACGCTTGTAGCACTCAATTCAATTGCGTTTTCATAATTTATGATGTCTGCTATTTTTCAAATAAAAAATCTTTACAAACTTCCCGACGACTTAGGGGTGGAAAAGTTAAAGTAAAGAACATAAATGCAGGGCCCGGTCGTAAAAAATGGCCGCTGTCATGCATTTATCACTGTAATGGTCCGCCGGAAGAAGTTGGAATGAATGACAAAATATACTTTAAGGTGGATAATCCTCAGAGATTTGTCTCGGCTTTTCACTGATTATATTCACTGAATAAAATTATCCTTTTTTGTATTATTGAATCTTTTTATAGTCGAAAGAGTTTATATTTTGGGTCCGAATATGACTCGCAAAATAGCAACGAGCTTAATTCTGCAGGGTGGCGTAGAGGTGCATCCAGGATGAGATTCGATTTCGTTTTTAAAATTATTTATGGAATATTATACATTTAGAAAATGCGTTCTCCGGCGCTGCTTGAATAATTAAAGAGCATCAGCTAGTGAGGGCCGTTTGGGATAAAAAGGTGCGAGCGTCGAAAATTTCCACGGTCCACGTGGGGAGGTGTGACAATTTTTCGCCCCTTTTACAACTTTCAGCTGTATGAAAACGTCCAGCAGCATGAAAAATACTTGAGAATGAATCAAAGGGCTGAAAAAGCGTTCGCGCGTCGACGGCCGGCGCGATCAGCTGTTGCCGGCCCGTTTATTGATCCCGGCGGAGAAAGTGAAAGAGTGAGGGTGCCCTCCCCAAAAACTACCCCTAAAATCAGAGGTGCAATCACCAAGAGCCGTGACACTTACCCGGTACCTGATAAAATACTCACACCTTTTGTCATGTCCGTCATTGAGTGCTTATTTAAGACACAACTATTTCCAATGCTTGTAATCTGTAGTGCTTTTGAGATTTAAACCGGCCTCGCAATAAATGGAGGTTTCCTATATATTGAATAAATTCTTCTTAAGATGCCATATTCATTATGTACACAAATTCCATAGGAAAACATTTAGGGGAAGATTTTTTCTCGTGGTGAATTTTATTTGAATAAGGATTTTAGGTATATATTTTAGGTACCAAAATATTGCATAAAAAAACTTGTTTTTAATTATGCGTTAATACCAGAAAATTTACAGAAATTTAGTGATAACATTGGCATGATAGATAATGGCATTCATTGTCAATTGAGCTTTGGAGATGATACAGCTTAGGGCGTACCACATGAAAGTTCGGAATTCATAGGTGAGATATACTAAGCCATAATTTTTATAAGACAATGTATTTAGTCAAAAAAATCTCTAATAGCTTTTCAATAGTCTTTTTCCATCAAGAAAATGATTTACTTATTCCATTTTTATAAAAGTCCACACTTTTAGATCCAATAAATTCTTCGTCTCGTCTTAGTTTTGGAACTTTTTATTCCTTAAAAAGTTCTCTAGGTGGTGAAAAATGTGAAAATCTATTGAAATAAGTCTGGTGAAAATGTTAGATGCATTCTACTGAATTATTTGTTCACTATATAGTAACATTGAGCTCTTTTTGGTGCATTGAAAAGTTTGGTACCCTGGAGATTTATAAGCATTCGGCCACTGTCCATTTTTTCCTTCTGTTGTGTAAAATCTGTTTCTCAGAATTTGGTATTATTGAAGCTAATAATACCATTGTTAATTTAGTAGTATAATTATTTGATAGTCAAACTTGTAACATTTCTCAATCACGGTTGATCTTTGACTAAATAAAAATCCGAATCTTCATGTGGAACTATGTAATAGCTTGTAGATACGGCGAGTCATTCTTGTATATAAATTTTAGATGATATAAAATATTACTATTGTCAACTCTGTTATCATTAATATTTAATCATTGTTTCTATACCTGAGAAGATTAACTCAGCATGATCATTGTGTTCAAAAAAATATTACTGAATGAGATGCAAAACTTTGAAATGTTTCTTTTCATTAAATATACAAAAAAATCTGTCAACAAATTTGCACATTTAGATGCTCAATATTAATATTTAACACCGTTTTTATTATTTTTATATTAACTTGTGGTAAAATTCATGATTTAATAGCATTAAGTAGTAATGAAGATTGCAAAACGCCAAAAACCAAATCATTATTTAAGATAAATTTGGGTTTAAATTTATAGAAAGTTTGTCCCGTATCTGGATAGCTTGAAAACACCTGCCAATAGGGTGTCCCACCCTCTTATCTTCCCTTCATACACCTCTACTACTTACCCTTCTCTCTCTGTGTCTCCATTCACCTCCTACCCCAGGGCCAATTCGAGGGATGCAACCGCGCCCCCTTTGCAACCACCCTCCTCAAGGGCTCCAAGAAAGGGACCAGTTCCGTAGTAATATTGAACTTGGGACCACGCTCTGGGAGTAATGACACTTTACATATGTTATCTTTATTGTACAAAAATGTCTGCACGAAACTCATTCCACAAATTCGTCAAGCATAATATATCATGTCGCTTTTAATGCAATCGAATTATATCTCATCCATATAAAAAAAATATATTCATACATTGCTATGGAGGGCGGTATAATGAGTTATAACAGTCGATAGATAGACGCAGCTGGAAAAGATTGGCGAAGTCGAAATACTTGAAGATCCCATTTCGCATTGTACTGTACGGAGTCAAGGAGCGTAAAATTGACTGCTTCACTCTTTTCCTTTTTTTCTTCGGCGTAATAATAAATATATAAGAAATATGTGAATCGCCCTTTTCGGCTAACTCTCAAGGACGCACATTTGATGATACTAATCGATAGCAAATAATGGTCCCTTGCGATAAATTCGGCTTTATGAAGGGTCAATTCCGAAAAAAGTTGCAAGCTCCGCACTGGAGCTGTGCCTCCTCCATGCTCTGTGGAATTTGTAATCAACGTATATTTAAGTATGCAAACCGTCTGAACTTTTAATTACGCCTCCACTCTCGTAATAATTATGAAGTGTATTAAGAAAGCTACACGTTTATGGCTGTAGAGTTTTAAAATAGTTTGGAATTTATGAATTTCAACCCCTGGAATTTTACCTACTGGTAACAATTAGTTTTTTTTTCGAGGCATCTAATATTGTATTGTAATAATACATCATTTTCTGAAAATAATCTTATATTTTATTTTCATATATTCTTATAATTTTACGAAATACTTTCATAACTAACCGCAAGAGGCATTTGATTAATATGTCCATAATCCTATATTTGGAATAATTTTTTAAAATTTATTTCCTTTTGTTAAGAGTTCAAATAATAGTTTTGGCATAAATTAAGAACGTTTTAATTATTTAAAAATCTCCATTTTGTCAGGATAATAATAAAATTGATAGGTTGCTCAAAAGGGTTAAAAAAAACAGTTAGCCCAACAAAGTTGTTAATAAGGATGCGCAAGATTGCATGTTTAATGCATTAAATTTACTGCAGTAAGAGTTGCAAAGCGCAATTTATTCTATTTTGGAAAACCAACTACTAAAATAATTAAATTTATAAATATAAACGAAAATAATTAAATGGTTTTACACTAATTTCCAAATGATTTCAAAATATTGTATATAAAATATTTCCATAATTTAGGCGATTTTTCAATGTATAAATTGCTATAAAAACATGTTCATATAAATAAGCATTTAAAAATATAAATCAGTGTTTTCAATCTTACCAAACGGCAATTTAGCAACCACAAAGAACATTGTTGCAGCTAAACCTCTAACAAGAAAATGTAATAATAACTTGTAATCCTGTAAGATTGATATTACTAACAAAGATTTTGTTGATGTTGATTAAAAAATGTATTTCGTTATGAAGAAAAAAATGAAAAAAATCATCACAAACATTCCGTTTCTTAGTTCGAATCTTAAACGAAAATTTCTTTGATTTATGGAAGCTATCAACTTTTTTCAGTTTGTAAATATTATCTTTAAAAGTCCAGCATTTGAAAGAAATTTGTTAATTATAATTGCAGCTTATACCTTATTACAAGAACAAATAAATAGATCAATTACTTCAATGAGACGTTGAATAATATCTAATGGAAATTATAGTTTTATCCATTTTTTCCCTAAATTTATATGCGCTTTTAGTACGATTCTTTAAATTTGCTATATTTCGTTGCATAAAATTTCCAAGTCCAATTTTTCTATTAAATCTTAATATTTTCATATGTAATTTTTTACGCAATATTCCATGATATTAAGGGGGGCAATTTCTTTAGACTAACCCCTTATAGTGCTAATTTATTTTATTTTTTTAAAAGCAAAATAGCGGAGTTATAAGTTATTCCATTAGGCGCCTTTTCTCGTAATATCAAACGCCTCGCCACTTGTCGAAGGTTTCCTGCTGAACTGAAATCGGAAATATTTTATGATTTTTAATATGTGTAGGCAGTCAACTAAGCAAAAACAAAAATAAAAAAGTATAAAATTAAAACAAAATAGTAGGTTTTTTAGTTAAACTTTCATATTTTTTACCATTTTCTTGATAATTTTTACCCCAAAAAAATCATTTATTTACGCAAAAACCTTAAAACATTAGCTTAGTTGACTAAATCATATTATAGTGAGAAATATCCCAAAATTTCAGTCAGATCGATCAACAACTTTTTAAGCTACAATTGGCGAACATTTTGAAAATGCAGTTTTGTGATAATATCGTTTAAAGTTTCAATCCGATAAAACTATCAATTTTAGTGACTTACCGATCAAGCAATGATTCCAGATGCGTATAATAGATCAACAGCTTTCTCAAAAAGTTGATTATCTTCGACTAACTGTTGTTTTCGGATTATACGAGCTGCTTTTGTCTCAGAAAGACTCTTACAGTTTTACTTCACTACCCGCGTTTCATCGGTATTTTCAACAAAGACTGTTCAGTAGGTGCTAAAAATTATATTTAATGTATTCATCTTCTTCAAAATGAAGCTGTAGTTGTTATTAAATATCCCAGTAGCAATGTATGTTAATATTTCAATGATTTTTACATCAGAATGCAGATGTTTTGGAGCCAGTCACCAAACCATCAAGTTAAAATTTTCATTAGCATTTTGAGTATGGCCTCTCAAGCATCTTTGA
Organism: Stenopsyche tienmushanensis; assembly: GCA_008973525.1. Classification (NCBI taxonomy): domain Eukaryota; kingdom Metazoa; phylum Arthropoda; class Insecta; order Trichoptera; family Stenopsychidae; genus Stenopsyche; species Stenopsyche tienmushanensis. The sequence continues at coordinate 1,690,481 of WACJ01000402.1, forward strand.
AGTAATTCATCCCTAAACAAATCTTTATGAATTGGTAAGAGATGCTGTTTTATCTCTTGGCCAAAAAATGGAGACAGATCTTCAAGCTTTGGATATTTTTTAAAGCAATGGTTTTCTGCCATTTTGCACCAGCTTTTGACTCCAGACTCTCAATATAATGTCTTTTTTTAATTCCTCGAACTTCTCTACCTTTCGTTCCTTTATTAAGATATTTTGACATTTTTGCTTCGACAATTCAACCACACACGACACACACAACTGTCGAGCTAAACTTGTCTTCAAGCAACTTCGAGCTGACTTATAGCAAATTTAATTTCGCATACCTACAGTTAGAGATATATGAGTGCAATCTATAACTTTGTAAATATTTCATATTCCGATTTTTCTCTTTTATGGAATACTCTCAATATGTTATACTTTCGAAACATGCAATTAAAAAAAACTTTTTTTAATGTTATAAAGGGTTTGTCCCCCCCCACCCTTAAGTATATTTATAAATTACAAAATCCATAAAAATATGAGACTTTTCTGCGACATTTTCAAGAATTTTCTTCACTATTTCAACGGGTATTCTATTACAAATGCGATGCTTTTCTGATATGATTTTTTTTTAAATACAGACATCCAGACGATCGAATCTTTTATACAGCGTTTCAGACTTATTGCTATATAAAATATATATAATGGCGAAATACGAGATGTACCGAAAAATGGCGTAGTTTGACATGGATCTTAATGGTCTTTTCAGCCACAATGTAATTCTTTGTTTGTACGACCTTTGTGTTACTGTTTTAGTATTATTGTATCTTTCTGCTGGTGCCCAAAACGATATATTTTATTCATTCGACTCTATTCGTATGTATTAAGGTTTGCTTTGGTGAAATATCTGTATAAATGTAATCTAGTCCATTATCTAAATTTAAATTGAGACAATATACATTTGTGCCGGATATTGTTGTTTTTAGATATTTTTGTATATTAATGATTTTTGTATTGTTCAGAATATTGAATTAAATGGTTTTTATTGATGTTTTCAGACGGTCCTTCGGGAATTGGAGCAAAAGAAACCTCAATTGGACGAGCTTGTTCATACGGCCGAAAGCCTCAAGGGGGCTGATAACCGTCAACAATTGCATGGAAAGGGTGAGTTTTGTATATATTTGGATATTATTATAAGAAATCACACGTGGATGTATTGCCAAAACGACGTCACTTAATGTTATAGTGCTTATCGTTAAAAAAGAGGTTAAATTTCTACGTCCACTCGCTGGGAAAAAAAATATTGTCCATTGGGAGGAGCGTGTAAAAAAGCCATTGGAGGCTTTCCTAATGGCCACCACTAATCAGTGACCATAAACAGTGAACATGGAACGCTTTATCTTCTAAAATGAAAGGGGAAAACTACTCTCTGCAGAAGTGAAAGCCTTATGTTGGAAAAAAAATGAAACTGCGTATGGAAGCATTGTCCTGAGAGAGTCTTCATTAAATATTGATCGCTTCACCTTTTTTCTTACACTTCATCGTATATTTCTTTTGATGGCAATGTTGTGATAATATTATATAAACATGGAAAGCTTTCTTGCTTTTCTTATATTTTTTCTCACGGGGTATTCCTACTTTTGCTCTTGAAATATTACATTGAAACATCGTCCGTATAATAAATTTTAATCACAGTCCAAAACGCTTTGAATTCATATATTCTTTGCAATACCCCCAGTATAGATTTTTTACCCATCGGACGAACTTTGACTTTATGTAGGATGTTACGATTGTTTCCGGTGTGGATCTACTGCTTTTTTATCAACCGTGGAAATCGGAAATTCAGTAGCCTAGAACTTGCAATCTCTTTGACCGGATATTGACTCGTTTCACCAGGCTATCTGTATTTATATATATATATATTTTATAGCTCTACTCAGTATATTATTATAGATCTTTTTCCAATACATTTTAAATGGAAATGGTTTGTTAAACGAATAAAAATGATATTCCCGTTCGTAATGTATCGTTTCGTATTTATTCAATAAACGTTCGTACAATCGGGTTATATTTTTCGATCGCAATTTTTCATTCATTCAAAGAAAAACATATTTAAATTCACTGAATCGTAATTTGTATAATTGATGCAGACATTGAAGATTAAAATAGCAACGTTCCATGAATTAATTATAACAATATCTCATAATAAATAGACTATATCGGCGCTGTTCTTTGAATTTGTGCGATGTAACAAAGTGGGGTATGATTTTTTTATTTTTAAATTCCTGTAACGATAATTTTATCTGCTATCGTAAAAGCATGTCTACATTATTATACATTTTTTTGCGGAATGTGATCTTTCTTTTTTCGGGATTTAAATAGTCTCGCATTTTGGTCGAATTTTTCATTACTTCGTACGTCTCGCAACTTAAAGCTATCTTTTATATTTTGGCAAAAAAAAGAGCACAATCGCAATCCCCCGGGCGCTTAAAAGCTCCCGATTACGCTTTTACAGTTTTACTAGATACCGTTTTGAAAATATTAGTACAGTAAAAGATCCACGTCTCCTGGACGTGACGAAATGTCTCAAAGCTAACACTTCTATTCGTCATGTATCTGTTTTTATTTTTTAAAGAAGAAACGACTCCAAAAAAATATATATATATGGAATTTTTTTTATTGATGATTTTGTATCTATAATGTATCTATAATGCTATGAATGTAGTATTTTCTTTTGTAGAAGGTTTTTTTAACTCATTTTTGTTCGTATAAGCGAAATGCTTTTTTTGTAGTTTAAAGGGAGAAACCGCATTAGAAAGCTGATTTTTAGCGTTTTTAACAGAATAGGAGTTATAAGATTCTTCCCATGGAAGGTCTCCATCAGAGTTTACTGCTTTGGTACAATGTGAAAATCACAATTTTTAATTGAAATCAATACCATATTTTAATTTTATTAGCAAAAGTTTTAACTGAAAAAGGAAAAAAAAACATGTTTGAGAAATTTTTAAACAAAATAGTACGATTTTTTAACAATTTTTTGCATCTTTCTTGTAATAAAAACCTGTGTCTTGTGTTTAGCTTTGAATTTTTATAACTGGTTCCAAAATATTTATTTTATGATACCATAAGTTGAAAGCCACCGTTATATTTATGTATATCTATACAGTAAATCCTTGTGAAGGCACTCAGATAATTTCGTGTCAATCTGTACTTCGGTTTAAGAATTATACCGATTTTTACAAATGAAGCATTATTTTGCAAATTCTTCTAAAGTCATCTGGACTCCAGGCGACACGGCTCTAGAGGTATTAATTTGTGTTATAAGCAATATAAGAATTTGATTGGTAAGTGCAAAATTTTACCAACTGTCCGATTATTAATTCATTCTATCATACGATCTATCATATGATATATACAAATATATAAATATTATAGAAAATACTGTTTTTATTTTTACAACTCCTGTTTATCCTGTTCAAACAGACTTCCTTTACATACATGAAATGCATGTTATTTTTTACAGGATAGGACTCTGTAAAAATGCAAATTATTCGTGGAAACTATAAATAAAACAATTCCTTTGTATTCGTTAAAATAAAATGTTTATCTGGTATAATAGGCGTTATTCTCGTTGATTTCTATGAAAAGACTGAAGATCACCGCAATAATATATTTGTTTTTCCGCATTTATTTCCTCTCATTTTTTCAGCGTAAGAAATTTCATTACATGTTAAGGAGCATTTCCTGGATTTTTTTGGCGTTCCTTATTAAACATTCAATATTGTCCCCGCGTATGATATTTTGTTTTTCACTGCGCCGCTTATTGCGCCCTCTTTTTTCGTCACTTTTCGCTCTTCAATCGACGCCCTCGAGGCTTCAAAAGTTTTTAATCAAGGCCCAGGATCTGTGTACGAAAGTCTCAGCCTGAGTATCAGGCACAAAAGATATTTAAATTCGGAATTATATTAGCTACAAATCAAATTTGTGTGCGGAACGCCCTCGTTATATTCTTAACGAGGCCCTTTTGCGTAATGCCATTTTTGAAACAGGGCGTAGAAACAATTCCTGGAGCGTTTCTTTCCGTTTTTGTAAATTAGCATGTGTGCCTATGAATGGGTATGACGTGATTTGATAATATTAATTGTTGTCTTGTAGTGGAACAATTCACACACGCAATGCATGCGAGCTCATACGCCTCAGTTATATATACGATCATGTCCATGAATGCCTTGTCCAAATGTATGTATGATTCCGCAATTTGTCGGTCTTATGTAGAATATATCATTTCATTCATAACATATATACAGGCAAATTTTATCACGCTTTCTGAAGCAAACTGAGAGTATTTTGCATGTGCTTTCATGCAATCTACATAAAATATTCCAGTACAAAAATACATTGTGAAGTTGTCCTTAAACAAAACCATCATATTATAATGCTATGAATTTAAGACATTATACATTATAATTATAATGCTTAATTTCTTAGACACTAAACGACTATAAAGCCCATGTGAATTCAAGCGACTTTTCACTGTATTTTCTGATCTTTGATCTGATTTTATTCAATTTTACAGCCAACTAAAAAGCCGTTAGACGGCACTCATATTATGAAGTAGTCCTTAGTATCCATAGTAGATTTTGTGCGATCCGGTCTTATCCTGACTTTAAACGTCCTAGTCTCTTGATGTTTTTTTTTATTGTGCACCCTTTTGATAGGATTTTTATCATAATTATTAAGAGGAAACCAATTCAAGAAATTACGATGTTTACAGCTTAGAAATGATGTATTTCGTGACTTTTTTCATAATATTTAATACAAAAGCTGATTTTTTGTCCATTGAGCTGAAGCTCTTATGCAAAGTGGTATACACCGTTGATTATATATATTTTTCATACAGTCTCGATGGTTTTGTACCCTCTTTAACAATCCTAATATTCACAAAGACCGAAAGGAAACACCGCCGGATAAACTTTACTCTAACGAGATGACACGAAGACAAGTCGCACCTGCGACCGGAAATTTTAAACTCCTCCACGCGGTATCTGCTCCTCTTCCAGAACACATTCCCGAGAAAACTCCCGGCAATATATGGCATAATAAAGTCGTATAATCGTACGTATTAAAATGAAAAATAAAATATGTCTTTGAATTTCCCGCCGCATTTCATTATCGCATTTTTTCGTTCGCACGTTTCCCTACTTCCATTAATGTATATGCTGCGGACAGTAAATTTACTCCGCACATGGAATATGTTATCAAATCTTACTCGGATATTTTTCTTTTTTTTTGGGCGTATGAAAAAATTCGCTTCCGCATTGAAATGTTGGCAAATTGAGATGGGAGAATAATAAAAGCCTCTCGTATGCTGTGATTTGAGCGGGATTTTTATTGCAAGATGAGTCCCAAACGCACAACAATATGCATTACCGTTTGTTATATTTATTCCAGAATTTATTTAAAAACTACCCAACTATCGCCGATTTAGATAAAAGCAATCATAATTATTGGACTTTTCAAATTAATTAAAGTATATTTTGTAAAATATGACGTAGAATAATCTTTTAAATTATTAATTATTTGTAACAAATCCAATATGTTCAACTTGTATCAATTAATTGTACTATTCAATCATATTTTATTTTAAATTAAGTGTCCAGATATGGATTCAGCAAAAAAACATCTAATAACCCCGATGCAATTAAAAAAGGCAAATCAAAAAAGCAACAAAAACAGTTGTTTTTAGTATAGTTTTATTTTAAATTATGTTTAAAAATTTTGTCTCAAAATTTGCAGGTGAGTTTTTGTCAACGGAAACCTCATGTCATTCTCATCATTTAATTTATTTCTATCTTTTAAAGGAAAAAGAGTTGTAAATCCACTCTCCCAGAAATATGTACACAATGGAACAAAACTCGAAAAATATGAATGATACATACCACACCAGTATTGTGTGAGCAATTTTTCATTAAACATGTTACGTGCCGAGGAATCATTTCGCAAATCGAAGAAGTCATCTTGTAATTCATCGGGATTGGTGGTTAATTCAAGGGTAGCAGAAAATGGATTTCGTATCAATGTATTTTCTTTTTCTTTCAGCTCAGGGAATTAACGCCGAAGTTCATTTTCAAGGGATTCGGATGCCTAGAAATCTCCTCCTTAAAATTTTAATTTTTCAGATTCACATTTCACATTAAAACAGATTCATCTAACGCGCTGTAGAGTTTCTCAAACATTGCAATGTTTCCAAGATTTATTTTTCTTCGCCAGTTTTGCAGCTTGGATAAAAATGCCCTGAGATTATCGTGGCATGCGATTATATTCGTTTCCTTTCGCTGAAGTTCCAGGTTAAGCCTATTTTGCTGTTCTAATATATCTGCTATATATGCTACTCTTTTCAGCCAAGCTTTGTCGATAAAATTTATCAAAATGTCATGTTTCTCTTGCACTTCCAGGAAAAACTCGATTTCATCTTTCAATTCAGACACGATTCACATTTCCTTTCAACAAGCAGCGTACTGCAGTGCAGAAAAGAATAACATCGTGATCAGAATCCAAGTCTTTGCACAGCTTTCTAAATAGACGAGCGTTAAGAGCTCCAGATTTGATATAATTTACGATTTTAGAAGAGTCTCAGTTAAACTTTATGGGGAGCTACTTCTTTTACTTTTTATTGAAAGCCCGATTTTGACCCACACACGTTTTTTCCACTTTAATCTTCCAGTCTCAAAAATGGTATTTATCTTTTATATAATATCTTCCATTTTTGTAGTAATTTCAAGTTTACTACACAATAGGAACTCTTATTTGATATCATCTGAATTAATGTATATCACGAAGACGAGCAACGGAGCACACGAGCTTACGTCTGTTGATCCATCAACTTGAAAAGAAGACAATGGTGAAATCTTGATTTCATTTAAAATCTACTCTTTAATGTGTTGCTTAGCAATTTCCAATGCGACTTCATGTAATGCTTGAACTGATACTGTAAACCATTGCTGAAAACATCCTGTTCGATCAAGTCTGATGTTTGCAACTAGTTTCATGCCAACGAAAGAACTCCAAATCCTTTTTAGTGTGTTCTGAATGCTTCGCCTCTGAGTGACGTTTGAGTTTTGAAGGTTTCATAGACTTATGACTGAGAACAACTTTGCACAATACGCATTATAGCTTCTGCATTTCATTACTAGTCAAGTTAGTAAACTCAAATTTCAGATATTTTTCTGAATACTTAGGTTTTTTTCTTATTAAAATAAAAATTGCATCTCAGTCAGCCAAAATTTAATACCAAATGTGTCGTTTTTATTCGGCAAATATTGAGTAAATCTGTGTTTGGCTTTAGATGGAAAGAATTATTCCTCTTGCTTGCTCTTATTCTGACTATTTTGAATAAATTTATCCTAAACAGCTGATATCAATTTGACTGCTATTATTATAAGTAATCTAGACACAAAATTACTTAATTCTAAAGGTGTGAAAATCATTATATTACTCCTTTTATTATTGCTGCAAAAGTCATTACATGCTTGCAGAAAACATAGAGAAAGTAGAAATTTTAAAATAAATTGTATATCATCGGATAGTAATAGTAATAATTTATAGTTAAGGAATATTATAACCTATAAAGTATTATAAAAGAAGAATGTGTTTAACGATCTGCTTGTGTTGCGACGTTCTACAAGATTGCCACAGGATATGTTCGCTTGTTCTAGATATTGCATGAAAATATCATACCATGAATAAAGTAATCTATTTTTCACAAATATTGTGCTTAACATTCGCGTCAATTTTGGCTATATCTTTTGCGTTTGAACATTTTCCGAGCTGTTTACCCTTCCATTGTTTGCGCAACTTTCTATGCCCCATAGTCGGTAAATGCTCCCCAAGTATAGAATACCTTAGCATTTGATTTTCCTCTACATTACGTATTCATGCTATTTACAAACATCTCAACGCTACGCTCGGGGTGAGCAGATTTTTTAGAAATTTATTTAAGCGAAAGATCTGTCCCGTCTCCGAGATAACAAGTTTCGGAAAGATGGATTCCATTTTATCTTCGACACTTTCCGAAAGCGGGACAGACGTGACAACATGACAAAATGTTCCCTAAGTATGCGTCCGCGGTAATGTTATGGTGCCCCAAATATTATATGCGACGCCTTATGGGTGTTAAATAATTCATGGGCTTTTAATGGACGCAATGTTTTCCTTTATTCTGACATTTCATTTCGCCCATTTATTTTTTGGATTCAATGGATTCGACATGTGGCAAAAAAGGAACAATATACATTATTTGTATATCTTCTTTTAAAGGCCCATTACGTGTATCCCCAAATTACTAAGGATTAATTTAAAAAATATATATATATCTAAACGTATCTTCTATTTATCCATCTTCTATATTTTGCTTATTTTGTAGCATGGTAATTCTTTTTCGCCTTTTAAATCTAACGCGTATTAGTTAGTCTCGTGTAGGCGAATAGTACACTCTTTAAATTTGCATCGTCTTGCATTCAAATATGACGGGAATGATTTAATAATGATCCAATTTTACATGCGATCAATCTACCCTCGACCATTTTTCTTGTCCGCCGCCCCGTTTTAATATTTCCCACCCCCCGGGGGCTTATTAATACCACAACGTACACTAAAAGAAAACTTTTGTGCGGTTCTCTTTTGAAAGCCTTGTGTGTGCTGGCCTTACAAAATCTCGTCATATTAGACCTACGGGCTGAATGGGATCATTAGCATGCAAGCCCTGGGATTTACTAGGAACCCTCGCGATAAGTACATGCGTCGGTATTTTAAGCGCTCATTCTATCACACGTATATGCGTTTTTTATTGTCGTCGTGTTAAATAATTTGTAGGGATTAGGTGTGTTTTTCGGCTCATTCGGTAATGGATCTCGTCGGGTTGTGAGCTCGACGGCTTTAGATAATATTGGTATAATAAGTGAATGTTCCCTAAAAGCCATGTTGCATATGATCCCTTTGCCTATTTATTCCTTTGCCATAAAATTCTCTTGGATGCTTTTAAGTTCATTTACTTCAAAGCTCAAACTTGCCATGCCCATCCCGCACCTGCGGGAACCTCCTATACGGTTTTAACCCTAGTGGACCTTTGGGATAATGGACAAAGTACCCTCGAAACAGTTCTTATTCTAATTCACTTCAAGAATCCGTTTTTTACATAACCCCTTATGATGTAAATGCAAATGAAAAAAATACATTATTAGCTCAATTTTAAATTTGATATTAAAGCCACGACCTGAAAATATTTACCCAATGTTATTTTATTTTAATACTATGCATAATGCAATCAAGAAATGGCTCATTTAACGTTTAACATTAAAGTGCAAATGTATAGTCGTTATGGAAAATTGGCTAGTGTGGCACTCGAGTATCATAATAAAAGCCAAATTTCCGGCATAAATGATAAAATCTTTTGTAATTTGGTTTATAAATTATATGAATATCCCTATGTAAATGCAAACATGTTCAATATATTAAGATCCTTATACAGAATATAAAATTTTATACAGCTCTTCCGATACATTAAAATACATTCAAAACATTACTTAAATATATGGAATGTGAATAACATTCAAATATTTATAGCATTTTTGCGCAAATATTTTGATAGATATATGCATATTTTCTTAATACTACTTAGGGGTTGATATTTATTGATTTTATTTTGTGACCAAAACTTTATATGACACTTTCATCAATATTGTCCATCTGTAGTATAAATTTATACAATGAGTACTTTTAGATTTTTTATAGAGAAATAATTAAACAATCATTTGATTTCATTGGATGAGAGGCTCGATTAGAGACAAGTCTGTGGATTTCGGGGATAGGTCTTTTTTTAATACCGGATCGTTATTTTTCTATTAAAAAAATAGTGCCAAATGGTGGAGTATGTTTGGGATTCCCCCTTTTCTTTCGTTTTGGTCATTGTTGTAACCATGTTGGATATAGTTGGGGTTTTTTCAATTTTTTTCGTTAATTCTCGCTTATCACACGTCTCACATTTATCGGGTCCTCCTTGCCAATTTTAAATATGTAAGCACCAAAGCACCCATGTCCCGTCAGCATCCTTCCCCCATGAGCATGGGGAATTAAATACATTGAAGTTTAAATATTAAAATGGCGCAATTCTGTTATAGACGATGCCATAAATATAATTCTCACAACATCGTGTTTTTTTTTTTAAATCATATGATTCAAGCTTTACTCTATTCATCATGTATTGGAAATAATACTAGAAAAATACAAGGATTTTTCCTTATAATTTTATATTATATATAGTATATGACAGAGGAGAGAATTTGATTACCTTCGACTCTTTATTGACGTACCATACAAGGGCGATGTATTCATATATCATCTTCGAAATGTCTATTCTGCTACTCTTAAAACGTCAAAAGCTGCCGAAGCTGGATTTTTTGTTACTGCTTTTTCTCATATTTTTTTAGGCGCACGCGTATATGCTTCCGTATTATATATTAAATTACACATTATTCTCCTTGCGAGCATATAAGGGAGGTTTTTTTTATACAGTCCCGTTTCTTGCCTCTATTATTTCTTTTATTATTCTGGGCATATGGTCACTAAGTAGCACAAAACATCAAATAGATAATGTGCTTATTTTTATTCAATTTACAATTTCGAAAGTCCTAATGCTCCATAGAGCATCTCGCTCGCCAACGATGAAAATCACTGATTTTTGTTGACCTGAATTGTTAAATAAAGCTTGGGCGTATGCAATCGAAAATATTGATTTGTTCACTAAACATATTTTTACCCTGTTATAATTCATTCCTGTCAAATATTTGTCATTAAATTCATCTTATTTTCAAATTTTGGTGCTAAATTCTTCGACGATCTACAGCTTTGTGGCTTAAGAAAATCTTCAGCCCTTAAGTAACTTAAGGTGAGACCACTTAATTTGCTCACTCCGCTTCCTGGAACGCTTTTTGGCGCTACAGGAAATCATAAATTTCCATGTACAGGGTATCCTGCTTGTGCTCAAGAATTACTTGGCGGCACGTATGCACGTCGAACGCCGTTTTCACCCTCCCCGGGGAAATCTCAAACGATTTTCGTGGTTTTTCTTCGCGTACACACATTTTCAAGGGTTCGCTCTCACTCGTAAGACGTATTCGATGGCCATTCGAAAGGATACAAGAAATACGTCGGATAAAATGCTAAATCGACCCCGTTAAATAAAAAATCGCCTCAACATCCACTAAACATATTACGCGTGATATATTTGGATCATTAATGAAGGTTCTGGGTCCTTTTGAAAGTTTAAGGAGCAGAACGCTAATTGAAGCCATTTAATCACGACAGTTATGACTTGATTAAGTCCTCTAATTATAAAGTGGCATGTTATGTATGTGAGAGTATCGCGGTCTGAGGATTTACACGAGGCTTCGTACTGAAGCTGGAGGAGCATTAAATTATCTTATATGCTTAGGACAGGGGACCCGATTTAAATACCTTAGTTAAACTACTCATTTTGGGCTCAGAACTACTTCTTCAAATCAAGATAGATTAAATCTTATCCATCAATTTTTCATTTTATATAAAAGATGGCGCATGTTACTATTGATTTAGCAGAAAACTACAATAATTTGCGTGCAAAACATGTGGATAGTATGAATTTAGCGCGTTTTTAAATATTTACTTGAATAAATCTGATATGCAATACACGAAAGTTCATTAAAATTCATCGAAATTAATATTATATTATACAATTTTAATTCTAACCATTGTCTGTCGTTTTTCGTACGTATGTTTGTGGTACGTTCTGAGAATTAAAAAGTGCAATAATAATTATTTCGACTTTTTGCGAATACAATAAAATTATATTTTGTGAATCTAATCATTCCATAAATGGCATTAATTACAACCAATATTATTGAATGTCATGTATAAATACAAATTGGGTAAAATAATACGTTATGCTTAGAAAAATGAGAATGATGATTTGTAGGGTTCTTATCAGGGTATAATTTCGCATTGGATTCCAATATTTTCAGCTGCGTCACTACTTCCAGTCAATTTTGTTACAAATGAAAGCCTTTATATGCAATGGAAACTTTCCTTCCTTGGAAACTTTCACAGCCAATTGAATACTAAATCAGGCTTCATGGCGTGCATTTCATGAAGTATATCGATTCAAAACAATTCAGCACTTTTGGGGAAATTACATTTCCATATCGAGATATTTTACTATTCTTATTTATATCACAAGAATCGATTAAGGCATGATGGACACTATCTTTCCACTATTCGGTCTGCCGACATTGTGTGATGAATCGGGTGTTTATAGAGTGTCGGAGATGGTCTTCCCACGCAATCTGTCTACAATAATAATTTTGGATTGTCACGTGCCATCTGCGGAGATTCGTCATTATTGTTATATATATAATTGCAGAGGGAAGTGGAATATCTCTCAGTCCCGAGTGCTATCCTCTTATCCAGACTATCTAGCTATAGTGATTCCGCCGGAGGGTTGATCTGTTCCGTTCCACCGCCTAGCTCCGGAGATAATTTATTTCTTCTGGCACTGGCTCATCCTCTCATCCCTAGTTCATTCCAGACACGTGTGTCTACCCACTGAAACAGGTCCCACCTCATGTGAATAAACGTTTGATGTACGTCATATTACAGAACAATGGTCCACCGTGGGGAAGACCAATTCCTACCACCATTTAGTGAGAGAATAACTCCTAATGAAAACTCATAGGGTGATATTTCCGTTACTGTAAATATTTTAACCACAAAAATCTATGCGTTTTATGAAGTCAAAGTCCCCAGAATGTGTTTATTTAAAGCACGTTTTAAATATAACATATTTATTTTGGATGAAACAAGGATAACGATAATCTTCGAATTTGTAGAGGGATATGATCCAAACAATGCCCACACAAATTGTAAGTAAACACTAATAACATGCAAATTGTGGGATGAACTCAGATATTATTTAATCGTCCGATAACGCAATAGAAGTCAACCTATCAAAGTTTCGATCGTGATATTTTTTTAATAAAAAGTCTTTATTTATCTCAATGTTTTTTGTAAAATATGATGCATCATAAACTTGAGCAATAACCCGTTCTTTATGGAAGGTCGATGGGTTTCAAAAAATAAATAATAAAAGATCATACATATTTATCTATCGGCACTATTGAACTTTATTTATGATAGTAAGAACTTTCAATATATTATACATCGTATCTACGAGTATATCACTGAAATAAATTTTAAAAACTGATAATATTTATCATTTTATAAGATCATCTCCAAGTCATACCAACAATACAAATATATATGATATACGGATATATCAGATTGATTTGCTCAAATTCCTATGCAAAGTTTATGCATAAAATATGACGTATCATACCTGTTTAATATGCGAGGTAAGATAATGTGTGAGCTTAGGGTGAGTGATTATCATAATGAGGGTCGAAAATTTTAAATAAAGCTCATGGGTCACGGTTAGGATACAGGATAGAAGTTGGATAAATATTTTTTTAGGATTGTGTGTTTGTAGGAAAATTGAAAGATTGAAAGATAGAACCTTTTTCCTACAGTCCATAAAAAAACACTTGGAATGATGATGACTTTTTAGCGATTAAAAGATTTCTGTATTCATACGAATATGATTTATCGATTATAATGTGTAGATATTGAAAAATAATTTCATCACAAAATATTTTAGAATATTACATTGCAAATACAAAAAATAGTCGTATGAATTCCAATTGTACAGTGAATTTATGTATTATGTATTTTTAAAATTATGATACAAATATCTTTCAGAAGTATCTAGTATTTAATATGCTTTATTTAGCGCAAAATAATTTTTCCACAAAGTCACATCCGAAACCATTAGTTATAAATGAAATTATATTAATATAACCGATCTAAAGATAATTTGAATTTGATTTGAGCTGTTTAAATGGAGTTCGTTAAAGAAAGCTTTCTAGGGAAATAAGATATACATTTTGATAGTCGAAGCATGATGACCAATGGCTGTGAATAATCTTCATGTAGGATTCGAAAGTCATTTCCGGACTTTATAACCCGGATAATTTTAATGTCTTTCCGACGATGGCTAGAAGAGCTTCCCTATCGGGGTTTGAGAGTGATAAAAAAAGTCGCCCCTGGGTAGGGTTTTTCAGCTATCACGGGGGAAAGCTCGTTTTAATATCGAAGCTCACCTTTATGCCGGCTGTTAGAAGCTGTCTATAGTTATACATGAAATTTATTAGAAAATGTTTGACTTTATGACCGGTTGTAAAACATCTACCCTTTTTGCCCGTAGTGATATTCAAATGTCTCGTTTTTGTTACGGGGCCGAATTTTGTTTTTCTTATCTTCGCGAGGAGAAACTTGGGCGAGATAACCTGAACATCCTTGGCTCGTATTTTAGATGAGTTTTGAATTGTTCCGTAACTCTCACAATGCTATAATATATTCCGCTAAAATTCTATTGTGTAGAAAAATGCCTTTGTCGTAAAGATGATGTACATATTAAATATCGTAGATATTTTGTGTATTCCATGAAAATTCGCTTTGATCCTTTGATTTCGCAATGCTTCCGGGTTTATTTTTCGGACATATTTGTCTGTGCGGGCTTTGTATTGAGAGTTCAAGATCCGATTTTCTTAACAAAGAGGCAGTGCAATAACAGAATTTTATAAAACGCAGATTTATAATCAACAGAATCAACATTTTTCAGCGTATATGATTTATAATACAATTGCGTATTTATTGAATTGCAATTTGCAATACACCCCGCTTTGGTCGAAATTTATAGCCAGGATATATTATATTATTCGCAAAGTTCACATAAATGATGTTGATATAATTGGAATCGAGTTGGGATTATTCATATTATACTATTATCGAATATTGCCTTTCATAGTGAAACATTCACTATAATGTTTCGATTAACATTCATGGCTTATATACATCAGTAGTTGACTCAGCTATTACGGCTTGGTGCATTTTCCGTACACAACGTTTTGATGCTGGATTTTGGTCATAAACTACATGTCTGTCATTATAATATATGACTCAACATTTCTACACCGATGGTAAATTATTATCTCATCCTATTTTACATGGTTATTGTTGAAGTCGTTGATGCCAAAGAATGTGATTTAATTAATTGGATAATCTCCCGGCAAAGCTTTCAATTGTATCATCATCTCCTTTTTATATTGCTAATTTTGAATACACGATTTTCAAAATTAAAACGGAATTATTATTGCAATGTTTAAAACATAATAAATGGATATTTAATTAAGAAATAAAAGCGCTTTTAGTAACATTTCGTTTGATGAATGACGTAAAACACTCGTTTGTTATACAATTATTTTAAACATTTTATAATATAAATAAATCTTAACTATTTTTGACACATTCACATTCCGCCCTTTTATTCTAGAAGAGTTGGAATCAAGTACATCCCTAAAAGCATTTGATAATATCAATGAATTGTGGAAAGAATAACGTATCAAAAGATGAATTTTGCATGATATATTTAAACAATGAATGTAAATTATCAACTCAAATGCATATGTGAATAGCAGAAATACAATAGATACTAGTCAAAATAACCACAATAAATTCCTGACTTGTCACTATTTGCATCACCGAAATTTCGACATAGCAATGTATTGAAATATTCAAATCGTGAATAAATAGCGTGCAAATTATTCATTTTGATGTACTGTAAAATTTCGTAAGATTAAAAATGTCTGCTTCTTGCAAAAATAAGAGATTAAGTTTAAAGTTTGATTTTTTTCCCTCCTGACCTTAGAGCTCAAGTAACGAATTTTAATAAGCTAAAGAGATGCTTGAAAAATATTTCAAGCGAAATGATTAATTCTCGTATCTTCTGTCTGTTTGCTAATATAAATATTTAACATCGACATTAAATTTATGAAACTGTACATAAACTCAGATGCTTCACACCTTTCCAGAAATTCGATCGTTGAACATAATATTAAAATCGATGAGGAATATACTTCAGCTTTCCAATTGACAGATTTTAGTTCCCAAATAACTTAATTGTATTCAATTATATGTCAGAATTTATGCTAGATTGCTTTTCAATGCTATTATATATCTACGGTACATTTACTAAAACATTTCAAGTTATATTTTATTTTGACCAAAATTGAAAATTTTTGTATCTAAACATCAATATTTTTGGGCAGTTTGATTTTTTTCGCTTTTACAAAGTCTCAGTCTCCTGGTGTCTTCAATGGTATAATACATCTTTGGAATAGAATTATATATTTTTTGTTTGTTGTTTATTATTTTAAAGTCTTGAGTGTTCATCATGATGTATTGTTAAGTAGAAGGCTTGTATCATTGAAAATAGGATAAATTTGTTCGTAACGGTTGCCAAAATAATTATCGGTAGTGTGTATTGCATGAAACCTTTCCATGCGGTAATCGATCTTCAATGGAGCACATCTCAAGCATAATTTAAACGGAGCACTCCATTTTGTTACATCAGCATATATTAGGAGAAACGAAAAGTAATCGAAATAACACAAGCAGCGCATTTGCGCCATTTTATGCCGTTTTTATTCGACCGAATGAAGGCAAAAGAAGCAATGAAAAAAAAATCATCGATACTCATGGGAATATCCTGAAACAATCGAGAAATTATCGTTGAAGATTAGCTGTCCATGATCTATAGTAAGGGTATTAGAAAGTTGCACAAACAAAGAATTTGGATTCCCTCACTAATTGTCGCAGACGACGCTCAATCTACGGCGTACAATCTTCTGTCTCGGTATGAAGAAGATCCGTTTTTGTAGCGAATTGTATTTGAAGACGAGAAGTAGATGCTATACAATTATTATGAATGAAAAAATAATGGCTTTCTTCCGGACAAGTACTTATTTCGACCCCTCAATCTACAGTAGAATATCAAGAAGGTCCATCTTTACGTGTGGTAGTATTTTTATGGAATTATTTATCAGGAATTGCTCAAATCCGACCAGGCCGTTACAGTGATCGTTTATTGTTTTTATAAAAACCGACATTCTTCAAAACTGGTTTTCCCAAATTTCCCAAAATTTCCCAGGTTTGTTGGCAAAATATTGATTCAAAGTACATTTTTATATCATTTTTTGAATTAATTTTATTTACCACGTAAAGAATTTTTTAATCATTTAGGCAATGTTCGGAAAGTATGGAGGATGTGGTAAAACATCCCAGTCAAATGATAATAATTTATTTCTGACGAGCAAAACACATGAGGCTTATCGTGATGAAAAACAACGCCTCATCTATTCGCCAATTCTGACCGTTTTCTGGCAATTGCATCCTTTAGATTGTGCCAGAATAAGAAAAAAGTGCGAACAGGATCTGGATGATACGCAATTCGGTTTCCGAAATGCTTTCGGAACCAGAGAAGCATTGCTAGCAGTCAATGTTTTACTTCAGAAATGTCGGGACCAACGCAAAGAAGTGTTTGCATGCTTTATAGATTACGAAAAAGAATTTGATAAGGTAAGGCACACGACATTAATGGAGATGCTCAGAGAATGCAATATTGACTCTAAAGACCAGAACTTTATTAAAAATCTTTACTATATACAGAGGCTATAGCTATACAAAGAGGAGTTCGACAAGGTTGTATTTTGTCACCCCTATTATTTAACCTGTATTCCAATAAAGTTTTCCAAAAGACTCTGGAAAACTCGAATCTGGGAGTAAAGATCAATGGAGTCGTAATAAACAATATCAGATATGCTGACGACACAGTCATATTGGCTGAAAGTTTAAATGATCTTCAAAACTTCCTAGATATGATTAATGTCGCCGGAGAAGAATTAGGTTTGACAATCAACGTCTCTAAAACCAAATGGATGCCATTTGGGAGACTTGATTATTCTGGAGCATCTTTGCAGCTAAATGGAGTGGACGTCGAAATGGTTGATCGATTCAAATACCTTGGCAGCATCCTAACAAAGACGCTCGACCCAGATATAGAAGTAAGGTGCCGAATAGAAGCTGCACGTTCTGCATTTAATAAAATGAGAACCTTCTTCTGTGATGACAATATGAACCTCAAACTCCGACAAAGAATGGTCAAATGCTACATATGGTCAGTTCTTCTGTATGGGTGTGAAACATGGAATCTGAAAGTGAACATTATGAATCGGCTGGAAGCATTTGAAATGTGGACACACAGAAGAATGCTTCGTATACCCTGGACCGACATGATCACTAACACAGACGTACTTAAGAGAGCCGGAACCGAGAGAGAGCTGCTGACCAAAATTAAAAGGAGAAAGATATCATATCTGGGTCATGTACTGCGTGGAAATAAATATCATTTTCTTCAATTGATACTGGAGGGCAAGGTAGAGGGAAGACGAGGAGTTGGTAGGAAGCAAATGAGCTGGCTGCGCAACATTAGAGAGTGGACCGGAATAAGAAGAGTGGACGAACTATTCCGAGCAGCGCAGAACAGAGAGGTCTTCGCCAGAGTGATCGCCAACGTCGGAGGGACCTGACACGGCACAAAAAGAAGAAGATTGTCTAGTTGGAAACAATATTTTGTTGAATCGTTTCCCCTTACTGAAGTAGCTCATAATAAACTACCCCCTTCCAATCCCACCAAATGCATAGCAAAACTTTTTTCGGATGTAGGCCAGGTTTAGCTACAGTTAAAGCTTCTGTACCCTTTGTCCAAGACCGTTTACGTTGGATATTCTCATAGAGTATCCAACTTTCATCTCCAGTGACAAGTCTCTTCAAAAAAGGTTGGCTATTATGTCGTTGGAGAAGAAGATCGCATGTTGAAATACGCTGAATTTTATTTGAGTCAGTCAGTTCATGAGGAAGCCACACATCTGAATGATTGATGTAGTCTAATTTTGTCAAATGATTATGAACTGATGTTTGTGGAATTTCTAACTTGTTTGCTATTTCGCGAACAGTATATCGCGGGTTTTCTTCAACCATGGCTATGATTAGATCTGTGTTCATTTGCGAATTTGCGTTCATTTGTTCATTTCGCAGTAGGTTCGCTTTTTACTTAAAACTACTTAAAAACTCTTTTAAAAAGAACTTTTTCTTGCCTAGCCCAACGTGTTGTCACGCCGAGTACAAGATCACTTGCTGTCTAGTAAACGTTTCAATATAATTTTTATATTCAAAACTGGATTTTCAGGATAAAAAAACCAGTTTTCGAAGGTGACAATTTGCAAAAAGAGAATTGAAAAATTACCTTTATGCTGGCAAAAGGTGATGAAAATGATCACCCCCTCCAATATTAGAGATACACGCAAATTCAACACGATGAAATTATTTCATCAATCATGGACCTGAAGCTGATTCAGTGGAATTTCAGAACGAGTGTTTTTTTAAAATTATTTGGGATATAACACCCAGTCGTCCGGTATCCAGCTAAACAGGGGTCCGGTACGATTCAATGGTAGAGTAACGGTTGTAAAATGAAGAGGGGTCGTAAGTCAGCTGTGAAGTGCATCGATGCACGTGTACGAGGAGCACGTGTGCGCGTGTGCGTGTTTCGGTCGCCGACAATTGTCAGGTGGACTGCAGGGCGTACGTGTGCACATGCGCATTACCTACTGCTCACGTGCATGCTTTTCCACCTCCAGAACACTGCGCCGATGCATTTAATTCACACGCACGTGATTCATTTTCACGTCATCCAAGATCCTTTTACATTTATTCAATAGAATGGGAGAGCGCTCGTCTGTGTAGCCCGAAATAAATTATATCCCACCTTAGATAAATAATCATATATTTGTATGTAAATCTATGAAAATCACTTCAAATTGAAATATCACATCGCTTGATTGAATTTACATCGGTTCCGAGAAGGATCGAACATTATACATTGTAATGAGTTTATAAATATACGACAAGGTCTATGAAATCCATCCATGAAACTGTATTAAATAAAATCCTCAGTCTATGTACAATTATTTGGAATATCGTTTATACAGGGTAGCCATTTATTTGGGACAAATCGCGTTGAATACGTTTTTATTTTTATTTGAACAATTTTTTGAAATGGATTTTAGTATATTTTTCAAGTAATTGAGTTGAATATATTAAGTTATCCCGAAAGAAATCTATTATTTTTGCACGCTCTCGTTTGAGTTTTTTTTCTTGTTGATCAATCTTAATGATAAATATATGTCAATTTTGGTTTAAAAGATTTAAATCGAACGAGAATATTGCAAAATGCCGTTGAATCAGATCTATATTTTAATGAAAAATGCTGCCATCTTCAATTAAATAAGATCCTCGCCAATCAATTGAAAAATTATCATAGATCTCCAATATCAACCGTACACGTTTATTTAAAATTAGTATGAGTATTTAGATGCCGTACGAACTGTCTATGGTTAACAAAGCAGAGTGTAACGTTGAGTCGGGATGGCTCTCTCTCTTAGAAAGACTTCTATTTTCTAAATAACTATTTATTCCACACAAGAGAGAGATTTGGCTGCAGTAGGGACGACTTCCCGCAGCCAAGGCCAATCGACGATTCTCCCGAATCCCGCCTCCTGCACGTCACTTCCCCAATCGGCAACGGTTCACGCGCAAGAAGCGATCGGAAGATGTCGCTGTTAATCTGGAGAATTAAATCTGCTCAGACCAACAGCGCTATTGCGTGGAGGTGTTAAATCGCCCACACCACAATTTTTTCCCAGCAAATTATTACTGGAGACGAGAATTGATTTGCATGCGGTAATTTAAAGAAAAACAATATTTTTAAGAGACAAATCCGTATTCCAACCCTCAAGCTAAAATTGACGCTTTGTAATTGTGTGATTTTGTGGAATATGATTGGAGTTTTTTACTATGAACTTCTTAAACCGGCCAAAATGATAACTGCGAAATTTTATTGTCTAAAATTAAATATGCTCAATTAAAAACTGATTTTGCTGAAGAGTTATTTTACATTGGCGTGCGTTAGACCACATAAATAAAGCATTCAACTGAAAAATCCTACTGCATTATTTATATTCGTTAGAACCTTCTGATTGATACTAACTTTAATCTTTAGATTACATCAGAACATTCATTAAATGGCAAATTTGAATCTGTATTTTCAATCAAAAACATCATTTTTCTAAAGAAATAGAAATAAAATGTATTGTTAAAAATGCAGGAGAGGTGAGATCTGTTTGTCGATAATTAAAAATAGTATATTTTATATTGACTTGTGTGAAAGAATTAAAAAAATACAATTTTAAATTGTAAAAAAAATGATGGATTTCTTTCGGGATAACCTAATAATTGTATCTTGTTTTAATGATCATTTGCAGATTTTAAAAATTTAAATGCAATAAATGTAGTAGTTTATATATTGCGCTGTATCCCTATTTAAATTTATTTTAAATTCTTTATTAATAAATATTATGTTTCATATCCATTGATTTTGGGGCTAATAATGTTGTTGGATTTTGAATAATTTTTATGGAGCTTAATTGTGTTTATTAGATGTGTGTGTTGATAATTTGCGGAGGGAGCTCCAGTATCGAGCTCGTCATAGCCGGGTTTTGAAAGCTCGCGGGGAGCTTTCCGCGTGGTATCCGGCGCAGTTGCCAGGCGTCGAGACGCCGGGGCTTTGGGCGTCGGTTGAGCTTTCAGTAGCTGCCGGCTTTGACACGAGTTGGACGTGTTGTGCTCCGCTATAACGTTAAAACACGTCCAACACCACAAACAACATCTGCAAAAAATCCAATAACACATAAACATCGCGCCGAAAGCTCCGCACTACCGATATCGACGCGACCCAACACCCCTAAATCGCGAACTGACGTGCCCTTCTAAACCATATCATTTATATATAATCGTTAATATTAATGCTTAAATACTACGCGACGACTGTTGCTTTTAGATCTGTGCTCATCCCTTACTCACTTAATATATACAAAATCAACGAATATAATACACAGTGTACTTAGTAATATTGCGGTAATCGCTTTTAAAGGTGAAACGAATAATCTTTTTATACATTTCGGCCGTGTCTGAATATTTCTGGAAACGTTTTCAAGCACGGCAATCTGTTGTGGAAGTATTTGAAGCTTTTTCCTAAGGCGTTGCTCGAATAATTGATAACGTCTATTTTGACGAGTGCCCAGAAATATTTATTATTTAACCCCAAATATTGCCTTCTCTGAAGTATCCTTCTCGTGTTTAACGACTGCTTTAAACATTTTTTGCAGATACATAGTTAATATAAATGACTGTGATTGAATCTCACACAAACGCATATCCAATGAAGACTGAATTATATTGCATTTAAGCCCTTTATAAAAGGAATTCGGACATAATTATCTTTAATAATCATCGATTTAAATAAATGTGTTTTATAAATATTATATAATCTTATCTATTATAACATAATCAAGCTATTGTGTAATTCGAATTGAGTGTATTTACCTTAATAAAAAGTTTCGCAAAGCTATTCTATCTATTGTGTGGTTATTTGTTCAGTGGGCCGCGTGTTTGATTCGCTTGACTGTTGCATTCTATAAATGTATTGAAGAATGTGAATTTAAGCTAATTGAATTAAAAATCAAAAACAGATTTATCATACAAATTGATGAATTTCAAGCACTTCTTAAAATTAATTAAGTGATTCATAAAAATGTCTCAATTACCACAACAAGGATACGTCCCGAGCAAAATCCAAGAATTCAATAGAAGAGCATCTCAAGAATTAGCTGGACCGCCTTTACAGACAGCATCGCCTAGACGCGAACCGCAGAATCATAATCAACCACCCAAAGATGGATCGCCACAAAAAATCCAAAATAATTCCGATCCAAATCAATCTCATAAGAACCAACATCCTCAAGAACAACAAAATCCCAACAATATTCAACGCGGACATCCGGAACAGTATAATAAAAATGTTGCCGCATCTATGGCAGCCGCTCACGCCCTTCAGCAACATTATGGATCCCCAAGACCCACTCATTTCGAAATGGGTCCAAGGGGCTTAGAATATTCACCCCATAGAAACAATTACGGTCAGGAATACTCGCCGCAACATAGGGGATCCCGTGAATTTGGACCTCAACGATCTGCATCGATCCATGGACACGAATTGACATCATCGCCGATAAAAGCGCAAGATTTTTATCATCGGGGACAAATGCATTCTCAACAAATGCCACAGGGAAGCATGGGTCGCATCCCTCATCATGAAGTCTTCATGCGGCACGAATACTATCCTCACATGGGTCATACTGGATTTTCGCCCCCGAGACCGTCCCGATTCTCATCCCAGGAATATCTCAACTCGCCGCGCGGCCAGGAAGCATACCCTGGGCGAATGATCCAGGGAGATTATGCCGGATCGCGATCGCATGAATATCGCCAGAGGCGACGTTCATCCCAGGATCTTCAGTCGATCGGACACGAACCGACTATTCCAGGTACTTATTTCCGAATAATTCCACCGGATGCAACAGATGGGCGTATTTTACGATAGCTGCCATAATTCTCGTTTATTTTGGGAACTATGATTTTACAATATCGTAAAGCCCGAGCGTTAAGATTTAGCGCGCGCGTCATAAATCAAGTTCCCACTTATCGTCGCCGGATAGGGCTCTTCGTCGTATCAAAGGGTCAACGTCTTTCATTACGTCGAGTGTCAGTTTTCATTGTCTGGCATTTATCTAGCGCCCGAAATGCAAATTTCTCATAGACATTTGTCCGTGTTGGACTTGGGCGCTTTCCCGGAATTATTCAATCTCCTTCCTTCCAACAAGAGGAGTCTGTGTAATGGTTCTCTTCAGAATTCGAGAACACAATCTTGCATCTTGAGAAGGCTGCCACCTGTTTGTTAACGACGATCTTTAAGCCGAATGATCACTATATATTATGTCGAATATCTTTCCAAATGTTTATAGATTGTACAATTCAAAATGAAAGCAATTTCTTATAAACATCTTAATTGGCATGCTATTTTTTGTTTGAAAATTTGATATTATCATTGTAAGAATGCAGTGTGGCGTATTTTAGCATAATCCTATAACATTTGCAAAATTATTATTAAAATATATTTTGTAAAGGGAAATTCTACCTCACAAAATAGCCCTTTTTCGTTTTTTAAAGCCCTTATACCCATAAATCTGTCACTGTATATATTAAACGCTGCGGCCTCAAATTCGTTGCTTAATTTTAAAATATTCCTAGCCGCAAGGGTTCAACAAATATTTTTTTGACAATATTTCATCCTGCAGGTAGTCTTGTGGCTTGGTTATAGATTTGAGTTTGAAACCACTGTACGATGTCATTTTCACACAAAAAAAATGTCTTTGTATACTTGTCGAAATTTATATTGCGGCGATGAATATCTGTTTTAGCTTTGCATGTGTCATAAATGATAGAATCTGGGTATTTATGGAACTGAGGGTTAGGGGAGTATTCCAGTGTAAAGACTAGGGGGCTTATATTATGAAGAAGGAAATAAAACACTTGTGTACAATAT
Source organism: Stenopsyche tienmushanensis (assembly GCA_008973525.1). NCBI lineage: Eukaryota > Metazoa > Arthropoda > Insecta > Trichoptera > Stenopsychidae > Stenopsyche > Stenopsyche tienmushanensis. The sequence goes on from WACJ01000402.1 coordinate 1,715,001, forward strand.
GCATGAAACATTTTTAGCAATTAGATAACTTCTTCTATTTTATTCATCTAAAATATTACTTCAATCTAAATATAATATATCACGTAAAACTTTGCTTCGAGTTCGATTTTATTGCTTTGTATGATGTTTGTTTTGTGCACAATTTCGCTTTGAATATTGAAATCTTATGTACTTTGTCTTCAACCTTTCTCAATCTTATTACTGTTGAATCAGAATAATTTCTATGTTGTTAGATAAATAGTTTGAATTGGATGTGTTTCATTCAGTTAGCTAGTACATGTTCGTCTCATACATCTAAGACTAATCTCGATCTTGTAATTTGTTGTTCCATCTAAAATTTTGTAAACCATATTCAACATTAATTAGCTGGAAACATTTTAAAAATGTGATAATAACTTTATATCATTATTAAATTAAACTGAAATAAAATGTAAAAATTTTGTCTATGCTAATTTAGATCCACATTTTTAAACACAATTACCTCACATTAAATAACATATCATTTAGCAGTTCATCGTTTTCGATATATTGATATTTTATTTTCGAAATGGGATACGAAGCAACCCTAAAATTGTATCGTCATCATACGCTAAAATCACCGAGTCAATATTTGAGACCGTTTGTCGTCAAAATCGTAAATGTCTTGTAGTGAGATTACACAATGTTAGCATATCCAGTAAGGAGATTTGAATGAAATGTTAGTTAAGAGAGCTTCTGCTGTATTATAAAAGGGATATTTATATTTGTACTTAAAAATAGTTATACCTATCTCCAATAGGGATTACAACAGGATATGCATAAATAAACTCTTACTTCATCTCGAAAATGGAATGTGTCTTCACATTGACGATATTATACTCCTTCTGACTTTTAACCTTTTCATATGTTTATCAGAATCCCCAATTAATATTAATGATGCAAATTAACAGCAAAAATAATACCAGCCCCTTTGAATTCCGTCAAACAATTTTATCATCCGTCGAAGGGTACTTGTTCGAATTACTCGTTGGCGAGCCCAAAGAGCCGTGTCCAATTTCGAATTTTGATTCAACGAGAATAACAGTTGGGGAAATCTCGCCCGGAATTAGTTTTCCTCGAAATTAAGATTATCTTTTTAAAGTCTTTTGAAGTTGTATTAAAAGTTATCGCCCCAGACCGAGCGTCAAAAATTCAGCCTGCGACTTCGGCAAAAGTGTTATCTGAAGTAATCTACCTCGTTTTACGCTTTTTCAAAGGCGTCCGATTTCAGGATGAAATCTCACTTTGCCCTCCGTATAAATCTGATACCTGCCACTTACAAACTTTGTACAAAAACATGTACGACCCTTCAATTTTATGCTCGAAATGATAATCGTTAGATTTTTTCTATAAAGGCAAAGCCGATTAAAATGTCAAGAGGAGGTTTATTATGTTCTGTTCATCTCGGGTTTATGTCATATTGGGTCGGTTTTGGTGTCCTCCCCCTTTTCCCTGTAAACCTGACCCACATGATTACCTCTTGGAGCCTTGGGATCTCGGCCTGAGAGAATCTCGTATGATGTAATTAACTGAATTGCATAATTGAATGACTCCACAGCGGTTCCGGCTCCGGCCAAATTTGACCGAACAAACTCAATATCGATTTTTTCATCCTATTCGTGTTTTACCCTCTTTTATACACCCCCAACTAAAAGCCTAGTGGTGAATTTATCTCTCGGTGCTTGAATAAAACATTTTTTAAACTGAATTTATTTTACCTGTTCTAAATTATTCTTCTCGGGAAAAACTCAGACTGAAATAAGATTTGTTCTTTTAAAAAATATATTCACCGAATATGTCTTATAAAGTATTTTAATGCAAATATTTGAACAATTATTATCCATCTATTATCACATTGTAGAATTTATAATAAACACTCTCGAAAGCTTATTGAAAGGAATTCAAATATTGTTGAGAATAAAGTGCTAAAATTATGCCTTATACTCCGTTACCATACGAAAATATATATGGCTAATTTATGCTTCCAGTATGACTTTTAATTTACAAACATCAGATAATAAATGCTAAATATTATTAGATTATATTGTCAAATTATTGAAGAATTTATAATAATTTTTTAATAAATTTATCTCCTTTGGATCAGTTCACTCAATCACTCAATAAGTAAGTAGGATTTTTTTTAATTTTAAACTTTTTTTCAATCAATCAACGATGATTCAAATTTAAACGTGATTTTCTTGCAATTTAATCCAACCGGTCGTATAATGTAAAATACTGGGATAACAGGATAATCTCTTTGATATATGTTTCAGTGAAAATGTTTCGCATTCCATTTTATTTCAATTTTAAATAGTTCTAATATTATAATAATCAAAAAATGTGTTGGCGATGGAATATTTTTACGCCTCAAGGAAATGTCTTCACCTAACCATGACTGCTGTTATCGGAATAAGATGAAAATATGTAGCTAGAGAGAATCGCAATACATAAAATACATATGTTGCACTCGTGGTATCCTATGATCCGTGATTTATATTCTATCTAAATCCTGGATGAAAATAAAATCGCATGGCTCTTGCGTTGAAGCCGTTTGATAAAATGTCTTTCATCTGAAATTTTTGTATGTAAATGCAATCATGTGTATGTTCCTTTCGTGATAGAGGAGCGTTCTTTGAATTTTTTAAATGATGTCGTTCAAATCTGTAAAATGACTATATTACGGACACTTTTACCATGAGTGCGATGCAGTAACTTTCATATTTGAATTGGAAAATGTTACCCTGTTTGCATTACAATGAAAACGCTGTATACTTGAAGTTTTCGCATTGACAAAGTCGCATATTGCAATCCACGTCTAGACAATGTTGCGTCTCGGAGTCCAGCATTTTGAACCGGGAGTTGGGCCAAAGTTTTCTTGTCGGGACAGTCACTTATGGTCAAACATGTCGCAGTTGGGCCACAGCGGTCCCGGCACGTACGACCACTCCGGACATTTGTTACAGGGAACGTGATTCATATTTATATGGTGGGACACATTTTTCACCGAGCCTCTCTGCTTTTCCATAGTGCATCCCGACGCTGCATGGAAATATGCAATCTATTCCCGACTATTCGGATGTGTTATTGCATGCGGCTGACATGCATTATTTTGTGACATATTTCGCATATCTCCACATCACAATAAATCTATATACAAACTCGCACTCGGATAACATCCAAGTGGATGATGCTTTGAAATGATAGAATACGTGCGATTTTACCTCATTGAATTAAAAGTTTAAAAAATGTATCCCGTCTTTCATATCCATGAAAAAATATCAATCCTTAGATGATCCTCAGCGACTAGATACGATAATCTTCAAATTAATTTACTTTTGATAGATCTTCAGGGGTGCATGGAGCTAATGTTTTGAAGTCTACAATAAGTATCTGTCTGTTTCAGACTCATTTTCCAACTCTTTGTTATAACAGCTTATTATTACATTGTGCATTCTTCGCTTTTAGATCCTTTTGTACGAATATCCTACTTTTTGTAAAATAACATTCGTTTAAACGGAATTCAACAACTCACAGTAGTTAACCTGATGACTCTTCCAACTTATTCTAATTAATAAATATGGAGAGAAATCGAAAACTAACATTTATAAAGTCCAAATACCAAAAAAATATATTTTAAAGTGTATATACACTTAAACTTTTTTTATGCGGTAGTTGCATTCCGCGAAAAATCGCACAAAATAAGCTATAACTTACATAGAAAAAGTGAAGATGCGTTCCATGGATTTTTAAAACCGCATAACTTTGAATCAGCTATATAAAATATATCCAAAATCGCATAAAAAAAGTTAATAAAAAAAAACAGGAAAATAATAAGGTAATTAAAAAGTAACATCATTGATAACATTTAAAGGACGTCTTGCATCATTGGTAAAATTTTAAGGATGTCTGACATCAGGCATCTCAAATGCCCGACACCCAGCGTCACTAAAATACCTATAACTTCGTAAGTAATTGGAATTTTAGAAATTCCTTTGGAAAATGTATTTTTAAAAGTCAAAACTTTGGAAAAATGAAAAAAAAATATTAAATCATTTTTTTCAAAAATCTAAACCAGAATAAAGGGTATGGTCGTAATTTAGCGATAGCAGATGCAATATTAAAATTTACACAGTAAGTAAATTATATATTTTTTTCCATATTACGGTTAGTATTGATGATTTATTTCCTATTTTATCCAAAATATCTCGATGCGTACTCTTTATGAAATAAAAAAAATTGCTTTATAAAAACCGCATAACTTCGAAATCGCACAAAAAAAGTTTTGATTGTATTCGGTATTTTTCAATAATTTGTTGTATTTAAACTTATATTTTTTAATCATCAGAGCATAAAATAAACCTTTGAATGAGAAGTGCTCCCCAATTTTTTTTTAACAAGGTGAAAACTTGACTTTATCCATAGAATAAAAAATTATAGATAGCATTGAAAGTAGTTAAAAATTGAAAGATTAAATATGTGTAAGCAAGTTGAAATGTAACAAGGGTAGAAGACCTTTTGTTCTCACCCCCTTTCAACTAGAAATGTATGCATATATTTACACATTCTTAATTAACCTAACCGACATACATAATTTGAAGTAGATTTATTTTCATGAATATATACTGAAATTATTATTTATACAAAATATCTCAAGAAAATTTGTTTCATACTCCATTGATGTATGTATGTAACGTGTAATTATGTATCCTTTATCTATGTTATAACCATGGTAAAGTTATAAGACGCAGTCTCTTATAGGGTCAGCTAGGCGCAAGTAAAATTACGTTTGATTCTAGCCAAAATGGTGCAATCGTTGTGGGGTGAAATGCCCATAAAATAATATTGCACCCTTTCGAAACATCGCCACTGAGTCTATTTTGAAAGGAAATTTAATCTGCATAATACGAAATAATGTATTCTCCCGCGAACAATGGCCTCCGTTTAGCAAGGATGGAAAGGAGAAACTCATGCATGAAAGGAGTCCTTGGCCGCTGTAAATATTACAAGTCCCGCCCTACTTATCCTGGTTATCCTTTCTTTTTCCCATCGCGTCTTTTCTAACCTGTTTAGAATCCTTATTCTTAGCCATCGACGTTCGTTTTCCGATTTGCATATCCTTTGTGTCGCCGAAAATGTCGATTACATGTACACAATTCTTGTCATCAGAGCCCAACATCGATTTCTTAAAGAAATAGCCTTGGAGGTATACTTAGCATACCATTACGTGCAACAAAGGGAGAGCTTTGATTATTTTATTTGGACGAGTATTTATTTCAACCCAGAAAACGTGGGGAATTCCGTCCTTAAAATGGGGGATGTAAAATATAATTCAAAAGTCAAATGAGGTTCTCCACTAGCCAGTTATACGAGACCACCTTAATTGATCATCTCCCACTCCGGAGAGCATTTTTTCACCCTCTTGTTTAGCCAGTCGTGTAATAAAAATTTAAATGCAACATTCTGATGGACTCATTTTATAAATGTGATTACGTTTCACGCAGAGAAAAAAATGACGCTTGATTATTTGTCCTCGGAGTTCTTTATATAAAAAATATATTTGGGAGACCGAATAATTTGTCTAGATAAGTGGTAACATTCATTTGAGGATAATCGATCTCGAAATAATCCCATCGGTTTGACACTTAGGCCATTTGGGGAAAGGAAGAAATTTTATTTTCCGTTTCTACGAACAAGGCTAATTGTATGAATCGTTTTCTCCGTCTTTTCTGCTTTTTCATTTGAAATGGACGTTCTTGCATTTAACGACGTCGTATTGGGATAATTAATCACTTTTATCCCATTTAATTTTATGGGAAAATTGTATTTGTTCGTCCCTCGTTTATGGTACTTTTCACGCTCGGCTGTATCGAAACTTAATGCTGTGAATTTAAAGTAGATTGTAGAAAAATACGCAAAAAATATTTTGCAGAGTGTTTTTATTGATTCAATGGCATATAATTTTATCAAAGTGTTGATTGATCTTCCTCGCCGAATTGGAAGCTCGGTGTCTTTAAATTGGTTCAATCGAGAATTGTTAATTGTGCTCTTTTGTCTAGGTATTTCCTTGTTTACCTTCGTGGGACAGCATTCCAAAAGTTTATTTGAGACTTTGTCTATGTATTATCACAATCTCTAATTTTCTTCCTGGTCTTGGTTGCTTTTGTATTAAAGCAGTTCAAGGCATTCTGGAAGCCCTTCGGTGATATCCTCACAATATCTTGTGTAAATAATAACAATGCTGTTTCTTCTCTACCAATATTTGCTTCGACTTCAATATAGCATTTCTGGGGGGCTTGTTGTTCGTATATTAGGTAAATTTCTCAGATATATAATAGGAAACTTCAGATTTATTTTGATCAATTTCGTTTCATTCACAGCTCTTTGTGACTTTCAATAAACTAATAAATATATTTAGGTTCTTATGCCATAAGTTAACCGTTATTTTGTTTAGATCAATATCCAGAATGGTCCTGTTTATTATATTGCCAATGTTTTAGCGCCATAGCTTTTTCAAGCCGAGGAATTTGCTGTTGGTTTCGCCATCATTATAATTCGTTATGATTTCAATTCCATAGAAAACATAATTGCGAAAAAACAAATGTTTTGTCCGAATTTTGATGTTGGAATTTGCAAACAACGGACGGTAAGATCTACAAAAAGTACAACGGCAGCAGTATTACGTTTGAATTCCATTGCTTCTTTATTTATTCTTGCTTCTATGCTTAATCTTTATTTTAAAGTTAACACAGAACAGACGGCTTCAAATTATCCTTATAAACATTATAATAGACTAACATTTAGGTAAATGAGTGCTCTGCATTATATATCAGTTGGCCAAAGATCGACCGTCATTGAGAAAGATTCTTTGCAATATTTTGCATGTTTGACTATTTGAAATTGACAAAAGTAATGTAGCCTTTAATTGTCTTTAAATGCGAAGTCATTCTTGCTGTTTTTATTGTTTTGGAGTTTCAAGGTGTTTTAAGCCGTTAAATGAGGCTCGAGAAAGACCCAAAACTATTGTTAGTGATGAAGATTTAAAGCCAAAGTAGAAGCTAATTCACATACAATAGTTCGAACACTTGCTTGAGAGTTAAGTGTTAATGTCACGTATGTTTTGTGTCATTTCGCTTCAATAGAAAAGGTTAAGAAGCTGGATAAGTGGGTGCCATTTTTAAATCGCATCATTGCTTGTGATGAAAAATTTCTTCTTCATAAATGATACATTTTCCGAATTGGCGTTTGTTTCATTAGTTTCCATCAAAATACTTGATTTCATAAGCGAACACAAATTGCAATATGCAAAACATTATTTCTAGTGAAATGACATAAAATCCAATTTGTATGAATTTATATATTGTCGTTCCACGAAAGCTGTGAACGTGATAAAAACTCCGCATGCAAAAATTTAATTCTGTATAAAATGTATGCATATGCTGAATACAAATCTTAAATACAATGAATAATTCATGAGGTGGTATAATTTTATATCGGAGGAAATTTTTACGGAAATTCTATCGTTTATTTAAGAAAATTTCATGTCGGAGGATCAACATTAAAGTACATTCATTACTTCCGTACTCATCAATTAATAAGTTGCTGGGAAATGCGAAAATAAACTTTGGAGATGAGAGAACGCCACAGCCAAGTATATTCAGAATCCAGCAAGTTTTTAAAACGGATTTTAAGATGGAAGAAAATAAGTTAAACATTGCTGATGAATTATATTAAATAGAGATGGATGAATTTGTTTTTATAATAAAAGAGGCTTTAATTTGTGTTGTCGAATTTCAACGATAAGTCTGTTCTTATAATTTCGAGCAAAACATATTTTTTTTAAAATTCAAAATCCATTTTTTGTGTTTTGAAGGATTTCTTACAAATTCTTTAAACAAAAAACATCTCTTCAGTATATATTTTTTTAAGTTTTAGCAATTTGTTAATAATATTTCATTAAGTGTGCTATGAGGCAATCAGCTCAAAACGCTCCACCAACATTGTGTTCCAACTCCCACTTTTCCCGGAGAGGGATGAATAAAACGAGCATAAAAAAACACCCTTAATATAAACACATATCCACTCATAAGAAAAACGAATAATGTATAAAACTACGCTTGCAGAACAAAAAACACAAAAAATGCCCCACTGTGAAACATTCCCAATGAAAAATAATTGGGAGGGAATACAGTGAGTACAAAAATTGCACGAAAAGCTCGCGAACTTTGACCGTTCCCGCTAACTGAAACAACATTACTTGTAGCATAAATTCATCCCCCCGGGGAAAAGTTTAAATAAGATAACAACGCTGAAATCCGCTTGAACTTTTCTATTCTGGTTTGGACAGTCGAAAAATATGCGCGAATCCCGAAACGTGTTGTGATGCGTAATTTTGCGTTTATGAATGATTCTGATGATATTTATCAATCTTTTTTATTAGGGAGTACCACATGAACGTTCGGAATTTGTAGCTGAGAATTAAAACGCCATAGCCTTGTCCAGAAACAATAAATTCAATAAAAATAATCTATATTATTTTGCAAAAAAAAAAAAATACTTATTCCATTTTTCTTAAAGTCTGCATTTTTAGAATCAATAAATGCATCGAATTCTCGATTTGCTTCGTTCTGGTTTTGTATTTTCGATTTCACAACAATACGATCCAGTTATAATGATTTTCCTTGGTTTTAAGAAGAAATTATTCGAAAATATTGGTTTAATCTGTTCGATACATGCAAATTGACAGTTTGGTTGATGTTTTATGTCGTTATAATATGTAAGCATTACCATTGTCATAAGCACAATCTTGTCAATTGTCCTGTTATCAATCAATATTTCAGATAATTTTGTTATCAACCCAAATTCAAGCTTGTAATTCTTAAAATAATCAGTATTAACCATTTAACCGCCAGCTAGTTTAGAAATGGCGTAAAAAGTTGTTTGCCTTATATATTTTATTGTCTAAAGGTGACTTTTCAAATGTGTCTGTAATTTTTTTCCTCTGCGGACTTTGATTCGAACATATGCATTAAAAATGAGAGTTCTGGATTAAAACCATTATGCCAATTAACCCGGAAATTTTACATGCATTGTGACAAAGTTTTCATTTGGTCCACATTTTTAGTGCAAATAAATTAGGAAAAAATAATCATAATTCTTATCACGAATTTTTAATACAAGTAACGCCTTTAAAAAACGTGCTTTGAAGTTATAATCATTATTTTGTCAGGCTTATAATTTTATATCGTTGATTCTTTTCCCTCCTCAAATTAAGTTAAATCCGACAATAAATTTCAGAAAAATGACACGTCATTTAAACGGGGTGGAAAAAATTCGGCGAAATGCTTAACAGAAAAAATAACATAATAGTTTCGGGAGTAAATCTTCAGCAGAAGGGTGCGGTAAATTAGTAATTCAGACATTCCCGAAATTATTTGGTAAGTCCTCTTTCTGAAATATGTAATATGTGTGCTTATATGAATATTTATTCGCAACTCCGACCCATGAATATGAAATTTTATATGAATCCTTAAATTCCGCTCAAATATGGCTGAGTCTTATTTGATTATAAATTTGCCTTAAGTGCGATATAAAGGCAAAAGGAAAATGCTTCGGCAAAATGGCAAACGTTTCTCATTCATTGGCTGTCTGAGGGGGAATCACGGAAAACTTTATTGATTCCAGCGGCTCCGCGTGAAAATCCAGTTCTCCTCAAAAGCCTCACACTAATAGCCATATTTCATTTATCATATTTTGCGATAAAACCACCCCCCAGTTATCATGAGCTATGGCGGAAAATTCGCACAACGCGTCCACGATTCTCTTCGACGTGAATGGCTTCATAACTCAGCCAAGAGCTCGTCTGCTGCCATCCTGAATAATGGCGATGTTATCTTTATTGTGATTACATTAATGTGTGACTTGAGCTATTTTTTATTATGGCATCATTCCGGCACACTGCAAATTGTCGTCTGTTTTGTAGGGGTGTAGCATTGTTGTTGTAAATTACCCAAACCAGAGAATGTTTCGCTTAAGTTGCTCGGTTTCTCTACAACGAAGATGTTTTCATGTAAACGACGGATCGACTGAAGTGGAACGCTGTTTCGTAGTCATCAGCTATATTCAACTCAACATATAAAAAATATTTTTAATCATAACATGATTAGTATGATGAATAACATACTGATCATATCAGCATATATTTTGTATTTATCAATACAATCCAATTTTTTATTAGTTATAGATTACATATTTTAAATTAAATCATCATAATATGTTTCCAGCATATCTCGTTACATATCGTGGATCAAAGAGTTTTGATGAAGATATTTTTCTTGTAGATTTTTAAACAAAATTCTTGCAGATCGTTTGATATTTATATTACACTTTTGATAAATCTGTTTAAATGTTTATATCATGCGAATATTTGTCGAATGAATATAATTGTATTGTCTGTCCGATTGGTTGATTAATTGATCGACTTCATTATAAAAACTCCGGTTTATGTCCACAAAAAGTATTAATAATTGCAATTCATCACCTTAAAATACATTTATCTTTATTTTCTGATATTGTAAACCATGAGAATACCATAAGTATATTTTTAAGGCGTAATTAAATGCTCATTTGCTATAGTGAGTCGAAATCTAAGTACTTAAAAAGGGAATAACGTGTAGCAATAAAATATTAAAAGATAATAACTTCGTCATTGACTTGATGATATTTTTGGCATTTGATCGAATAATATTTCGATTCATTTATAAGGGTAGAATAAAATAATGATTTGGGTAACCTGGATGAATGGACATATGGTTGCAATATGATTAGGATGATAATAATAATTGGTTGTAAATATAATAATACTGGAATGTCGACGTTGTAATAACTAAATGAATAATTTGCTTTTTAAAAGGTAACGCTTAATGCAAATATATTTTATTAGTATTTTTATTATGTACATTTTTTTCGTATTTCTATCAAATATAAGCTTGTAGAAATGAGTGTTTTTTATGAAAAAATATTCCTGGTAATGAAACTTCCGGAGCATAGCTATTTTATCTAGTTTCAGTCACGTACTCCCTTCTGACATCGTTTCGTTCCCACTTTAAAAATTTGCATTTCATAAAATTCCTCAGTATACATTATAATCGAAATTTGAATGGCATTTCGTTATGTAACCACTTGATTGTATAATATACGATCGTGTGAATAGGATTAAATTGTTTTCCATTAGATTTGTTCGCACTCTGTGCGGAATAATTATCTGTATTGTGCGATCTTGCGAGCGCGTTTTGGGACTCTTTAAATTAATGAGTCGCACGTAGGGGTAGGTGTACACAAATAGAGCAACCCCCTCGCAAAGCCGCAACTAATCCGATGATATATTAAAGTAAGAGTGACCGCGATCCTGGGATGTTTTACTCCTTTTAGCGGGCTCGTTCTTCTCCCGTTTTAGTTAAAGCAGATGTAGAGGCGGGTGTGACGTTTGGGCTTTGCGAAACGTCTTATTATACGATGGTGTTTTGTTACGCAGACTCGGGGAGTGCTTATCTTGCACCTACCTGTCCTCGTGATAACTTCAATTAACTAATTAGTTACAGCCTGAGTTTCTGCAGAGTGTCGCTCGAATAATTGCTTGCTTATTGCTTATACTCAAACTTAATTATTAATGACGCTTTGAATTGAGTCTTTGAATTTGTGTGCACGGATCGCTCGTAAGTCTACGATCGTACAATATTTAACTAATGAATATCAATTTCGATATTGTTAAACGTACTTGAACTATTTTCGACTATATCTTCTAAATAAGAACCAATTTAATGTTCATAATGGAGGTTTCGTGCTAAATGGACTGTAAATGTGTTACAATATTGCTTAGAAACCACCTCTGCTGCGAGTCTTCTGGAATATTAAATACTTTCTCCACATTCCATAGAGAAGCCATGCTGTATTATTTATTATAATTAGTTGCAAATAACTTATCACACAATTTTTCTTACAATTGAGTCCTTCAAAATAAAGCTTGAAATGAACGAGGAGCAAAAATATCACTATAGATATAATCCTATATATTTGTTCGTATGTAATGCGCTGCCATACCGTTCATCAAATTGCAATAAAACTTCGTCCACTTAATGCTAAGGATGGCGCAAATAACATAGACATAGTCTAATATATAAAAATCAATGTTTGTTTGTCCGTATTTAATGTGCTTCCATATCGTTCATCCGATTGCGATAAAACTTTGTCAACTTATTGTTTACACTTGTGGAAATAACATAGGCATAGTAAAAATATTGTATATCCGAAACTTGTCGATTTCTTCAGTCTCAAAAGGCGATTGACTCGCCACGGTGTTTTGTATGGCAAGTGCTAAATGACCACATTTTTTTATATTGAGTTTCGTTATTTCTGATTTGTCGGAGCAATGTTTTGGTTCATGATAAGATCGCTTGGATACTTAAGAGCATTTAGAGAAGTTATAAACTGATACATGAATGAATAGAGTTAATATTCGTATGGTTGTACTAGCGAATTTTAGCTAAAAATCAAAAGTATGATGATTGGTGAATTTTAATAGCATTTACTTAGCATTTAAACCTGTTCGAAACTTATATTTAACTCAAATTATAGTTTCAATGTATACGATTTGTGTAAATTAAAGAATACTACTTATTTTCATCTTAGAGTACAATTTGCTATATATTCCTTAGCAAAAAATAAAATGTTTCACGGTACACACTCGGGCGTTTCGGAGGATTAATTTCCCATTTAGTTCTTATCTATTTCGATTGAATCCAAGAAAAGCCTCGATTTTTTATAAAAGCTCCCGTATATATTTTTAAGGGTTGCTTATTTATTTGCAATCTGTATTGAAAAGGAATCCTTTCTCTCCCCGCAGCCAGGAGTCATCCTCTTTCAATTACTCTATTTCGGCTTTGCATTTATAAATATGTATCGAATTCTAAGTAATCCCCTTAGCGCCGTGCTGATTCATTCAATCCACGAGCAAATTGCTTGCGGAAATTCAACAGCATGCTCTCCAAAATCGAAATACTACTTGAAATTCCGCCAAATGATACTTGCCGCTCTGAATGTGAAAACAAATTAATTGTTTTTCATATCGATTCCGTATTTGAATCGCCTCCTCATTGAGCTACGTATACATAAATTAATTTGACGGAAAACGTGTTTTCATCGAGATTTCCAAATACAGCCCGCCTAGAAATACTACAGAGTTATCGTGGCTGTATTAAAAGCCAGTTTTGTGAATTCAACCCCATCGCGGTCGCTCATACCCGCGTGGCGCTCGAATTTATTCCGAATTCACTTTGTGCCTTGCCGAATGACTCTTTTGACCGCAAATTTGCCAAGCGCCCCAATATGTATCATTATTATAAAGCGTTAAAATGGAAAACTGCGAAATACCATTTTGAATATGCACCCCTCCAAACACTATGCGCAGAGCTCCCTCCCCATAGTAGGCGTTCGTAATTGCCAACTGTTTGCGGCAGATAATTGCTACCCTCGCCGTTAATGTGTTTACTGTTCGCTACGCCTAAACATCGTATAGAAACCAGGACCGATGTCTAAAATTAATTTTAGAAGGCTTCAAACTCGACAAAACTATGTAAATGTGACCTACGACGTGCTTCAAATATTATCTATTCATTTTTGTATTGTAATGATGATGATGACTTCAAAGATGACAGTGTCTTGTCATTCCAAAATGCATCGAAATACTAAACAAACAAAATAAATCATATGTGTAATTTCTATGATTAAGTACCCTTTAATTTTTATTCTTACATTTGTATTAACATTCGAATATAAATTCTGATACATTGTTATAAAGAAAGGTTCTATCGTTGAAAATTCGATTAAAAAAATATTTTTTATGGTTATTTGTTATGTTTTTACATAAAACATGATCTTATAAGCGCTTCCAAATGAATTGTTTGTAGCTTATATCAATTTACAATTTCAAAGTCTTAAATTTGAACTCAAAGTACATAAATAATCAATGTATCGTGACTTATTTATTTATTAAAAATAATATAAAATATGTTGATTTTTTGCAGTTTGGTATCAAATATTTTGCTTGATATTCGATAAATTCAATACAAAAATAATTCTGCCTTCAACAAATTCGTATTCGCGAATTAGACATCAAAGAAATGATTCCTTTGGCGAAGGAATTATTTTATTTAAATTGGCTACATTTTTGGATCGTTAAAGAAATTCTCATCAAAGGCATATTAATATTTTGAAAAATATTGTTTTGTCAAATAAGATTATCATATTGTAGTTCTCCTGACTCCATAAAATATAATTTTATACTATGCCAAGATAGCTGGAATTGTTCAAGCGGCTCAAATAGTGATAATAATTTATCTTGATATATAATTCTATTAAAGATAATTCTTAATGCTCCTTCAGTTGGCTATTATTTGATAAATATGAGAACTGAGCAAAATATATTGGCATCAATAGATTAGTTTTAATATAAGCTAGAAATATTATTTACAACTGGGTATAATTTCATATGAAGCCATCGACAGTCTTTAGATAAAGGTAAAATCATAACAATATTTTATTATTTCAATAGACATTTAAAATATTTTTTTGACTAAATCATATTGTAGTTCAGATAGATTTGTTCACCCCTTTTAAATACATTCGCGGATTTACCCCATTTTGCGCAGGTCTAAAAAGATGGATATCCAACGAAGCGATGTCTGGAGAATAAGAATGATGTCGAATTGTCTTTCATCCTAGCTTGTTTGTATTTTTTCCCGTGCTATTTACACTGAATAGGGGCGAGCATTGGCATGTTGTAAAAACACTTGTCTTCGATACACGACAGAGGGTAGTTTTTTTGTATTTCCGCCACTATACGGTCTAATTGTTCACAATCAAGTATTGCATTTATGTTTGTACAGGTTTAAGTATTTAAAAATGAATGATATCCATGCAATCCCACCAAACAGACAAAATATTTTTTTGTTGTCAGGCCGGGATTCGGGGTTGGTTTTGCTACCTGACCCTTTGATAGCCATTGATTTTTGCATCCATAATTAGAGTAAAGAACCCATTTCTCATCTCCAGTTATAAAATCGCCTAAAAACGGCGTTTCGGATTCCATTTTTAGAAGTTGTTCGTATGCTTTAATGCGATCGCCCAAGCTCTCATCGCTTAGCTCGTGTGGCACCCATTTTCCCTGTCTTCACACCTTCCCGATTTTTTTCAGATTTCTTTGAATACTCGATCATAAGTATCCGAGATTGATCGATATTTTTTCAATAATTTCTATTGGATTACTTTCGATTTCAGCAGTCAGTGTGGCGGCATTCACCTTAAGCAGTCTTCCACTTTCAGAGCAATTTTGTAAATCAAAATGTTTTCTTGACGAGTCTAGTCACCAAAACACTACTTAAAAATGCAGCAGCCTAAATGCAACTGATCCCCAAAAACTCTCAAACAATAAAACGAAAATCATTTTGGGTTCTACTTATATATTGAGCGTCTGTATAAACAGAAATATCGTTACGAACCAATGGAAGCTCTCATTAAAAACAATTCTTACGGTACCCTGATGTAACCCGTTCAAACGTAAAAAAATATAAATAAACTCGCCTCTGATGTCAACCATTCGTGCATAATTTTATTATCTGAAGCAATATTGAAAAGAACAATGAACAATGGAAACTCTTGTTTTCCTTTTCGCATGAATTAATTTTCCATCATTTGCGAGAGATGTTCTCCTTTTTCATATTTAATTCATAAAGATTTATCTTATCTCATCCGCGACTGCGTCTCGGAAATATTTACGCTAAAATCGCACGATTTTTTCCTTGGAATTATTTTAGCGTTATTTCTATGCATGTGTATTTAATTATCTTAAATTTGTACTCCCCCTCGAGTTCTACTCCCAAGCAGAGCGTTAACTCTCTTAAGTGTTTTTGTTGGTGATGTGTTCTAATTATGTTACAATAGTGATGAAAGTTATGATGTTAATGCCGTCAATAAGTAACAGCAAATAGCAATTAACGAAATTCGGGACATTACCAAACGCAAAGTTGTAATATTTTCGTGTGTGGTTAATGATGGTGTGTTAAAAAGACATAAAAAATCGATAAAGCGTTTGAACTACATAATCTATTTCGTCTGCAAATATTTACTCGTTTCTTCAGTTTGTTTATAGAAGAAGCAGATGCTAATTTTGTTCGATGTTGATAGGAACGTAAATAGTTAATTTCGACATTTATATTGTTTATTTCTAGCTTAAATTTATCCATCTTGTTTTACATAAATACATAAATAACTGGCCTATCCTGAGTACTGTTTTTTTCGTTCGAAATTTGTGCTACCTCATTTGGCCCAATTTAAGACGGTCCATTGGTTTTGAACCCGAAGATAAACCTTCATATAAAACCACCCTATATTCCTGAATAATCAGGTCTAATGATGTATTTCATGAAGTAAAGTATTCTGTGGGTTTCATTATGGATTTAAATATGTATAATATATACATTAAATTGTTTTTTAGTTGATACACAGTAGATTCATTTGAATTTAGATTATCTTATTAGACCATGTTTTAATAGTGTCTGAAATCTTCTGTAAGCTCGAGCTTATTAACTATATATTTAAAAAAATACTTAAATATTATATTGCCATTAGAGTGAAATCAAACATCAATATCTGTATTGATATATAAAAAATTGAATGATCTGAATGGTCTTATTTGGATTTTTTATCTTAAATTTACCTGAAAACTTCACGGTATCTTAAAAGTAAGATTTCTAGGAAAAGTGATAATAAATCGTCTTGATAATGCAAATACACTGAAAAAATAATTTATACAAACAATGTATATTTTTACATAAATATAAGGACTTTTTCTTTTGCTAGTGCGTTAAAATAACGAGGCATTTAAATAAGATCAAATATTGACTAGCAAATATCCATCCCAAACAGTTGATATTATTCCTTTGACGAAATATGCGAATTCATGTGTATCTTTCGATAATAACAATTACCTTTCGCAGGGAATTCATTTCCCGAACGCATATTTTTTCATGGAGCTTCGAAGCAGGCATCATAATAAATGTCTTCCAATATATACTTTATTTTTATTTCCATTTTGTTTCAGATCATTCTTATTTGCTATATTCAGAAAAAAATGTACATTGTTTACTAGGCTATGATATCATATTTTCATCATATACATTCGATACCCCGAAAAGATGATAGAAAAAGAAAAATTATCACCAGGAAAATACGACATTTATTAATCAATTTAATGGACATCTTTCCCATATTTACAATCCGGTTTCATTGTTTCGTATCCCCGAAAAATCTCTTTCATGTTTTCCATGTTTTCCATTCATCGTGGGTGTTTTTTTGTTGTTGTTGTTGTGATTTTATCAGTCGTCAAAGTGTCTGAAATAATTAATACACGGTCTTTTAAGCCGGTTTAATTACATATCGTAAAATACATTGTATCGAGGGACGTATTTCTGTTATCTGATCTTTTTGCAAAGCCTTGTACGTCGATAAGGAAATGCGTATGTTATTCGATCTCCCTATCCTCTTGTTTGTCTTTCCATTGTATCTTATGTTCGATTCACCTAACAAATTGTTACAAATTAACGAGCGTATAAATATGATCAAGACACTCCTATATTTTGCCCAAGAAAACAATAAAAAATGTGATTATGAAGAAAGTTTTTAACGAGAGTGGTTTTGTATGGTATTAAAATTTTCTTTGGTTATTTTCCATTTTCTTCGTGAAGCTTAAACATTTCTACTTTGCGGTAAACTTTTCTCGAGTTACTAGAATTTCTTTTCATATTTGATTAGCCAAGCAAGCTTTCTTCAAAGTACCATTCTCTTTTACATCTAACTATTATGTAATTAATTTGTTTTTGAATTTATGTATACGAATACAAGCACCGGAGATAATTAAATTTAATAAGAGATGCCTTTAAAGTAATTTAAGTTTAGGAACAGTAATCTATAGTCCATTATCGATGATAATTTTTGGAATATTTCGTCTAGATTCGTCCTTTCATTTCGTTTTAGTAAACTTATTTTGATATGATTGCGTTCTTTTGATATAATTAGTATTCGATTCTGAGATTTTTTTTTTTTTGACATCTTTTTGATTTGAGAAATTATGATCCTGTCTTTATTTACTACCAAAACTACCTGATAATATCACCTGTCATTGGCAGTGGAACTTAAACATTGATAATAGAAAATTTTCATTGTTTTTTAAGATGAAATAAGAATCATTCAAATAAAAGATAAGGACGTCTCCAATTTTCATGGCCGATCACATCAACTGCAATTTATGTGCACGAACTCAATACCTCAGAATTGCAAATATACTTAAATTATGCTTTTGTGTGGTTATTTTCTCGAGGTTGAATAGGTGGTTTGTAGTTTTAAGCTGAAACAGATGTGTGTTAATAATTTATTTCGAAGATGGGAACTTTTCTGATCTCATTTGATTTTTTAACCTAAGAGAACTAGGATGCCCAATTCTACTTTAGATAGCAAGTGCTTTTAATTGAATATGTACCTGTAGGTAGTCTCGCGTCAAGCGATTGGACTCGTAACTCAATCATCTTGGGTTCGAATCCCACAGGAGATGTGGCTGGCAACCATAATTTAAAAAAAACATATATATGCCATGAAAAACCATGGCAAAATGGTTGGTAATGGTCCCATAAAAAGGGATCGCTAAAAGCCACCTCAAAAAAAAAGTCATATCCCATCTTCACAGGAGAAAGGATTTTTCATTTGATGGCTTCCCATTTGCCTTCCACACATGGTAATGTTAGGATATGATTATTTGAATAGGAATTAAAATTCATGAAGGTGCTATGTGATGTCTTCCTGGATTTGAAAAAGGAAATACTACTGAGTAAATACTAGGAAATTATGGTAAACTTGGATCGAGACGATCAATCGGAAATATTCATATTTTCGATTTCCCAAATTTGTTGGTACGGTGATTTTTTCCCACAATCTCGATTTAAACCCGAACCTTTCCAGTAAGAGTTCAAGATCTAAATCACAGTACCAACGTCAAGTCGTGTTTTTAAAGGGTTATTTTAAAAACAATATGAAGTAATGTAATTAAATGTTAACCATATCTCTAGTTGTTTTATTTCAATTACAGAATAAGATAATTATGTTTAATGCAATATTTCTCTTTTAAATTTAAATAACAAACTTGATATATTAGGGTGTCCCATAAGTTTCTTTCGTTTTCATATTAAGAAAAAAATAAACAATATTTTGTTGAATTGATCGTTTCACCTTGCTGAAGTAGCTCATAATAAACTACCCAATCTATTCCCACCAAATGCATAGCAAAACTTTTTTTGATGTAGGCCAGGTTTAGCTACAGTTAAAGCTTCTGTACCCTTAGTCCAAGACCGTTTACGTTGGATATTTTCATAGAGTATCCAGCTTTCATCTCCAGTGACAAGTCTCTTCAAAAAAGGTTGGCTATTATGTCGTTGGAAAAGAAGATCACATGTTGAAATACGCTGAAGTTTATTTGAGTCAATCAGTTCATGAGGAAGCCACACATCTGAATGACTGATGTAGCCCAATTTTGTCAGATGATTATGGACGGATATCTGTGGAATTTCTAACCTGTTAGCTATTTCGCGAACAGTATATTGCGGGTTTTCTTCAACCATGGCTATGATTAGATTTGTGTTCATTTGAAAGAATGCGAAAGAAATTTATGGGACAACCTAATATTATCAGCCCGTAAGAATTTTTTTTATTCGGGAGTACCACATGAACATTCGGAAATATTTTTTGGTATTTTTGTGTCTATGGGTGTTATTTGCAGATATTAGTGAATAAAAATATAAGGATATGTTTGAAACTTCGAAAGTTGCGCGTGTTTTAGTAAGAATTATTTAAAATATGGCAATATTGCAAAAATCGTCCGCGCAAATGAGGTTCAAGCAAATAGCCCGTCGATAATGTGTTAACATCAAAATACAATATATGGCCAACTTTAAAACGATCAAAATGTATTCGGCGGCATATTTTAGTCCACGCAACACTTGACAGAGTTGTCATAAGAATCGTCGATTTTAAATGCAATGAAAAACATCTTTGTGTAATATAAATCGGCAACGTTGCTAGACCCCTCCAGACAAACATGCTCCAGTGCTCGATAAGATAACTTCAATTGTATATATATCAGGGAAGTTCCACGAGCTTCTCTTGTATACTCCCATTTGTGCAGGCTTGCTTTCATACGATCAAAGGGTTCATTCCCGGTAGAATTACTAAAAACTACTGATTGGTCTTCGATGTGACATTTTTTTAGATTTAGTACAGTATACATTTTAAAAATTCCAATAGTGACGGAGATACGAATTTAAAAATTAATGAACGATGCGGAATATCGACCTATGGTCAGATCGCGTTGATTATGAGCTGAATTATTATCTGGAAATGTAATTTTCGCCATGAGAGCTAACTGTTTAATATGGATCATTATTGAAATGGATGTCGTACTTGCGTTGACGCCATTATATTTGTCCAAATAAACACTGCTTTTATCTCTTCATTATGGCTCATGTAATCGACTTCGGCAACACGTGGTAATATGAGGACGTCTCTTTTGCGCACACTTCGTCGGCGCAACAGGCCACTGCTGCGTCCCTCTCCGTCGCTGGGGTTGCAGGACGAGAAATATCCTCCCTTATAAATGTCCTTAACGATAGTCGTACGAGCTTTTAGTGCGACAAACCATCAAGGCAAACAGACATTTTTTCAAATATTAAATATGGACGTTATCCAACTGATTAACTGCCTAATTTGGGCAGCACAAGAACGAGGGTTGTATTATGCCTCGGTTATGTTGATATTATATTTAATCAACATGAATATCTGTTTAAAGCTTTAAGCAATTTATAGGGTTGTTTTTCAGCACGTGGATAACGAGTGAGGTGGTTTTTCTTGTTGCGAACGAACTTGATATATGAACGACTTTTTCTTATTATGGCACCCGAACGTTGCTATAAATTCGCGTCTACGTTTCAATGAAACAGGAGAAATATACGGAGGTCTTTTGATATATATTTTTAGGTTGTAGCTCTAACAATAGTGAGCGTTAAAACATTCGGAAGAAAAAATGCGTAAAATCGAGATAACACCAGAGATTGGAAGCTGCCTTTAGGGAAAGTGAAAATATCTTTGTTTATATTTTTTTTCTTTGAAAAGATTCGCAGTTGCTGCTTTAGAGGGCAGCTGACAGGCTTTTTCCATTACTAGAACAGTAGTGTGATCATAAAAGCGATGTGACGTCAAATACTATTGTATCGTAGAATGAAATTTTTGGTTCTATGGTATTTGTGCGTGAGAAAACCTATTTTCGGCCTGTTGGCTAACTATTATCACGGAAAATTTGGCTTATATACTGGTTTCATACTTGGCTATTTCCACGGCATGTAGCCTTTGTTTAGTAAATACGTTTGTAGGTCACGATTCACAATTAAATTTTTCGTTCAGTTCGTATCGATTGCTTTTCAGTTTGCGGAATTTAAATTTCCTCATTCATCACATTAATAGATCCGATGTTTAATGACTCGATAAAAATATAATTTTGCTTGGAACACCATCATTATCACAAAATGAAGATGCTTGTATTCAAGCGGGGCTGAAATTGAGAAGATCCATTAAACCCATTAGGCTAAGGCTTACATAATGACTAAGCCAAGTTTTCAAAATGATAGCAAATAGCAAACATTCTATATGTATCAGATTATTTGTCCATAATAATAAATATGATACATAAAGATGTTATTTGTTCAAATTCAATTATCAACGTTAAAGGCGAGCTTTTCGTCTTTGGTCGGTTATATATAGAAAGCCTCATCGTCTAGTATTATTAAATAAGAATATAATTCGGAAAACTTGATTAAATTAGATATGACATGTTTTACAAATGGGAAAGATTTTCGTATAAATAGAATTCTATTAAGAGATCAGATACACCGTATCTCAATTTCACAAAATTTCATTTTTTTAAAATATAATATGATCCACATAAATCGTAAATAAAGTATCAAACAGAATAAGCTCTATAGCGATAATATGCATTTATGAACCGAAACGCTTACTAATTTTCTCATTACCAGTCGCTGCTCCAAATCATTAATTAATGAGTCTTTAAATCCATCCTGTTTTCTTATTGTAAGACTTGGTTTTACTTTGTTGCAAGACACATTCGAATAAATTGATATATTATCTGTGCTTCTGATTTTTCTCAATTATCACTTAATCTTGTGCGTGTGTCACATTTTAAAACAGATCATTGATTATTATTCTATCTATTATAATTTAGGTTAACATCGATGTTGTTTAATGATGATAATCACCAAATGCTTTTCATACATCGAATTGAAAGGCACTGTACATTTTATTGTATATTTGATCATGTCTTATGTTCTTAGATCATGTTATAAGTTGTTTGGAGGGCATTTTGTACGATTCAAACATTCTTGAGTCGAATTTTACTTCGTAAACATCGTAGCAGAAGACATAAATATCAAGTAAATTTTGATACCTCTCTGATCCGGGAGTGAAATAGCTAAAAATAGGCTTTATTACACAAAGCATAATATTTTCCACTGTTAATGCCCCAAATCCGATAATATGAAATAACATTATGTTTATAAGGTGATTTTAATGGGTGGCAAGCACGATCTTAGCACTCGAGACCGATATTATAATGCTTTATAGCTGTCTCATGAGCTATTAAATACGTCTTCTACCGAAGTCACCACCTCAGGGTGTATGAAAATCATAACCTACGTCATTGTCGACTATTCAGTTTGCGTTGTTTTTATTAAATTGACAGTGTTTAACGACGTATTATATAAAGCTATAATTTATTCGACGTGCGCTTCGTCTTTGATCATATCACATTGTGCTAATAATCCGACAACACAGCCATCAGATAATTTTTGATATTCAAAAATCATTGTGTTCTTGGAATAATAAAACGTGAACGTGAAATAGACACAAGTGTGAGAGAAATAATGAAAATTTCAAGACAAAGATGTGGACTGCCATAGAATGACACTGGAGAAACGTGAAATGACCGAGAATACGACCATTTCTAGACGGATGGAATAAGTTGGAAAAATATGTCAGGTATAAAGATGAGAGTAGTTTGAAGATATAAAGCGAATCATATAAGTTTTTGTCGCGTAAAGCAGTATTCTGCAATATTTTTGATATCTTGGTTTTTGCACAAAGCGCTTAGGAATAAATAATTATAATTCTTCAAGAGCGATCGTTTTATGGGAGGAACAAGTTTTGGAAAAAAAAAGGTATATAACTTTAACGATTATCCGGATCTAATTGGGGATGAAAGTAGTTCGCATAGCGAAATCCGGATAATCGAAATTTATCATAATTGATAGGGAAAGTATGAATAATTTTTATTTGTCTAGATTTATATACGCATATACATATAATAAATTTTTTTTATCAAAAAAATCTATCAAAAGATTTTTGCTCAAAGCTAACTTTTCTTTTAGAAGCTCCCAAAATGCGAATACTTTAAATATATATGAGTTGTCTTGAATTACACCTCTTAGTTCTCAAGTCATTTCATGATGAAATCTAAACACTGAAAAGTTTTGGAATGCATAGGACCAATATTTCCTCTCTCGCAAATCTCATCTTCGTCTTCTCGACCTTGTTCTTCTGAGGCAGATATTTCTTTGTTTATTTCCTCATCTTTCAAATTTTAGAATCCAGAAGATTTGATATTTTTAAAACATCTGGGGTTCTTTGATTTTCCAATGATAAGCAGCATTTGTACACACCATTTTAGTGACACGTTCTTTACTAATTTTGTACTCAGGTGAATTATAATATTTTCACGTCTTGCTATGGATTTGTTGGGTAGTTTTTTTCCACCCAATTTAAGCCGATCTCATCAGCATTATATTAACATTTTTCATCGAATTCTTCCTTCTCCACAAATAACTTCAATGTGTCAATGAATGTGTTTGCTGAAGATATGTCAGCAGAAAGCTTTTCTGCGCGAAGTTCCCTGATACCGTGTTGCCCTTTGAATTTTTCAAGCCAGCACAATTTTGCTTTGAAGGTGAAATCTCCATTTAATTTTGTGTTGAAAATATTGCTCTTTCACACAATAATGGACCAGATATTGGCTGATTAGTTGATCGATCGGATTGTATGAACCACATAAAAATATACTCTTCAACTTCTGTATTTCCTGTTTTTTTCATAACTTTCCGTACTGAGCTTCCATCTTCTGATATTAAACAATTTAAACAGTAACTTTTAGTAACAGTAACAATTTAATTAAACAGTCACTTGATAGTTCTCATCCATATTCTTATAGATTATTTCAGAGCATATTGGCACAAGTAAAGCACTCACACAGCTCGACTGGAGAAGTCTGGAAATTGTGGGAGCAATTTAATTTTTTACTAATTCAACTTCTGCTGAGAATCTTTATAATGACAATATCTTTCAGACGATGATATGATAAGTTATTCTCCGTAGTAGATTTTGGGCGATCCGATATTTTCTTGTGTTTCGAAATCCCAGTTTCTTGATGTCTTATGCATATCCTTGATAGAAATCTACTTTTTGTATTTGTCCTTACTAAAAATCACGCTTTAAGCTTCTAAGAATAGTTGCAATTTAAACTTTTCACAACGTCTATTCGCCAAAAATGCATCAAACATAGATGGCAAATTATGATGTATCATTGAGCACACGAGCTCTAGTATTGAAAATAATGTAAAAGTAATTGTTATTTTTATACTAAACTCGATAACATGCTAGTCGTTTTTAAATCTATTATCGCTAGTGTATATATAGATTTTATACTTTATGTAAGTTAATTTGTATAAATGCGATTAGTTCGATGCTCCATAAAAATTAAGATGCAAATGAAAGCAAAACTCTTTCGGCTTATTATAAATATTTTTAGTATACTGTTCGGTATTGGGACGTAATTACACGTTTACAGCCACGTACGTAACCGTGAAGCATGAATATTGCGCCGACAGAAGTTAGTATGCTCGACGTCGTACCCTTGGAACAAATTGGTATTTGTTTGTTCGGTTTTTATGACTTGGATTTGAGACTTCGTTATAAATTTATTTTTCCATTCGGCATGATTTGAAAAATCGTCGGGGAGCATGTGTGCGTCGCTTTTCTTTAATATGTTTGTCTGGAATTTAAAATTCATGCAGGAGGTCGAACCGCGGAATGACATTCGTTCCATTATCCCACCCCCCGATCCATTCTTTTCACCCGATGAAGGGTTGTATCGGGCTTGTGTAGTTAAAAGCTCCTTTATAAGCTGAATATTTACTGATGCATGTCTGATACGATTGATTAATGTACGCATTGATTTTCTCTACTTTGGGGGTAATATTTTTAACATTTCAGTAAATTTGATTTTAATTATTCCAACACGCTTAAAATTTAACAGAACACTCATTTGGTATCCGGATAAATTGATTAACTTTATATACGTCCATTATTTGCTGCAACACCAATTTTATATTCGTCCGATCGCAAAATAAATAATATGCGCATTTTGCACACAGCTTAGTACAATAATATGCAATTAGTTTTTATTCACCCTCCTACTTACATTCCGAATAAATTCATTGTTTCTGTTTTGCATCAATCGGATTTAATCCCCATTCATACAATAATTATTGACACTTGCTCATTGCAATGGAATCACAGCTGATTACAGAACATTCCAATCCAATCCAACATCAACATCACAATTCCCCATTACAATTAGCTACTTACATGTGAAATATTTATTCAATCCATAGAGGGGAATGGATTCGATGTAAAACGTGGTGTTTATGGGTAGTAAATAATTATTGGATTCGCGGTGGTTAGCATTGAATTCAGAAGGATTTGTGTTTGACTAGCAGCATGTGACGGAAAATGGCGCAGTTTAATAGCCTCCGATCCTGACACTCAACCTATTTTATGACCCCTCCCCCTAACCTCCCAAGGGTTGAGCCAGTAGCAGATAATCCTGGAAAGAGGACTATCTGCTGATGCAACTGCTGTCTCCCATCTATTCAGATAATGCATGATAATGATTTCCTTTGCGAAGGCGTGGAGCACTATTGTATTTTGCACGAGCACCAGACCGTCCTTATTTGTTACTATTCTGCCTTCTCATCCATTGTATTTATGTTTAATTTTATAAGAATAACTGCTATTTTTAATTTGGCTAATTTTATCCGAAAACGTATTTTATAAAATATAATTTGGATAAGAAATGGGCATATTATGTTATCACTTCTTATTTAATATTTACTTTTACAACCTCTATTTCAAGATATGCTATTCGATTTTTTCTAACATATTTGAAAATATCACACAGATAGCTCTTTTCTGATTCTCATCGTATCCACATATGCTAATATTCCAACTGTTTGAAATGTTCTTTGTGATATAATATACTTTGTTTGTCTAAATTGTATGAAATATTGTCAGTGATATCTCTAAAAGTTTTCTTCCAAACTGAACAGAATATACTGTAGAAAGCTTTCAATCTTCAGCTCACGCCCTTTGACTAGAAAAAGGTTGTTTGGAACATAATTCCTCATGCATTCCAAGTTCTCTTTAAAAGAATCTATAATTCTTTGGTCACGCCAATATTCTAGTATTGTTAAATGTATAAACTATTATATTTATTATATATATATTATATATAGGGTCAATATTTTATCGAATTTTTCAAATACAAAAACAAACTTTGGACGTTTGAAATTGTTAATTGTATGATTTTTGGCCAAAACCAATGTCAATCGTTCCGATCTACAGTTAAATGATTGCTCATAGTAACGAACGACCTGAGGACCGTATGGAAATCAATCGATGACCTGACACATGTCCAATGCGCCGTTTTAAAACCATTTCGCCAACTTAATTGATACAATCAGACGTACTCGTTGGCCGGCAAACATTTAAGCTCGCCAAAATCGATCGGCACACAGAAAGTTCGGCACATGTATCCATGAGGTTTTCTACAAAACCGCCGCAACACATTGCTGGGTGACTTTACGTGTTTGAGCTTTTACGTGATGCTGCAATCTAATTGTCACGAACTCTGCCGCAAGATAGAAGTTTTAGCCTGCTGGGTACGGAGTGTGTCGTTTATAGTGTAGAGCAAATAGGGTGTCTGGATAATTATCTCGGCGTATTTGCCTTATCTTTCTGAAAGGGTTAGATTGCCTTGGAAGGAGGTAAATACATCGATTTTTAACGGGGGGTTACTCAGCCGGATTGCACCCGATCTCAATGGATGTGGAAATTAATGTGGAAACACCCTTTGATTCTGTCTGCACACCCTCGGGAAGCCAAAGGGGTCTGCGTCCAATCAGCAGTATTTTACAATTTATCGGAAGTTAACGTCTTGAGAATAAAGAAAAGTCATAATCTTGATTTACGATAATACGACGTGATGCCAATTCTATTTTTTAAAAAAATAGAATTTAATTTAAATTCAATTCCTATTAAAGATATGGTATTTTTATCCCTGAACATGAGTGGACGTTTTGATAATATGAGTTTATTTCAAATTCGTTATTTATATAATTGTATTCTTTTAGTGCGTTAAGTATGTTTAAATTTAATTAATTCAAAGACACCTTGTGTTGGTTTTGTATAATTAGGAATTAAAATGAATCTTTTGGTCATTTCGCAGAAGGTACATGTGAATAAGGGTCGTATAAAGGTGACCTCAAACCGGTGGACGTTGAGTGCAGTTTTATTACTCGAAAAGCTCGTTTAACAGCACTTGGGTGTTTAATGCCTGAATGTATTTATAACGAGATTCCAGTTTCTCAGCTTAACTACACTCAGTTTACTTCGGTCCGAGTAGTTATTTCGGTTTTAAATTAGTACGGCGAATATTGTGGCAAATTATCGTCGGAAATGTTGCTGAAATGCTGAAATTTTCAAGGAGCTTAAGCTCTACATAGGAAAATTTGCGTCATTAACGTCCGCAGGGCGCCGAAGGAGGGAAGTGTGAAAAATAGAGGACAGCTCCTCTGACGATTACATCTAATTACATGACGATTATGTTTAGTGGTTCAATTTTTCGCGCCGGCGAATTGTCGGATTTTTTTCTAAATTTGAAGCTTTCTTTTACTACAATATTTTTTTCAGCGTCGCCTGTTACCGGTTTTCCGGCATACGTCACCGGTCCTCAATTGTTGCATTTGAGGTCGTGCCTTAAAGGTAGATACAAAATAACCACCAATTTGGGTCTCTAGGTCTTTGTTTACGGCTTTGGCAGTTCACGATGTAAATTGTTGTTTTCACACGCAATACAATTAATCATGTAATAATTAAAAACACAAATTCATAATCGACGACGTTAATCGTAGTAATCAAAGCACAACTACCATCGAGCGAAACGATACTAAAAAAATATATGCTGTAGTTGCTTTTGCGACACATTAAATATGAATTAATACATTAAATTTATGTAACAATCGAAGGATGCAATCTAATGTTCATCACTCTCAAGGGGTAGCTTAATGAAATATTTATTAGGTGTATTTGGCATTAATAATTCATTCACAAAACAAAAAGCTCCATATCAGAGCTTCGGAGGTGAACAAATGTTTTTGTTCCTGCATTTTCGATTATACTGCCGTGTGTGTGTTTGTTTTAGCATGTTTTCGTTCAATTCAATTCGCAATTTAATTTTCTTTGTGTATACACAGCATGTTATATTTTTGCAATTGAGTCGTGTGCACAAATTAATAGGTTTAATTTCAACAGTCCGATTTAATCTAAAACTTAATACGAGCATGAAGTCCAGTATTTCCACAAATTTAAATCATTCTGAGAGGCTGTTTGATACATGTGGGTTAAGCCGATTGCACGAGATGGATAAAATTAGTTCATTGTAGTTTAATTAAAACGATTTAATATATCCCGAGGATCAATTTGTATGATATTCACATTCAAATAGCTTGAGTGACGTTCCTTGGAAACAATTTAATATTTTAGGGGAGTGATTAATTATAAATCAATAATGCAAGCAGCATAACCCACAAGCATAGCCAAATAATTATAACGATAACCCTAAATTAAAAATATTTTAACATAATGATATTGTTATTAATCATTCACTTATTTGAATTCCATATGAGCACAAAACAATTCTAAACCTTTAATTTACGCCCTTGTAATTTTAAGATTAATTTAGATCTATATCGATAAAAATATTATTTTTTGTCATTTAAATAATAAAATGATGATTAATCAATCCCTTATTGTACAAGCACAATTCGAAATATTTTATAACGAAAAAAAATATATATGCTCCCTTTAATATTAGTCTTTAAGGGACGTTTCTACCTTGTTGGCCCTAAAAGAGATCGATTTTTTAACATTTTTTTGGGCCAATAGCGATCGTTTTTTGCAGCCCTTGAAAGAAGAATCTAATTCAAAATAATAGCATGCATTATATTCAATAGAAATTTTCATAGAATTTTCCTGATGTAATATCCAAATTTTTTGGCAGATCCAATATCTGACATTTATCATTGATATAGAATTTCTTTTCATTCTTAAAACGATGGTATTTTGTTCAGGATACATGCCAAAATTAAAGGAGATATCAGCTTAATTCTCTTTTCATATTACAGAAAGACATTTAAAGACAGTCCATTGCATGATCGTTACTAAACCTACTTGAGTAGTTACAACGGAACGACCTACAACATTAGGTTCTGTTCTTTCGAACGAGCGCCACCCCACTCTTCTCGAAATAACTGTCGTTCCAGGACGTGCGTTTCAAATAAGGAAAATTCCCTACCGCACCCTGTTTAAATATATTTAATACACCCTGATTTTTGGATTTTGATTTTGATATTTTGACGCTTGTATATTATGTAAGTATTTGGTGAATTTCAGGTGCATGGGGTGTATTTATATACAATGACATGGTCATTCGTTATACTGTCTATTATTTCGAGGGAAAAAAAGAACCCTTTATATTGGGCGTATCCGATTGATGGATCGCCGGTCATTTTCAATTTTTAATTTATATTTTTGCTTGGTTTCTCTGCGAATTTCGGACAAGTTCTGGGCTGGACATTGCTGTATATAAATAAATACAATGTGGATTAATTTTACGTAAATGTACACATACATGGGGATCTTCTTGTTGTATATAAACTGTGTTGGGTCATCTTCTCTGTGCATGTAGCGGTGGTTCGCATCCATTTCCGTTGGTATTTATTTTCTTCTTTTTTTTGCAGTGACCAAGCTGAGAGAACACTGGGACGAAACAAACTGCAAAGTCATGCAAAGAAAAACCCAACTCGACGCAATGTTGAGTGATTCTCAAAGGTACGACGCTAAAAGGCAAGAAAATGAAGCCTGGCTTCAAAGGATGGAGGCTCGTCTTGAAAGGATGGCTGCTCCGGCTTACACCGCCGATGTTCTAGAATCGCAGCTCCGCGAGCAAAGGGTAAGAACCTTTTAAAGTCAGTATTTACGTAATCTGATATTTATAGTACTATTACTCAACTTTGGAGGAAAGGAGCTTTCATCTTACAATATTTTATGAAACGACTGTTGAATATAATTGAAGAATAGGGATCCGGGAGCATCTCTTTGAATTGTATTATACAATGCTACATTCAAAATAACATCTTAAATATTTAAGCTTGGCTCTCATTGCATTGTTTTTCTCATAGATTTTATGCTAATATATCTAATCATTTGAAAAAAATCTTATATAGGTTTAGCAGTATTTATTCACGCTTTGAAGATTCGATTTTTAACGCTTTTATATTCCCTATGAAACTGGCATATTTTTATGACTCTTCTTTTACCCTATGGGATTTTGAGTAATGGGGGACGAAATCGTTCAAAGTCAACCTTTGATCTATCGTTTTGCTAACGACAACTTTTTTTTTGATTGCTCACAATTTTTCGACCTTTTGAAAATGCATAATTGGCTAAATCTGACAAATTAGTGTGTTCCACATGAACGTTCGGAATTTGAAGGTGAGAATATAAAGTAATATTTTTTTAATTCAGATTAATCTCCATTAGCTTTATTAATCTTTTATAATTGAAAAACATTTATTTATCTAAATTTTTAGCCTTTCTTATTGAAGCGAGATGAAAGTTGATGAAGCGATATTTTTCTGCGTTATGTCCCAATTTGAAATCATACAAAAAAGTAATCAGAACAATAACTCCGTATTAAAACGCAATTAACTATCTGAAATTTCGACTCTTCGTGTGACATGCTCTAATATAATTATGTGAATGATCTTTTTCGAGGGTCTCATGTTTATAGATTTATAAACTCAGTAATTCTTAATCAATGATTTAGCCGAATTCTTGTATAAAATTTGCAATGAGCATATTATATTAGGGGGACCCATACGTAATCAATTATTTATTGCTCACAATTGAGCAATAAATTTGTGCATTGATAGTTTCTCCTAGTTTTAGAAACTCAAAGTGTATTATCCCACCACAATTCCACCATATGTTCATGAGGACCTTTTTATAATCAAAGAAGGTTTAGGAGTTGGTACAGCCGGTTGATTAGTTGAAAACCACTGCTTAGTTAATTTAACATTGTCGTATAATATCCATTTTTCACCACAAGCTACTAACCACAAAGAATAATTTAAATTATCATTGAAATTCATAGATCTTATTCTTCATAGAATGATCATAGAATAACAGAAATCGATGTTTCCAGATTTTTTTATTTATAAAAATCCATATTCCACTCATTAAAAAATAATCATATCTAATGAAGATTTGGCGTATGCAAAAAATATGATTTTCTTATTATCAAAATTGGCTTTTTTGAGCCTTGCTTCGTAATTCTTCTCAGTCGTTCCGTATTTAATTTCTGCGAACAACTCGATCTAATAATATCTTCTTACGTAACAGTCGACTCACATAAGACCGCGTTTATTTTCTTTGCTCCTTGAAATTAAATTTAATTTGATAACATGGCATCGTAAACAACCCCATTGAGAGTTTACGGACCATAACCCCGCACGATGGGGGTCGATTTGTTATTTTTATGCGTGTTCTTTTACGAATTCGAAAAATCACATACGCTCCTAAAATATGGTCCATAAATGCAATATATTTGATGCCAAAATTTTATTGCGTATTCTTTGTAAAGACATCGCTTTTTCGCGTAGAAGCAGCAAAGAATACCTTAACCCGAATGAGATTTTTCACCAAAGGATATTTACCATAACGGCACTTTTATGGCTTGTAATTTTCTTAAAATAATACTTCACCTGCGCGTAATGGCAATGAGACGAAGGAGCAAAAAAGAGTAACTAATGATGGTGGAAAACAACACGCGTCTGATGTAAACGAGCTTCTTTTTTACAGCCCCCCTCGAAAGACAGGTTCTTTCTGTGGATTTTGATGAATTACAACAATTCCATCCGGATTGTCGTAATCAATTGTCGACTCCAGATAAGATTGCCTCAATCTCGTGAAATAATCAATTCGCTGGATTAACTTTTCCATCGGCAGTCTATTAAGTTGCATTGTACTCGGAATTCCTACTACAATGCATTCAACTGATGAAAATACGACAAAGATAATTATGGCAGTGGTATTAAAAATTGTAGCATGATAACATCAGTATTCCTAATGTTATTTCACGGTGGTATGTCACGAATAAGCGGGGTTCTTCCGTTACATTAAATCAGATTTCGTACAATGACTTGCAATAAATTATTATTCTGTAGAGGTGTAATGCATTCGCTCGTATATTTCGATTGTGGATAAAAGCTTTTTAAATTTTCATATCATCGAGCAAAATACATCATAATGGCATTCGAAAGAATCAATACATTTGTAGATAAGTCCGTCTGGCTCTTAATACTCAAGGGTTGTAAATATTTCCTTGCTGTTATTTACAGGAGACGCTTTTCATCTATCTTTCCTATCAGTTGATACATGTATTAATATAGCAAATTTAATATATTTAACAGGATTTTAAGCAAAAAAAAAAAAATGCTCAAAAGAGAGTGCGATGATGAATAGTTTCACACTTTATATCCATTATATTTTCCAACATGAACGTGAGATTATACATTTTCTATGACGAAGATTTAGTTTCGCTGGCTATATTAAATGTGGACTTAATTCTTGTACTTTTATTTAGACGTGTTTTAAATTTCAATTTATAAGGATTAAAATTAACAACGATCGATGTTTTTTTCATATTCAAGCTTAAAATTATGCTTTGAATAATGTAAATACCATTGATATTATAATATTTTCTGCCGTTTTTACATTTTTGTTCTTGATGTGACTTTGTGACATTCAATACCTAAATGTGAATGATATGAATATGAATTTCATCTCAGTAATTTGCTTCATAAAAATATACTAAATCATTAGCCAAATAATAAATGGATACATAATACTATAATCAAAATGTCAATAATTAACAATTTGGCAATATTGGCATAAATAAGGTTATCCTTGGAATCCATTGTAGATTTTGTGCGGCCCGGTCTTTTCCTGTCTTTCAAAGTCTCAGTCTCCTGATGTCTTTTAATGGCATAATTTTGATTAAAACCTTCATTGTTGAAGGTTTCCCGTTGAACTGAAATCGATAATGGAAATATTTTTTGATTTTCAATATGTGTAGGCAGTCACCTAAGCTATAAAAGTTTAAAAAAGTATAAAATTAAAACTTTAGTAGGCTTTTAGTTAAAGTTTCATATTTTTTACCATTTTCTTGATAATTTTTACACCAAAAAAATCAGTTATTTACGCAAAAACCTTAAAACTTTAGCTTAGTTGACTAGATAACACTATAGTTCTGAGAAACATCCCAAATTTTCAGTCAGTTCGATTCGAAATTAGTGACTTACCGATCAACCAATGATTCCAGGTGCGTATAATAGATCTTCAGCTTTCTCAAAATGTTGATTATCTTCGACTGACTGTTGTTTACGGGCTATAAAAGCTGCTTTTGTCTCAGAAAGACTCTTACGGTTCTACCTCGCTACCCGCGCTTCATCGGTATTTTCAGCAAAGACTTTACAGTAGGTGCCAATAATTATATTTAATGTATATATCATCTTCAAAATGAAGCTGTAGTTGTTATTAAATATCCCAGCAGCAATGTACGTTGATATTTTAATGATTTTTACACCAGAATGTAGTTGCTTTGGAGCCAGTCGCTAAACCGTCGATTTAAAACAACCATTAGCATTGTGGGTATGGCCACCCAAGCATCTTTGAAGTAACACACCATGAAATGGAGTCAGATCTTCAAGCTTTAGATATTTTTTAAAGCAATAGTTTTCTGTCATTTGCACCAGCTTTTAACTCCATTCGGGTTTCCATGATAATGTCTTTTTGATAATTGTCTTGATAAACTCCTCGAACTTCTGTATCTTTCGTTTTTTTATTTCATTGTAAAGAGTTTGCCCCCGTTAAGCACTCATTTTCAATGTCATGTATTATTACGTAAAATAGTTCTAGTATTAAAAATAAGATTGATATTTTTAATGATTTATTGATATGCTTTAACGTAAAAATCGATAATATGCTAGGTGTTTCGAAATTAATTTTCGATATTGTATATTTAATATATGAGGTCAATCTGTCCCGTCGATTTTCGAGCCAATTTTCATGATGCGAATTTCATCATAATTCGCAATTTGTAGTGTTATCGTATTACACATGAATGATTATAGTCCAAAAGCATTGATGATTAATTGTCTTTTGCTCGAGATTTTGGATGGTTGATGGAATTTATCCGCCTCCATATAAAAACGTTATAATCTCGGATCAAATTATATAAGATTAATGTATGAAAAAGGGTTATGAATATTACAACTATTCAATTATGATTTGTTTTGAAATTTTAACAATAGGTTAAAATGTCGTTTGTGCTTGTTTGATCGAAATCCAAAATGGTTTCTAAGTTTTAAATTTATAAATTCCGCCCAGTACTCGCTCGCACTCACTGTCAAAGCGTAGAAATAGCGTGATGATATGTACGTTTTCGACTCACACATAGGAGTTTGCTCCTTCGATTCCGTCCAAGATACGCATTCATACTAGGTATTTCGGGTCACGTGTCAACATTCATTTTGCGGACTGTTTCCCCGATGTTGTTAGAACGACACGCGAAACACACCGAAAAAATACACGTACAAATTCGACCCGTCGGCGGTTCGAATTCGCTGTGTCGCCTCGGAGCCACAGGTAGGTCGTAAACTCCCTGCTCGATTAATTGCGTTTCATTTCCGGTTCCGTGTCTGATCATATCTCGGACAATTGTTTCCCAGTGTAATTTTAAAGCTCTCCAAATCGTATGATTTATATGCACGCCCTTAGAATGCCGTCGATCCAGCCGTCTGATAGCGCGACAACCCGTTTTGACACCCTTCAAGATTTCAGAGCTCAATTATTACGTTTCTTAATTTGTGAATGTTGAGTGCCGAATGTAATAAAGTTCTTCTGTTAATTGACGTTGTCGTGTATGTGAGTTTGCTCCCTTCATTAATCAGCATCATACGGGACCACTCCCATTGAAAGCGTTTCCAAAAAAAGTGTTGTTGAACTTTTCCATGTTAATTCATCA
This sequence comes from Stenopsyche tienmushanensis, assembly GCA_008973525.1. NCBI lineage: Eukaryota > Metazoa > Arthropoda > Insecta > Trichoptera > Stenopsychidae > Stenopsyche > Stenopsyche tienmushanensis. The sequence goes on from WACJ01000402.1 coordinate 1,750,717, forward strand.
CCCGATGAAATTGGATAAACCTTATTGCCTTCAAGGGATTGAGGTAAATGTCTAAGGAATTGGCCATTATGGAGATACAGTCAGTCTACTTTTAATGCAAGTAAATAAGTCGGGTTTCATAGTAAGAAAAAAAAATAAACAATAATTTGTATTACATCAATATTTATTGAATAATATATGATCCATTCTGTTCCATTACCTTTCTTTATCTCTCCGGAAACCTCATAATGCCTTCTTGACAAAATTTCCCAGGTCTGTTAGCAAGATATTGATCAAGGTACATTTTTATATCATTTTTTTAATTAAAATGTTTACCACGTAAATAATTTTTCAATGAAAGAAATGAATAATAATCTAAAGGGGCAATGTCCCGAGAGTGTGGAGGATGAGGTAAAACATCCCAGTCAAATGATAATAACTTATTTCTGACGATCAAAGACACATGAGGCCTGGCGTTATCGTGATGAAAAACAACTTCTCGTCTGTTCGATAATTCTGGCCGTTGTCTGGCAATTGCAATTGCAATGGAAACAATATTTTGTCGAGTTGATCGTTTCACCTTGCTGAAGTAGCTCATAATAAACTACCCCATTCCAGTCCCACCAAATGCACAGCAAAACTTTTTTTGGTTGTAGGCCAGGTTTAGCTACAGTTAAAGCTTCTGTACCTTTAGTCCGAAACCGTTCACGTTGGATATTCTCATAGAGTATCCAAATTTCATCTCCAGTGATAAGTCTCTTCAAAAAGGTTATTATGTCGTCGGAAAAGTAGATCGCATAGTTGAAATACGCTGAAGTAAAACGATTGATTGTGCGGTGTATAAAAATTTTGTTAGATGTTTGAACTGGCGAACAATAACCAGTTGTTTTTTACTAGTCAAATATTAAACAATAACACGATTGCCTTTGAATTCCATTGCGAATATATGCTTTCTTTTCAATTTAAAACATAATGTTTTCCACAGTAACATTTAAAACATATTAAAACGTACGTTTGGTTTTTAAACAATAATAAGCAAGCGGTTTGACGCTCATATTGAGTTATTTAAACTTGTATAAACGGATATTTAGTACTTGATTTTTTATAAAATTTAATATCAATCGATACATGATCTAAATTATGCACTTTAAGTTTTTTCGCAATTCTAAAATATTTCCTGGAATTATTCACATTGTCGCCCGCAAAAAATATATTCAGGCAGAGTATTATCAAATATTTGTTCTTGAAATTTTGTTCACGTTTAATTGATGTTTGATCGTTCATTGCTAAATAGCGGAGTGTCAGTAACGCGTTGGCGAGCACTTTAGATGCTGTAAATCGCAAATTCGCCTCATAATCCCAATTTCTAATCACGACTTGATATAATTTTCGAGTCTGGAACTCGTCTGCCGTATTTACCTTTTACATTAAATGTGTAAATACTCCGGGATCCAGGATTCGGGATTAATTAATCAGAAGAAATAATTTATAAGCATTAATTATTCCGGATGATTGAGCCACCCGACGCGGTCTTGTAATACTTTGACCTGCGAAATTATTCACGTATAGGCCGAATATACTCGGAGGGCATTATTTTTATAAATGGCCAGCAATTAAGCAGTTAATTGCAGTTGATTGTGAAAGGCAGGATGCCAAACACAAATTCGGCATGAAACATCCAATAATAGTGCAATATTTACGATTGGCACATTAATCAAATTAGTTGCAGTGCGATAGGCTTTGTTTCACCAATTTAAATTGAGTATAATGTCGCGAACCGAATCAGATGACAGTCAATGAAAATTTATCGTATCAATTACATTTTTTGCAATACATAATCAAATCGATCGCAGTAAAGAACTGTTTATTTTTACAGGTTGTAATGAAAATGTTATATCGCGCGTTGATACTTTAAAGTCGCAACCCCTTTGCATGTGTTTGGACGTGAGTGGATTTCAGCCATAAAGCTTCCAAGAAGCTTTAACTTCATACATACGAAAATTATGACTTCTAGGAAATTATGTAAGCAAAATGAGCACACAATGCTCCAAAATAAACACCCTGCGTTAACCTATTTTATGATGATAGCATGAACGCCTGGAGCTAGCATTATTCGAAATCCGGTCAAATTTAATATACTCTTGGCATTATATTTCATATTTATTAAAATGCGTAGATTTTTATATGGATTCAAATGCTTTTACATTTTTAATCATATTTAATTTCAATGTTTTTAAGAGGAGCATTTTTTTAAAAATATAATTAAATACAATGCATAACCCGACGGGAATGTGTTAATAGAAAAATAATGATACCAATAATATAATCGTCTTCGAAAATTATCACTAAATCATTATATTAAAAAAAATTACGTATTAACTAATGGAAATTTTAAAATATACCTTTGTGAAAAAATAATTCATTCAGAAATGGCTGTAGATGACAACGTGGAAGCTATAATATGCGGTCTAGAATAATAAGGCTCATTTTAAAACTTCAACCATTATTAAGTTTATTCAAATCAGTAATGGACCTGATAAGAAAAATAATAATGAAAATCAAACCACAAAACAAGTATGAAATATAAATATTCCCTCTTTCTAAATGAAAACTTGCGATGAAGCCATTGAAATCGCAAGAAACAATGATCGCTAAAAGAAAAGACATTCTACCTTCGAGCGAAAATAGAAAATTCTTTGTGGCCGAAAAATATATAAAGCTTACAATATAGCAGCAAACATTTTGAAATATTACATGAAGTATATATATTATACGATACTTGAAATCCACAATTTGATCCTACAATTCAGTTGAGACTCTTAAACATGCTCCCAAATCCCCGTTAATAAAAAACGTGCTCAGATAATAAAAGACAATTATACAATCGTTAATGGTTGATAAGATTATCATTTGTGCAATCATTATTTGTAACGATATGGTTAGAAAAAATATATAAATTTGATGGTGTATTAGAATAGCTTTAAAATCAAGTTGATCACTCGTATCTCATTCAGATTTCTGTATTAATCGATTTCGAAGCTTAACGAAGGAATTCTGAGAATTAGAATATTGAATAGTGTGGATTTTCGATATGCCCAGTGTCAATGTCATCAATGTTGGGTGTAGATTTCCTCTTTCAAACAATATACTTCATAATTAGTAAAGATGTCACTATAGTCTATAACTCAACAAAATAAATCACAAAATGGCGACTGTTTAAAAAAATATTAAAATAAAAAAAAAATCGCATAAAAAGAGGTTTGAGTGTACTTAGCAAAAAAACGAATAATATCCGATTAATTTTATAGATATTCTAATTTACGAATATTTAAAAAGGGCAAAAATATATTCGAATATTCGATCGGAATCCAAGATAAATGCGTTCTAATTTGGCACATCTAATGAGCTTTTTCTGCAATCGAAAATTGGAAATGCTTAAAATAATGTAAGTTGATAAATGTGATAATCATCGTTGAAAGCGATTTTAATGAAATAATGGATCCTATCATTATCTAATCATTAAGTGGACTGGAAAATAATTTTCTCATATATAGTGCTTAGTACAATATAAAATAGAATCTATGGAATTAGGGAAAAATAAAAGCAATCCTCGAAAGTGGATTTTATTGAAATGAGATCGGCAACGTCGTTAGAAATTGAATTAGGAGAATTTACTGTGGCTTAAGAAATCAGTCCTAATACAGTCTTTATTGAGCTTAAATCTATTATTTTAACTATAAAATAGCGATCTATACGCTTACGTACAAATAAGTTTGTCTTAATATTAGAAACATGGAGGAAATTTATAGACAATAGCTAAGCGTAACATACGAAAATATTTCAAAATCTCAATGTTGCTCTACAAAATATATGCCAAATTCGGTTAAAATCGATTTCTTAAAGATATTCTTGTATTTATTAATTTAACCTTTAAACAATTCAAAAATGAATCACTTGGACCCGGAACGAAAACCATAACCGAACTAGTATAATATAATTGCTCGGAAGTGAACCAGAACAAAGCCAAATTGATAAATTTCGAAGCCCTGGATATGATGTTCAGATTTTTTCATATTTCATAATTTCCTCGTGCTTTGACTGGTTTATTATTGCAATTTCAGTCCTTCCACGCCGAACTTCATCAGTATAAGCACAATATTGACCTGTTCAACCAACTGACGCAGAGATTGATCGCTGTTTACCAACAAGATGACACAACCCGCATCAAGCGCCTCACCGAGCAGATCAACGTTCGTTATTCTAACCTAACTGCGAGGTAGGTCACGTTTTATACTGTAAACAACCTGCCATGTAAAACAGATGTTCTAAAACTCTGGCGCGTGTCCAAATTTGCTCCAATTTAAGTTTATTATTCAATCGAGCCAATGCTCGTAGGAGCTTTTTTATGTTCGCAATCGGTTCAAAATTTAGAATTTATTTAAGCACATCGAAGGGTCTCATATTATGTTTTGTGTGTTTTAGCATTGTCAACAGAGGCAAGTCGCTTCAATCAGCTCTCAACTCCCTACAGACATTCGATCGGTCCTTAGATAAATTTCTGGCATGGCTCAGCGAAGCAGAATCTTGCATGGAAGCTGTGGACAATGAAGCGGAGAGAGCAAACAGCACCACTCCTCATCCTCAGCATCATCTTCTAACGGTGAGTCCCGTTTTTTTTTCTAGAGCGGGTTTCTCGGAAGCTTTTATAGAGGAACATGTTTGTTATACTTTCATCTCGGGTGGTGTTTGTACGCTTTATGCTATCGTTTTTGCCATCGACTTAAATTCGTTCAAAATTATACTTCTTGCACGAAAGTATTATGTTCGTTAGTGACACAAGTTTGCTTCAATTACCAACCCCATTATTATTCCTTTGTCGCCACGTCATTATTCAAGATATCGATTGGGCCGCTGCCTATTGTAAAAACGGCGCTTGAACTTAAATTCACTAAAAATTGTTCCACACCAGCGAACAAAGGCCGAAAAAAGTTCATAAACATTATAATGTGAAACATGTTACCGTTCCATATGGATTGATTGACAACCCAAAAGAATGATTGTTATATAACGAAAAACATCGTCGCTGGATATACTTCCAATGCATGAAACCTCATTAGGACTCTGTGCTCTGGTGTTTGCAGTATCAATTTAACTTTTCTTCGGAAAACTTAGTTGGAAACTCCGAGAAAGTTTCTACATCCATAAACAGGATATGACATTTTAAGAAATGAACCTTCATTCGCCAAAGTCCGTTGAAAGTAATTACTATGTATATAAATATTATCCAATGTGTTCGAATCTACAGTATACAGTAGTCTACGGATATTTCTTTCTGTAAGCTTTTACCAACAAAAGCAAATATTGCTTTTATTCTTCGTCGATTGTCATCAATTTATCATATTCCTTGATTAAGGCAACAGCACGCTCAGCAATATCATTCACTACCCGCATAGAATGGACCATTTTCTTTGCAGCCTTAAAATCAGAGTCATCCTCCCAAGTTTCAACATCTTTATTCAAAAACTGTGATGAGATACCCAGTATCTGGAAAAATACGATTTTTAGTGCATCTACCTTATTTTGCTTATCTTGAACTGAAAGTTCGTGGCCAAAAAATGCAAAACTCTTCCGACAAGTACCATAAATGGTTCGGTATTTTTTCATGGCAACTTTGGCCATTGTTTGTTTTATATTTTCAAAGGATATCAGGACTTTTAATAACTGTAAGTCGATTCTTGGTGCTGAATATCCGACAGGGGCTTGAAACCAATATTTTATAAAACTCCTTTTTCAGGAATTCCTCCCAAGTAAATGATGGAAAGATTCAGTAACTCTTTATAGTCATCTCGAGGTTGATACACTTGAAATTGTTTTTGAGCAAAATAAATCCTGTGTGCAGTAACATTTTCTATGATTTTTGAGGACTTGGTATCATAAATTACTGTTTTATAATCACTTTGATCAATTTTATTCCAGTTCTTCTTAAATATTTTAAACAATTAGGAGCACTAGACGAACCGAGCGATTAATTCACTACAGTTTCTAATATAATTATCATTATATGAAGGCGACAAGCTAGGCAAAGCATATTTTTTCCATTTTCTGCTCTAGAAGAACACAAGTTCCATTTCTCAAGCTGGTGTTTACAGCTGTACATAAACGTGATACTTCACCAATAAAAGGTAACTTTGATTGATACAGATTTGGTGTTGATTGGTCGATAAGCCAAATATTGGTTTTATTTTTAATTAATAAACTCCCGCCATTGCTTATGAATGCCATGATAAGTTGAAATAAGTACGTGGCAACCTACGATGTTGTTATTTTATAACATCTAATAAAAATTCAATGGCGAATTACTTTTATATGAATTGGTCGTATTTGGTTCATGCAAAAAATTAGTTACACAAATAATCAGCCCGATCTAATTTTTAAATTATTTAATAACGCAGAAGTATACGATCCTATTTTGTTATGCAAGGTATAAACTGTTTGATGTTTTTTTTTCATATTGTTAATTTTCTTCGACCCAGATTTCGTCCTTATTAATTTTATGTCATCCCAAGTAATTCAGCTTCATGAGTCTTGTGCATAAAAAGATCATCTCGAGTGAGAACTTCGCCGATAAAATGACTTTTTATACATGTTTTAATGTAGTCATGAATAATTTTCAGAAAAACTCCAATTTATTTTCTATTTAGTCTCAGGTTTTACGTTTCACTTAGGGAAGCCTTTTGTATCTTTTTATTTAGCTCCGCTGGGCGGTGTTTCATAATGCGTCCATTTTAGGTGTAAACGGAGCAAGTTTTCTTCACAACCTAGCGCTTCGATGAAAAGAACGATTTATAAATTATTTTCAATCTTTTCAAACTTCTGCCGTACTTACGAGGACGAAGCTCATTCAGCCTTCGTATTTTTATTTTTAAGTATAAAACCCTTAGCTTCTTTTTCTTTCGAATTCGGAAACAAGTAGAAAACAGCTATTAGCGTCGAGTTTCAATTCAACCCTCGTCCGAAGATTTCCCAGAAAAACTCACAGAGTACGTTTCCAACAATATTTTATTTCTCATTAGTATGTTCCGTCAAATCGATTTCAATCATGGGAATGGGAAAATACAACATAGTTATAAATTTATCTCCAATATATATCACTGGTATACATATCCAATATCAACCCCTATTGAGTTTATTGTCATCAATAGAAAAATAGCAGTAAATATATCATATTTGCTAAATTTGTTTTGCCCTGTACAAATACGACATATTACATTGCCATTACGAATATTGGGTGTAATTACAAAGACATTTATTGGTCAATGCTCCAACCTGACATACAATCCCAATGTATGATACAATACATTTAGCGTCTAAAGGTATCGATTTCAATGTATATATATATTTAAAATTGAGGATATTTTTCAAGACGAAGCTTATTTCGGGATCGGTTTATTTTGGAAGAGGCTTCTTGTAAATAATAAAATGTATGATATCTTGATGGAAATTCATATTATCCATCCATTAGGAGGTACGCTTCTTTTGCACGATATCCTTACTACATTACGCCTTCCCCGTGTGTGTGGAGATTTTCCACGTGGTCGTTTGTTATAATAAACCGTGTGAGTGAAATTGCTGTAGGCACTCGTTTCGCATATTATATTCAAATTTATCATTACGCCTTTATACATCACAATGGCTCGGGTAATGTGCGTGTATTTTTATTTTGCTAACCTTTGAAATATTATCATATGCCTTAAGTGTACGCCTCTCGCGAAATACAGCTTCTACTGCGTCTGTAAAATCATGTTTGTGGGCCTGGTTTATTATAACATTGATAATCTTGGAAGAAGCTTCTTATTTCTAACTGCGAAAAAAGCTAATTTCACAGATGCTTACTTCCCCGCATGCTAATGGAGCTTGACACAATGATTAAAAGAACATTATATTTTTAAACAAGTCTTCCATGATTCTCTACGTTGTATTTTTAAAGTTTTAATTTAACAACATCCCTAAAAGCAAATAAACACACTTACAAAGTATAGATTCGTTCAGATGTGTGGCTTCCTCATGAACTGACTGACTCAAATAAACTTCAGCGTATTTCAACATGCGATCTTCTTCTCCAACGACATAATAGCCAACCTTTTTTGAAGAGACTTTTCACTGGAGATGAAAGTTGGATACTCCATGAGAATATCCAACTTAAACGGTCCTGGATCAAGGGTACAGAAGCTTTAACTGTAGCTAACCCTGGCCTACATCGAAAAAATATTTTGCTATGCATTTGGTGGGACTGGAATGGGGTAGTTTATTATGAGCTACTTCAGCAAGGTGAAACGATCAATTCAACAAAATGTTGTTTATTTTTTTTCTTAATATGAAAACGAAAGAAACTTATGGGACACTCTAATTTTTAATTGAATATATTGGCAATCACCGTATGAATAAAAATATTTTTTATACTTTAAATTTTGTACTGTTTTGTTAAATTTTAATTAAAAAATCCATAGGAAATATGCACAAAAAACGCTAAATTATGCAATATTTAGAAATAAAAACTGATTTAACACATCACTGGATCTAAGTCGAATCAATTTCAATTATATTTTACATTAAAAGTTGCGCCTATCATTATAATTTTGTTTGAATTTAATGAAAGTGAATGTAATCGTGGAAGGTTGAAAAGATTTAATACCACTTTAAGCCCTTAATTCCCCCCCTTTGAAAACATTTCGATTCATCAGATTAAAGATATCATTCAATGTTAATTTATATGAATATTTGCCGTGAATTTTGCTCTTTTTAATTGCTCTTAAAAATAATTACTCTTTCAGATATTATCAACGAGTTCCTGTAAAATTTATCATGTAATGCAATACTTCACATTTAAATCAAACAATGGTATTATGCGTCGCTAATTGGGATTCAATTGTTGAATACGAACGGAGGCTTTCGCGGGCTTAAATACATTATTTTGTATGGAATCCGTCTCTTGGAAGGAATATTGTGTATACACTTTCGTCGAGTGCTTTCATACAAATGAGATTGCGGATCCATTTGGCGGTGTAGCCGTTTGTTTCGATTTTCGCACGCGACACTTCCACTGCGCAATCCATTTTTGGGGATGTTTTGATTTATATCCATTAATAAATCTAGGGGAATAAAATTTCGTCCACCTTTGCGGGAATCAATTTCGCTTTTAGACAAAACCGTGGGGGGTGTCATCGCAATTTCGGGCCGTTGTCTATCGCACTGACGTTGATTAATTTCGAACAATACATAAAACTCTGTACGATAATGTCTGTTTTATTTCAAAATATCTTCCGCGGAATCCGGCTCGTTATGTTGGAACAGAAATTCGGGCTCGGTGAATATATATTTTTTTTATTTTGCGTGAGTTTTCTTTAAAACGCAACATTTATCTCGGCAAATGTCTAAAAAGCCGCGGGATACGAGTAAATTGGCTTCAACCTGACAGTAGACTTCCCGACATGCTTTTTTAAGTTGGTATCTGCTGGAATTTTTTCGTTCTTCCAAAAATATTTTCGGAGCTCCGCGAATGCTTTTTAATGCTTGTTTTTATCTTACAAATGAGTTGCTTCATAATGCCGAATTATTTAATGAAAAAAAGCGCGTATAACGCTAAACGGTGTCGTTAGAAACGCAATTGCATATTTCTTCGGCGGGTTGCTAAAGTTCAAATATTAATAATTCATGAAGAACCGTCGCATCCTGTTAATGCTGAGCATTTATTGCCGGCAAATGACACAACTTTGCTCATACGATGTCGCCTTTCAGCGGCTTAATTTGGGACTGAAGTAATTAAAATGCACATCATTTAGTTTTAGAACCAGTTACTTATAATATTAGCATCCTCTTACAAATGTAGATGTTCGCATCTGTAGGCTTGTGATTATTGCTTGGGTGAAAACTACCATAACTTGTTATCGCATATTTAATGAAGAGCATCATTTGAATTGATCTCATCCTTGTTTATAATCAAACGAAAGAGGAAGGTATCATGTATGAGAGCGAAATTTGATAGAATATATTTTAGCAATCATTTTGCATCAAATTGTTCATTTCTTGACTTTAAAATTAATTTATAATGTTTTCTTGAAGATTTTTTTCCAAGCAGATGGTTTTTAGAAGAATATGATGTAGATCATGTTCAATGAATGTTCAGATCTATTCTATTAATTTCTATTAATTTCAAAACATAATTAAAATTTTCGCATAAAAAAGACTTGAACTACATAGAAAACTGAGGAATAAGTTGCACTATTTTTAAAAACCGCATAACTTTAAATCAATACAATAGAATGTACTAAAAATCGCATAAAAACTGACTAGTTTTTGTGTTAATTTTAGATTTTTTTTATGCGCATTCGCATAAAAAAAAGCATTGTCGCAAAACTTCAAAATCGCATAAAAAAGATCCGCATAAAAACAGACCCAAGTGTATTTGATATTCGTAATAGAATTTAAGTCACATGCATTATATAAAAAAATCGAATTTATAAAGCGATATGGTAATTTACAAATATATAAAATAACGTTGTAAAGCAGTAACCCAGTGCACAAATAACCCAAACATTTTTATGAATTTGAAAGCTTTCCTCTTCATAATAATTGGTGCAAACGATTTTAAAATGTAGTATTTGCATATGTATTAACATATTTCAGGCTTTGAGGAGCTTTTTTTCTCCTATAGTGCGTCGGCCATAAATTTTCACACGTTTGTAAGGGTCGCAAATTAATCCAGCACCAGGTGTCGGGGAAGAATTATTAATAAGTGTAAAGTGAAGTTTGATATATGATCAAATTTTGCACCTCCCGAAAATATGATAAAAAATACTAATTTAATCGATGGTCTCGATTAAATACCACGAGAAAGTACTCCGTTGTAAATCATCATTTTTTCAGATTTCAAGAGTTTCATGCGTAATAATTCTTAGGGGCTTTTGATTTATTATCGCGTTGGAATTTTTCGCGTTTTCCTTCTTAAGTGGCGATCGTATTATAGAGGTTTCTCGTTTTCAATTTTGAGCTTATAATTCTGTGTTCTATTTATTATTCGCTAAAATTGAATCAGAGTACATGGAAACGGTTAGAAATACCATTTATGAAATAGTACGTTTTTTTCCATTTCTTCGGGGAATTTTATTTATTCTTCATTGTTAGTTCTAGCTGAAAATTTTCATTTCATTTTTCCGGTTGAATTAAACATGACTGACCACGTCTTGTCGGGGTATCAAGTGACCTATTAACGAAATTAAATTGGAACGAGTACCTGAAGAATTTTCCTCTTTGCAAAGGGCTTCCCATTTGTATAATTATTTGATTTACCATATTTTCCCCTCTGGGAGAGATTTGTATCTATATACAAAGAAAACTTGCTATGTTGAAAAGGTCCTTTAATTAAAATAAATGTTTTTATACAAAATCCCATATTAAATATATATAATCTGTATAAGTATACAATTTAAGCATTTATTTCAACCTTCGCGACCAAATTTGTTCTGCTGTGTTGGAAAATATTTTTGGGCATTTCAGAATCAATTTCTTCCGCAGGCTTTGGTCTTTATATCTTTCGATTAATATAAGAAAGTCTCGACTCTCAGTAGATTTTGAGGGTTTATCGGGATACATTTGTATAGGGATGAAGACAAATACTAGAAAAAGTGAATCTTCCACATACCGTCTCGATTCTCCCGAGGGCAACTTCATATGCGTATTATATAATTTTTCTCCTGTTCTCCGTGCAAATTTAGTATTCAGATCACGGTTCATGAGGTATAATAATTCCGGGGGCTGTCGGGGGTGGTATCTGCCCTTTGACTGGAGGTTTAGCCCAGGTCTCGTGTCTTCCGGCTCCGTTTATTGTTTTCCTTTCCTGGCTCAGGTCTTCGGCCAAGTCAATGACTGTTTTATCGCGGCGTCCCTTTGACTGTTTTCTCAATTTCCCCGACGCAAATCCCCCGAGGGAATTTGTATCACATTGAAAATAGATAGATGTAAAAATTGAAACGGAGAAGAAGTGCGTGGAATTTTCGAATGCTTTCGGAAACTTGTTTGCGCAGTTGTGTGAATAATATCTATGCGACAAGGCGCGACGCCATTATCGCGATGCTCGATAAGCCTTGTTTTATTTGTACTCATTTTTCTCCTATTTTTCGGTATCCATCATGCTTTCACAGGCTGTTCAATTTAAAGCTAGAAATAATTTTTCATTAAAAAATGTGATATTTTTCAAAATAGTACTCACTGAATGCTAATTTGAAGTATATATACACTCATCCCTCGATTTACGCGGTAGATACGTTCCGAGAGAAAACGCGCAAAGCGAATTAACCATTGCCAGAAAAGCATGTTTTTTTTTTACTTATTTAGCATCTTATTAGTAAGGTGTTATTTGAGCTTTTTTACTTTATTAACACTTGTTTCTTGGAAGGGATTTAAATAGGGTCATTTTTATGAAATATTTCAATTATCTGCAACTGTACTTTTCTGCATAATAATGTATATTCCATAAATGTTTATTTGGGTCGGAGATTGTTTCCAGATACCGCTTACAGGATATTTTGTAGTTATAAATTAACGTTGATGATTTACATTGATCATGAAAGTTTTACATGCAAATAGAATTCATACACTCATGTAACGTGCTAATCGTGCCAATAATTATGCACAATATTTGATCGTCTGTGTGTTGGGAATGTGCTCAGTTTTATAACAATAATTTCAATAAATCCTTTATAAGTCTAATAGTGTGAAAAATATGTAAAAAAAACATCTCTGGTTTAACGTAGTACACTTAAACTTTTTTTGTGCGGTGGATGCGTTTCGCGGAAAATCGCACAAAAAAAGCTATGACTTACATAGAAAAAGTGAAGATGTGCTCCATGGATTTTAAAAACCGCATAACTATGAAACAGCTATATAAAATATGTACAAAACCGCATAAAAAAGTTAATAAAAAACATGAAAACAATAAGGCAATTAAAAAATAACATTTTTGGTAACATTCTAAGGACGTCTTGCATCATCAAAGAAAAATAAATCACAAAATGGCGACTGTTTAAAAAAATCAATAAATTCATTTTTTGGCCTTATTTTGTCACAATTAAAATTTTTTTTATAGTAAAATAATAAATTTCGACATAAATCTGGTAGAAATAATAGAGGGTTATATAGAAAAGATTCGCACCCAGTTTGAAACAAATTAATTAATTAAAACTTGAGATATGATGTCAACCGTGTTAAGAGATTTCATTATGGTAGGACCGGCTAAGTTGCCGCGTCACTAAAATAGCTATAACTCTGTAAGTAGTTGGAATTTTGGAAATTCCTTTGGAGAATGTATTTTTAAAAGTCGAAATATTGGAAAAATGCAAAAATATGAAATCAATGTTTTCAAAAATCTAAACCAGAATAAAGGGCGTGGTCGTAGTTTCGCGACAGTAGATGCAATATGATTTACACAGTCCCAAATTATAATTTTTCATTTTCAAATCAAATTTCGGTTAGTGTTTATGATTTATTTCCTATTTTTCAAATTTAAAAAAAATTGCTTTAAAAAAACCGCATAACTTCGAAATCGCACAAAAAGAGGTTTGAGTGTATTTTATTATGTTTTGTCATTATGTGGTCATCAACCCCAATTATTGGTAGATTTGAATTCTCAGTTACTAATCAAATCATTGTAATACTTCACTTTTATTACATATTAGATTCGCCGGGAAATTATAAATATTTAAGTTGATTTTATTGATATAAATTCATAAAGTTATGCTCGAAGTTAACTAACAATATATTTTAAATGCTTAATGTTTTAAGTTAGATGAATAGGACTTACGTCAATCTATCCGGGGTCATTAGGGATTAAATCTAAGCGACAATTTGATGTAATAAATCCAAAATTGTCAGACAATGCAGACAAAGTGAACAATAAATAGCCTTAATAATCGCTAAGCGATAGTCAATAAGTCGGAATAGATCCTTCAAGTGTTCTCCATCAACGAAAGGTGTTATTAATTCCCGATTACATCCCTAGCATGACATCAAAATAGCATTCGACAACAATTTCAAAAGGTGTACCATAATATTATTTTTAAGGGTTGAAAATATGCGTGTTGTGTCACGCAAAGATAACGCACAACATACACCTTTAAATTGATGATATTGTTGTATTATGTACATTTTTTTCATGTATTTTTTACGTGTGTGAAATTATTGGCGATTGTATCGCCACAACTTTTAAAATTTAATCAAAACCAATCGCTCGTGCAAATGACACTTGCTTTTACGGCAAAAAAAGACGTATAGTTTTCAATTATCGGATTTATAAAGCCCTCGAACGTTTAAACACGTAGCTTAGCGGGTTGAATGTGTCAAAATATTATGGATCGGTCCATAAGTTATGTCGTATTTTTGAATTATAGTCAATGCCACAATTGTCGCAATATGCTTCACAGTAGATCGATACGGAGTATCTTGCTGATTATGTGATATTGTTGGTATTCGATTTAAATTTGTTTTATAGCATGTACTGCTGGGGAATTGTGGCTGCCATGGGGTCGAAAAAATTGGGGTTATTCATCCCTGTAAGGGGCGTAACTCCATTGCATTCGCTAACTTTATCGTGTCAAGTTGCCGTGGGCACTTTAGTAAAATTCTGCAAAAAGCCAAAATGAAGCGTTTTTACGCACAAAATTCCCCAATTTATATCATTATGTTTTATTCGCGTTTATAAATTAGATCTTGATCTGCCACGGAAAGAGTCCATTATGACGGACGAAAATGAGGAGCGATAAAATAAAAACTGCATAAATAATAAGCGTGCGTTGTCCATTTGTAATTATTAACGTTTGTAATCGATGTATCAACGGTGCACAGTCCGAGCCCGACCATACATTAAATATAAATGACCGTAAATCGAGCTGACGTACCCCCCGGGGATTCGAATCCAAATTACGGTTGTCCACCTTAAAAAAAGATTACCCGCTTGCCGATTTATGTCTGTCTGATGTGGTCATGATTTTCTGATAACATCTGCGCTGTGGATTAACCGTGTACGTGCGGATTATCCGTCGAGGAAAGCACGCGACCCTCCAATGCACCAAACGCTAATCCCAATTTGGGCATAAACGCCCCGCTTTTAATTAGCCCCCGATGCTTTAATGATCATTTTTTATTGCCAATTGAACATGCTTAAACGCCATTAAAACTAATTATTATCGGTCGCAAATAAAGGGCTAAATGAGGTCTTCTTCCGGTTGTGCGGGCAAGTCGGAAAACATTATTGTCTGAATGTCGGCTTTGATGATATTACGTCCGGTTAAATATCGGCTTTTCCGGTTATGCTGGAATCGCTCATCGTCAAAGAAGTATTTTTCCTGTCTGAGACAGCTTTTTTCATTACTCACCCTCTTATTTTGCTCATCGCTAATCACCTCCCTTAATATTTACCCAAAATGACCATCCTTATATTTCAACACCAGCAGAGAAAAAAAAATCTTATAATATTATTTGTATTTTACAATTTCCCGTTAAAAATATATTATATGGCCCTCTATGTGTGAAAATATTTTTGAGCAGAGATGTCGTTGATAATTTCAACCCCTATAATAGTTCCAAAAACCACCGGTAGAGGCGACGCTACTCGACCGGCATTAAAATGGTTCGATTCTCGGCTAAATTTCCACAAGAATTTCCATATAAGCGGATATCATTTTTCCTCTGCAGAATCCTGTTTTGCCATAAGAAAATTTAGCGAGAGTTCCCAACATAACTACTCAATAATTTTCACACAAATTCATAGATGGTCCCACTTAAATCAAAACTGAACAAAATACAAATATTCATCCAAACACTATTTTTCCATAATTCATTTCAATTTAAATAATTCATATTTTGCCATGCATTGTATTTGCATTTATTTCCTTTGTTACGTTGCATTTCTTGAACGGTTGCTGAGACTCGTCCCATTGTACGTTGTTAGTGAGACGAAGCTTTATTTGCATCTCAGCGCATTAATTATACAATATTCCTCCGCTAAGCAGATTTTGCTTATCATTGTAGCCATACGTACTTCAGTATTCAGAGGGGTAAATTTCCATTTTCCACCCATTCAAAGCTCTTCGAAATACAGCGAAAAGAATAATTAAATCAATCTAGTGCTTTCAGGCGTCGCATGTCAATATTTTGAGGTATTCAATCTTTGTCCAAGTGGTTCTTTTTCATCCAGATTTTGTATCGACACTAAGAAAATTCGCAATTCATCTACGAATAAATAAAATTTAATCAAACACACTTAAGACATTCGCTTCTTGTGCCACGTATGCATAGAGAGGTTCAAAATAAATCATAAAATTATGCTAGATAATATCTTTTAACTATGTTTCATTTTTCACACAATGGAATATATGCTAAAACGATAAGCTGCATTTGTGTAATATATTAAAACTGCTATTAGTTGTATATGCGCGACAGAGATAGTACCCTATCTCTCTTACGCACCAACTGTCGTTTAGTATTTCACTTTTTATCTCGTTCAGCCCAGTTTGTCCTACCTCGCCTATACAAGTTTCATTTCAATCTAATATATAAAAAATAATCTTTGTTTGTTCGTATTATATGCGCCCCCGCACCGTTCATCCGATAGCGATAAAACTTTGTCCACTTGTTGTTAAGGATTACGCGAATAACATAAGCTTATTCTAATATACAAAAATAAAATAAACTGTTTGTTCGTATTTTATGCTCTGCCATACCGTTCATTCGATTGCAATAAAACTTTTCCAACTTATTGCTTGCACATTCTTAAATAATATTGGTATAGTACAATTAACTTACAGTAGATATTATATATAAAAATCAATGTTTGTAAGTTTGTTCATATTTATAATAAAACCAACAAAATAAGATATCATTTAAATCATTGTGAAGGAATTTTCCACTGTAATCTGTTTGCTAATTTGGGAATTATTCCGGTTTCTACAAAGGAAGTATTATTTTCTTCGAAACTCGTGCGTATTCCAGACGACAATTTATGCGAAGTACAGCGGTCTGGAATGTGTTAATTATCAATAACGTGCATTGTAGAATTGTGCACAATGAACGTCGAATAGATTTTCTCAAAGCTTCCATAACTATATTATGTATAAAATAAAATATTCCAAAAGATATATGCTATCTATTCCATATAATTACGTATTTTTTCAGATTTTAAAGGATAAATATTGTAACTTACAGGGCAAACATTAAGTTTTAAAATCGTCACAAAAAGCTGTGCATTTTTTGACACAGATTCTTATTGCAAGCGTGCGAATAAAAAAGTTTTCCACCCTTTATAAATATTACGGAATTATTTATCATTCGAAAAAAAATCTTTAATTAAGAATGTCTTTGGTGGAAATAAGCAAAATTAGCATTTTCACTTTGAAGTATTTCTTTTTAACGGCGAATGAAGTTTAAATTAAATTTTCGCATGCACATTTGGAACATAGTGTATGTTTTGCATAAGCTTTCGTCTGAGGGCGATATTCGCGTAGAAGAGTTTTCACATAATTTTATACGAAGAAACTTTTCCCGTTTGAGTTTGATTGTATTATTTAATATTCATTATGCGATTAATTCAAATTTATATTTTTCTTTCCCAACACTTTTTGGAAGGCCGTTAATCACAAACTATTATGCTAAATAGAAGAATAAACACCCCGCTGAATTATTCATGCGACCCTCCGCGAGCGCTCAGTGAGATTTAGCGCAGATATATCGTTTTTAATTATGGACAGTGCTTTTATTGCGGCATTAGGATTTAAATTAATAATCCTGTTCTGGTGTATTAATGCATATACTTCCTCCCCGGGCTTCCTGGTACAGCATCTCCCTCATTAGAACCGGTAATTATCCCAAGAGTTGTGCCGTACACCTGTTCGTTCGTGTTACTGCAATAGTCGTTACAACATTTGGAAGTACTTAACACGAACATGTAATGTTGTTTGCCAAGTGCACATTGCCACTTGGGCGATTTCGACGACGCTAGACAATCATGGCATTTGGGCTATTGCCGATTGCCATTTTTGTATCATGAATTCACAGCTTATCATCAGTAGTCATTATGGAGAGCTTTTGTTAAGCTTTACCGTGTAAGCTTTGAGCAGCATTTATATTTTGGCAGTGTGGAAGGGTACGTGTATTTGCTAATGCGTTTACTCGGGCGAAGCGTCTTAACCTGCCGTAATGTGTTTATCGTCACTCTACTACGCCTTGTGAACAAGGCGTAATGCTACAGGATATGGAATCCTTTCGAATCCTATTAGAGATGTCCCTATTGTCATTTCTTTATAAAATTAATACAATTTTCAAGCAAAATATTGGGCAAACCGCGTCAATTTAAAAATTAACCCATATTTTCAGCACTGGAAGTTATATCAATATTTTAATCAAATATTTAACATAACAAAATGAAACCATGTTATTTAATGTGCCTCGAATTCAAATATCGAAAATTGGTCGCTCATATTTCCATTCCATTGAGTAAACTCAAATATATGAAGCTTCGGAAAAATGTAGTTTGGTTTCATCTTCAACTAATCGATGACCCAAAAAATTGAAACGTTGATTCAGTATCTATAAAATATATTGAATTCAATATCGTCGGACTGGAATATTGATTGGCATATCATAAAATAAAACCATTCATGATCCATAAACCGTATTGTATAATAATTTGGAAGGTATTAAAATGCATATAATATCAAATATTTTCGTATGAAATGTCCAATTTTGTCTAATTTGATGAGCTCAGATTAATATTATGAATAATCAAGAACTCCTCATTCCATCTTATTCAATAATTTTCTCTAATTCTATTGTAAAAGTGCGATTTTGCATTATTATACAAAATTATAGATACATCTCCATTGATCAAATAAAGCTGAAAGAAACGCAGTTTTTATTTGTTCTATTATATAAAAAATACGTATAAATTATTAATTTAGAACCCATTTATTGATCTAGATGGTGAATTGATATTATTTTTATAGCAATGATACTATTCAAATAGTAAGATATGCAGCTTTTATAATAAATGCATCAGAATATGTAATCTCGTTTGATGATGTATTTATTCCTTTTACAACCGAGAAACAATTACAACTTGAAAGCACAAAAGAAAGCTATTTTTAACGAGCTTTATAAAGCTTATTGGTTGCAAAATATTTTGAAAAAATAATATTTTATTTAATATGCATAATAATGTCTTATTAATGTACGTTTCTTTATTATTCATTTACATAATTTTAATATTTTTTTGTTTACTGAGCTTATTACGACCATCTCGAATTACTACACGATGTTGAACAATTTTGAAGATGGCCAATAAAGTTTTAAATTAAGCTCCATAACGATAACTGCAGATTCGCTGTTTCCATTTTTATATCTGAACCCTTTCGCAACGATTCGTTTCTTGAAGAATATTTTAATAAATCAATGAAACCTACGATGTAGAATATACGGCTGCTATCCAAAGTTTTGATTACCC
This sequence comes from Stenopsyche tienmushanensis, assembly GCA_008973525.1. Classification (NCBI taxonomy): domain Eukaryota; kingdom Metazoa; phylum Arthropoda; class Insecta; order Trichoptera; family Stenopsychidae; genus Stenopsyche; species Stenopsyche tienmushanensis. The sequence goes on from WACJ01000402.1 coordinate 1,770,242, forward strand.
TAAACCTAACTCAGCATTGTATAAATCCCGATATAAATGTGTATCAAATTGCTACTTATAAATTTGAAATTAATAAGTTTTCTTATGATCTTGTAATTATATTCATAATTTAAAAAAGGGGAATATAATAATTATACAAAAATATTTATGACTTGTTTTTATATGTGTGTACATTTTAATTAAAATATCCAGCTTTGGCATGTACATTTTGCATTCAATCGTTTTATTAAATAAACACTTTTAATTAATTAACCAAACTATTCCAGAGTTTATTAGCACAAATATTTTTAAAAAAATTTGCCCATATGTCATTTTTTCAATCAACAACTGTCCAATTTTTATATTTTTTTTTACACAGAGCAGTATTTTATGCTTGTTTAATTTGTTTTTATTACTATATAAAGTTTAGATATTAATACATTAGATAATTTTCGGCCAATTGAGGAACTGTAAGACGATGTTTTCTTTTGGATAATAGTACATTGAAGTCCCAGTCTCCTGGTGTCTTTTAATGGTATAATGCACGCCTTTGGTGGAAATCTTCATTACAAAGTCTAATAATGAAGATACGAATCACTATACTTAATTCGACTGGTTTTGTCATTTTAAATTCTAAAAAATAAAACAGTTCCCTGTTGCGTTTCAATCCCTCGCCGTCTCCAGGAGTACGCAATGTTCGTCACGGTTGCCTCAAACAGCCTACCACGAGGGGTCTTGAATAGCGGGGCGCTCTGGAGGCCGAACGTGCCCGAAGGGCCTCAACGAAAAGCGATGGGGCGTCCGCCCTCACTAGCGATAGGGCCCCGCAGCCCCGACACGAACTCGCAGCATATGCAACGGAAATTCGTATTTAACCTCCGCAGAGGGGGCGATTCTTTATCTCCGACCGCTCATTCGAAGGCGCTCCAGAAAAGATTAGGCAGTTTGTTCGTCCTGCAACCCTTAGGAACGGTTGCAAGGTCCGAACAGCTTAAAAATCGGGTCGCTTTGATGACCAAAAAAATCGATAATTAACGAAGAAAAAATAATTTTAATTAATTAATTTACTTTTGTATAATTATAATTACTCAAAAATAATCGCGAATTATTCCCACTCTACATGCCTTTTAAAACTGCAAGGGTAGTTGCAATTTTATTACAAATTATGATGTATTGTTGAGTATCAGGTCAGTCCAAATGTTCGTGCGCATTTTTGGAATAAAATTAAATAGTGTAAATAAAATACAATTTAATCCCCCTTATAATCTCCCAATTAAATTCTTATTAATCTCCCAATTAAACTCACTATTTTTTTGCAGCGTTGTTCGAGTCGTATGCGGTCTAGCGTTATCATAAGAAGTCTAAACGACACTGTAAACATCTGCATTAATAGTTTGATTTACACGAAATTTATTTTGACATAAGACTGTTCCATGAGATTAATCGATCCTTTATGCGATCAGATCCACTGTTAATTGAGACTCTGACTCCATAAGATTTATAAAAACGCGTCCTGAACGGGGTTCATCATAAATGCTGCTTTCTCCAACTATAAGTTTTATAAACCATTTATAGGCAGTCCACTGATAGTATGTTCACCATATATACTATTAATTTTTATCGCTGCAGATTTGGCGGATTCACCACACGAAAATAAAAATATATAACATAGCACGTATATTGATTATTAATATGATTTTTTTACGCGTCCGATGTTTAAAATTGTGTTTTATTTACACCATTTAAAATTTTACCAAAAATGCGCACGAACTTTTGGACTGAGCTGATAAAAGGATTCTAGCACTAAAATTAAGGAACAAATTCATTATTTATAATTTTTTATGTTTTTACATAAAACTCAATAATATGCATTTTCAAACTTATGTTCAATGGATATGTTTCATTTATTTGTTTTTGTTTTTTACCAAAGGAAGATTTGTCATGTGAATTTATATGCCATATATATCCTTTTTTTTTTTGCAACTATTAACTTATTAAAAAAGGTAATTGTTCTTGCCAAATCAGAATTTTACCCATATAAATCGACGTCGATTCCACATGTTAATATTGCGCTCGCGCTTTATTAATATTCCGGTTAGCATTGAATTTTTTCCCTATTTGAAGGCGAAATCTCCATTTGCGGATTTTCTTCGCTGGCAGTTCGCTGTATAATGTTTTTCTTTTTTTTTCTTTTCACTTTACATATGTAAATCTTTCCTCGTCTACATTTGTGCGTATATATTTTAATCCATGCGTTGCCCAGGGCATACGATTATCCGCCCCGCGGAAAAAGGAAGCCCTGCCGAAGAATGGAAGAGACGGGCATACACGTATAGACTATAACGCACGTGCCTCTAAAACCTTCCTCACAGCCTTTTTATTGTATCAACTTTTGCGGAATCAAATCCGTGATTTTGACTTCTCCGACAATTATTTTAATTTTACGACGTCGATGCTGAATACGTGAGGACTAATCGAAGGCCCCGCACGACGTATGCGTCATTGAGCTCTATTCTTTGGGAATGAGATTTGATCTTGAATCGCGAAGATCGATTATGAAAATGCGTGGATTATCGCATTAGGCTTTTCATAAGACATTTTCTGTATTGTAATGTATACAAATCGGCGTTCATATGAAGAGCCTCACCTGAGTTCTATCCTTGGAACTCCCCGAGGAGTTATCCCGAGGGAGTTCTTTATTGGTAGTATCTACCTCATTGTTTATAGGTTTAGTGCGCCAACCTCATATTTCTTTATGGAGCGGAAAAGCCTGCGATGCATTACGTGGAGCAACTTTGCCCTGCCAAATGAAAAACAAAACGAATTCTTCCACCCCCTCATCCTCCAGATAGTTAAAGTGCCAAGCTAAGTGTTTCGCTTCCGCAAAGTGAATTTATTTTTTTAAACAGACCTTTCAAATTCAAAAACGTCAAATTGGATGTCCATTATGCAATTTGTCATTGTTTTTGATATTAGAATATGTATAAATGGCCGATTAAATAGCTAAGCAAATTAACGGTCCAACTAAATGTATTCTGGGGAAGCTTATTGAGTAGATATACACATAGTTCAAACTTTGTCTTAAAACAAGTTGCGATACGAGTCAGTAACTATTATAATGGCCGGATCCAACAACATTGTTATAATATTTCAGCATAGATTATTCATCTGACGTATAAAATATAATTTAGGCGAGAATCATAAATGGCGATAAAAATGTCGACACAATTGAATATTACTGAATGATTCTATGCGCATAAATCCGTATTTTCTTTTTAAAAAAATCCTATGAATTTATTGAGTGTATAATCTGCACAATATCTCATTATTTGCTTGATTTTTTTGATTGCAAATGTTCAATTAATATATCATTGAATTCGTTCGTAGCAGAGTTTTGGTTTCCGTATTTTGGGATACGTACGATATTTTATTGATCGATTAACTTGAGAAAGGAAGAATCATCAACGGCAAATATTATATGGCGTTATTGATGCATTTTTTTACGGAAGAAATAGCGAAAAAATGACTATATTGTGTGAAAAAAGTATTCTTTCGCCAAGACAATGCACCGTGTCACAATGTCGATCGCAACAATGGCAAAATTGCATGAATTGCTTCCCCATTCACCGTATTCTCCGGATCTAGTTCCCAGTGATTACTACCTGTTTGCAGAATTCAAAAGAATACTTCAGGGAAAGAAATTTGGCTCCAATGAAAAAGTGATTGCCAAAACTAACGCCTATTTTGAGGTCAACGATAAATGGTTCTATAAAAAGATATCGAAATGTTGATGAATATATAATAGTCGAATTCGTTCAAAAAGTTGTTGTTTTTTTAGTCATCCTGCGAACTTATTAAAATATGCATGCAAAGGAATAATATTAAATCATACTACTTAAATACATCTCAGACTAAGAAGGTTCAACATAAATATGCGAAGAAGGCCGTATTCTGCTCAAAGGAAACCGCGGAATTTTCCTACAAACCGCAGAACAAAAATACGACCGACCGCACATTCATTACACCCTACACCTTCCATCTTTGCATTTGATGCACTTCGTTGACTCAACTTGAAAGTTGCTCAAGAAAGTTTGTCAGTTGATTCTTTGCAAAGTTTGACATAGCCGAGCTGTATGCTGCCGTGTGTGTGTGTGTTTGTCAAATGAGGCGTTTCCTTCGGTCTATTAACAAAGTTATCATCCTACTCTTGGCGATATTTCATGAGATGTCTCCTGGGAGGCTTGCCTCTTCCAACTTGCCTTTTTATGTTGTCCCTGGAAGGATTGAGATCCTGGTGGGAAAAGTATGAAAAGCGTAAAATTGAGGCGAACTTTGTGTGTACATATAAAAACTTGTTTTCAACAAATACATCGGCTATAAGCGGCTTTCGAATTTTATCTACGCCATAGTCGCAATTTGACGCTGCAGTATTTCTGCTATAAAGATTTTGTTTTAAAATACCATTATATGATAGATTTTCTTCGCAAGAAATGTCACTCAAACACCTTCTATATTTAAATTACAATTTTCGCACGATCGGAATTATTCCAGTCACGGCGAACATTTTCCGATTTCCGACATAGGTCATGTTCCAATTCAAATTATAGAATCACCACACAACGATTTAGCCTATGGTACTTATTCCATGATCAAAATTCCTCCAGCTATCCAAATGTTCTAAATTCACTTTAATTTTCGATATATACTTATCGGCACATTATCCATTCGAGAACATAACATAAATCGTTCCCAACGCAATCGATAATGTAGCGAGTGCATTCAACATCCAAAAATACTTCTGCATAACGTTATAATGTTGGAAGAGCTCGCCTTGAACCACTCCAGAATTTATACATCGCCCAAATTATTCCAGATATATTATGGGCATCAATATTCGGGCGCTCGATGAATTTAAATCATGCTCGAAAAGTATTTCGGCGCAATCTTAATACATCGAAACGGTTTCTAAAATATCGATTCGGACGAGCGAAAATAAAAGGCTCGGGGGTCAAACCAAAATGTATGTACAAAATGGATTTCTAACCCGCTAACTCCGAAAATACGTTAAGTTGTACACCGCACAGCGGAGCGGTGTTACATATTCAGCAGTAAACATATTCGTTCCAAATTCGCGGTTTTAACCCAGACATGCTTTGCTAATTGCTTACTATAACCGCATTAGTGGTCCCTCAATTTTTTTTCACTTCCAAAATTCACAAAATGAATATGAAACCGCATCAAATGGAATCATTTAAAATTCTCTTGCCGAAATTCTATATACCGTACGTAATTACAACGAATCGATTGTAAATATTTTATTCGCTTAATATGGATGATGATCATAATACTTCAGCGTTAATTATGAATTTTTATAAGATGAAATATATACATTTATTCAATTACAAATTAGATAATTGTTGTGGAAATGTTTGAAAATTTAAATCTTCCTACGATGATGTAATAACTGTTTAAGTATTAGGGAGACCCATAAGTAATCAATTATTTCAAATTAAAACGAATAAAAAAAAGGTGAATTTCAGTTTCATTTACATTTCAAAACGTCTTATTTTCAAAAGAGTGCCTAGAATTTTGAATAAATAATAATCAAACGGCGCAATATTTGGCGAATATTGTGGATGAGGTAGCAGTTCCCAATTGAGTTCCCTATTTTTTTCCTGGGTTACTTTAGCTGCATGAGGTCTGGCATCATGATGCAATATCACGCCTTTTCGGTTGACGAAATTTGTATGTTTTTCTAATAACTTTGCATTTACTCTGTCTAATTGTGAGCAATAAATTCATGCATTGATAGTTTCTCCTAGATTTAGAAACTCAAAGTGTATTATACCACCACAATTCCACCATATGTTCAAGAGGACCTTTTTATAGTCAAAGAAGGTTTAGGAGTTGGTACAGCCGGTTGATTAATTGAAAGCCACTGCTTAGTTCTTTTGATATTATCGTATACTATCCATTTTTCATCACAAGTTATAATCCGGTGTAGAAATTGCTCGTTAATGTTATAAGCGATGTGCAGCAACTTCGTCTTTGATCCATGTTTGTATCGGACAATTGGTGAGGAATCCAAACGCCCTCTCTGTAACTTTTGCCAATGGCGTGCATGTGTCTTTGCACTGTTGACCAAGTAGTCCCAAGTCTTGAAGTTATTTCTGTCACACTCAATTATGGATCTGAATCCATTAGCGATTTCAGCAGCTTGGTATCGAATTCAGTATTCGGTGGTCCACGTTCTGATTTTAATCGACTATCAAAAATTCTTCTTTTCAAGCCAAAATTTTTAAATTTATATTCATCTGTCGATAGGATAATTTTCTAATATAATTTTTATATCCAGTGCAGTATCAGTTTATTTATTAAACTTGTTTAATTTGGGTTTCTTCAGCACTGCACATCCTTAACACTAAACCTACCGATACTTCATGAATACCTATTCCTACCACAGCGGGTCAAGTGATCCGTCTTTAAAATGGTATATATATTACTATGTAAAATATTCTTCAATTCAATCCTAAATTTGAAAAGCTAACTTAAAAATAATACGCTAACTTTATTCATGTTTACCGCAAATTATTGGGTCCTCGAAGGCAAATTTTCCACACACATATTTGTTGCATTTGAAACAGATTTTTGTAGTTTTTTTTTCTTTGCGAAAATCTATTTGGCAACTTTTTCGCATTTGCACACGAGAATCCGAACATGAATTTGTTGAAGCTTTCTGCATAATTTATTCTTCTTCCTATTGCTCATATTGAATATTTTCTGCATGTTCTTCAGTTAATTGGAATAAAAATTGTTGTCTAAAATTTTTTTCGTCGGTTGTTACTCTGTATAAAAGCCATAAGTTGATTCCAGTCAGGTCAAGAATATTGAAGAAAATCTGCACAATACTTTTTTATCACAACCACCCATACAAATCTTCATGATATTACATGAATCTTTGCACGGGTCAAAAGACCCGTTGCGGCAATTAGGGCAGATTACATATATTTCTCGGTAAAAAAATGAACAAGATATGAGTAAATATTGAAAAATATATTCAATGTATTTTTTAATAAAATTAGCGAAGGCAAATGGCGATGTGATAATGTATGGTAAAACATAATTCCCTAATGTGAGTGCAGACCTTAGCGTTCGTATATTTCTATGTGCAATTGTGCAATTATTGACGTTTATTCAGTGGACGTGCATCAGTTTGATTGCGGACGTGATGCATTCAGACGTTTCGTTTGCTGGGCCTGAACACCCCATTGACCACGTGTTAAAGCGCCAATTTGCTCTTTCAATTCTGCCATTTCCGAAGGCTCCATTGTTCCGCGACAAACAAATTTTTTGAACTTCATCCCCCGCCCGGAAACCTCCCTCGCTAATCAAATGCTTATCTAATAGAAACCGGATGTTGCGGAAGTCGTACGTTGTGTGCGAGCGAACCAAGCTTTGTGGGAATGATTCCAGAAACAATCTTTGCCGGGCTTCCGGGAAATCTTCATGCGAGTCTATTATAAAGCCATTACCATGCATTTCGACTTATTTCGCATAGATGCTTACAGCACATCTTCCATACGTACTCTTTGGATGTGTGAGACGAAATATATAAGTTATAAATTGTAAGAATAGTATTAGGCAATTACTATTAATTAGCATCGATCTAATGTTTAGTTGCATCTAAGGACTATTTCATTCAGCTAAACGCCGGAAACCAATGTTGCGGTTTACTATGATCAGTTTCTGTGCGATAGCACTCCATTTGCTTTGCAAGATTTGATTACCGAATGAAATTAAAGTCGAATTGAATAGATAAATACATAAGTTATATTAATTATCCTGTAGTCATAAATTGTATAAAATCAATTATATTCGATGAACAGAACGACGACAAAACGACGCAAATATTCTAATGATAATTTGTTATACCATCTCTATTTTGTAAGCTTACGAATGCAAAATCTTTTAGAAGATTTGTATTCTTATCATGTCTTTACACTAAATGAGAATTCAGTCATGAAGATGAATCCATTTACACGTTAAATCATACACTTCGTACAATGTATCATTCATTCGCGGGTCACTAATACAATTTCGCTCGATATTCAACAGAATCTAATCCGACTCAATTCAAACTAAAATTGGATTTTGCTCAGTCTCCAACTTAAATTGATAATCAAAGCGCTTGTATCTAACATTGTTAATTTAGAACCGAGGAAGACATATACCAAGTATAAAATGTTGCAAAACAACAACAAAAAAACGAAGCAGATTGAAACGATTAAGGCGTAAGTAAGTACTTTCATTAACGCATGGCTCGGTTTCGTTGCATTGCCTTCCTTGCTGTATGAAAATTAATTAAAGAAAGCCGAGGAACGTTCCACTTGTGAATGAAGCAAAATATCATACAGCTCTCTTTCTGAGAGTAAAAAAAAAGAAAGCCATCTTCAGAAGCGTGCCTCTCCAGAATCTCCTCCGGCTAGTGCATCTGGTGTTCCTTATCGGCAAGTCAGACCGCCGAGGAAGGACTACTTAAGATGCCGAAAATAAAATCACTTACGTCTACCGTTATTGTTGTTCTCAAATGCTTCAATCAGGGCTGCTGCAATTTTACAAATAAAACATGAAAGTGCAATTAAAAATATTTTTTCGAATTTCAATAGTTGCATAATAAAGACATGTTATTCATTGACAGCAACCGTACCAGTAGAGTACTCATATTTTTTTATGTTTTAATATATTATTACAAAAATTAGTTTCTATAGTTAGATGTAATTCTCTCCGCCTATCTGGCAAAATTTTAATGCTTCTGTCATAAAACATCACGGGCGTTGAACGAAAATATTCCATATGTCCATTTTTGGCCTCATCGATTTCTTTGGTAATTTTTGCCATCCAAATAATGATGCATACATCTAAAAAGATGGAAATTCGACGGAGCAATGTCTGGAGAATAAAGAGGGTGTTGAATTGTCTTCTATTCCATGCTGTTTATTTTTTCCCGCGTTATTTTCGCCGTGTGTACTCAAAACAGACAAAATATATTATTTTTATTGTCGAGTCGGACTTAGGTGGTTTACCACGTCTTCCCGATTTTTTCAGATTTCTTTGAACATTCGACCATGAGTATCCGATTTTCAATAGTTGCTATTGGATTACTTTCGATTTCACCAGTCAGTGTGGCGGCATCCACCTTAAGCGGTCTTCCACTTCCAGGGCAATTTTTTGAATCAACATTTCCAGATAGAAATTTCTGGAACCAATTTTGACATTTGCGAACACTTAAAATATCGCTCAGTACATCGCAAATACGTTTAGCGGTGCAGTCTCCTTTTTGAGAAAATGATAAAGCATTAAATTTCGAATAAAATCTTCACTCGGCGAAAATCGATCCTGTCGGAAATGTGTTAATTACAGATTGTAACTTTCTCCTTCATACATTTTCAGCATTTATATTTTTAACAAATTATATAAATTTTGTTGTTGTAGTGTCTCTGAAAAGAAACTAGAAAATAGAACATACGAAAAATATTGATTTGTTTAAATGTAACTTTATATACTTTAGCGAACTTATAAATAAGTTGTATACACTGTAAGATGAGCAAAATTATATTTCGTCCAAGTGAAGTTTTAATATGTTAATAATACAAAGCTCGAGTTTCACTTTGAGCCAACGTACGTAAATCATGTTCGCTTTAGGATTTAGTTGTTTTTAACGAAATGTTTATATCGAAAAAAATAAATACAAATTATTTTTCAACTTCATGCCTTTAAATATAACTAGATGTTAAGCATATTTTTGTATAGTTTAACTAATTGCCATGTTTTTTTAAAATTATTTATATATATCCAAGCGTCACTTTGAAATTTGGTTCAAAACAACCTCAAAATCCATTTTGCCATTGACAGGTATTTGAAGTTTGATACTGCCAGTATCCGTCGAAATTTTCGATATGCAATTTAAATCTTTTATCAAATATGAGACGACAAAATGTCACTACCTCACGGTAGCAATCCATGCTAACCCTATAAACTTGATGTGCAATGCATGAGAATAATTGATTTCATTTCAATATTTCAATATAATATAAATAAGCAATATTTTGAAATATTATCAAATGATATTGTATATTAGTCACAAGCCATCAACTTTGATTTATTCTGCAAGCAAATAATTGCGGCATCATTGTCTTAGAACCCATGTCCTATTCTTCCTCGTCCCATGATTAATGTAATCGGGGTGGCTTAATTGTTATGCTTCTACCTGGAGCATCTTAGAATTCTCATATCTGTGACATATTACATGATGAAATATGTTGTTTGTAATGAGAGTTCCATTTACTAATCAGGAGTCGAGATCCTTAAGTGCACCTCCCCTCGACTGATTAAGACATTGCAATACGTGCATACCTCAAAAACACGCTTATGTAAAAATACGTTTGTGTGTATTTCTCTTCAGAATGTGTTGCTTTTATTATCAAAAGCGTTCGCTACAAAGGAGTCAAAAATAACTGCGAGATCTTAAGCTTTCTTTTTCGACGCGATCTCTCAAAGAAAATAATTATTCACCTCTGATCTATTGTTTGCGAGGCTATTGCCCATATAGCCGGAGAATTGCCATTTTTAATATTTCTTCCTCTTTCCAGTGAATATCTCGCGCATTTCTTTGGCTTCCTTTTCCGTTTTGCCCTTAGGAACGCAGTCCGCTTAAAGCTCCGCTTAAAATTCTACTTGAGGACACTTAACGTCCACAAATGAAACTATTAATAATAAATCATGTTAATCCTCTTCATTTTTTCTCCCCCCGGGGGTATAAAAATTTTGCTCGATATTATTATTCATCTTTTTATTTCGCTTTTTGTCGTACAGCGGCGTTTCATTACTGTTGTAATGAATTACGTAATGTGCGCCCTTACTAATGGCGCATCATTTTCTTTTGCGCTTCGAGCATATTCCGCTTCAAACGCGTCAACTTGAATTATCATTTTATTTATTAAAAATGAAAATAACCCCGTTACGGTTCGATCGAATCTGCCGGCAGAAAATCGTGTCGAATACAATAGTATCCGAGTTTTGTGCTCAGTTTGTTTCTCATCTTATTTTCGGCGCCTCCCAATGTTTTTCCTAGTGTTTTTTGCTTAAGCCGAGATCACTTAGTTCCTATTCATTTATTATTTTTCTCTTTGCTATCGTCTAAAATCACTTTATTTTGTTTTGTGCGAATACAAAAGGCTTTCGTTTTTAAAGGATGAAGCGCCGGATTTTCGCCCGAATCTCTCTCCTTTTTTCCACCATCCCGCTCTCATAGGAGTTTTTGTTTGGACACTTAGAAGCACGCCGAAGAAGTGACTGCGACACTTGTACGAGAACTTTCCGGTCGCAGTAATGATAATGGCCACAATAATCTTTATTGCCGACATATCCATCTCTCGGCTATTTATATGTTTGACGAGATAATAGCCCCCGAATATGGGGCGCGAGACAACGGTCGTTGTACTTTGAGATCTATGAAACTCGATATATTGACCAGAGATTAAATATTAACGCTTTATTTTCAGCACCATCTCCATAAATTCTCATATAAATGCATAATAAAGTGCATTAGGCGGGAATGCATAACGTAAACAATCGTCACGTGCGCGCTTTTACACGCTTAAAGCTCTGAAAGCTCACGCAAAGCTCAATATTAGTATGTTAATGCGCATGCGCATTAAATATACGCGGTTCTCAAAGAATCATGCAGCCACATCTCCTGTGGGATTCGAACCCGAGATGATCGGGTTACGAGTCCAACCGCTTAACGCGGGACTACCTACAGGTACAAATTTTGCATAAATTAAATCGAATGAAACAATCAACGCTTTAATACATTGCAATAATAAACGATTCTCATGCAAGCGTTGGAAACAGCCGAAATTCCTACAGCAAAATATAATGTTTTACACCTAACATCATAATTCAAAGAGGCTTTTTAGTCATTCGATTAGTCCATTGACAAGATTTATAAATGCATTTTTTATACGATAACTCAACAAATACCGTGCGCACACATCTGTGCGTTTCATCCTTTCAACTTTATACACATAAAACTTTATATTTACTCAAACATATTTATTTAATATGTTGTATGAAGATATCGCCAATATTTTATTTAACGAAAATATTATTAAAACAAACATTATAGATGCACAATTTTGTGCATACAAATGTCGGCCTACCTGAAAAAGTCCTTTTTTATTGCCTATTATTTTAATTTCTTGTCATCATTCTTATTTCGTACGCAGATCCATCCTTTTTTAAGATCCACTTATCCGTCAGGATCGTCGCAGCGTGTAGGAATCTTGTACATAAATAAATAAATACTATCGATAGCACACAATATTCGGTCATTTCTTTAAGTAAACTTAAATAATACACTTGAAATTGATTCATTATATCATTCAAATATCATTATCAGTAGATAAATTATCTCTGTTTCTGTTTCTCTCCAAACTCAAATCACTGAAATTCGGACACAACTCTGTGTCGTACCTCTTTGAGGGGTTGACAATCGTTTGTATTATTTATATTTAATTAACACGTATTGTGTATTTAAAACTACCTAAATATAACTGAATTCCAAATTAGATATCCCAAAAATGTCGTGTTTGTTGAGATCCAAGACAGAAAATTTATGGTTTTGTCCAAATTCTCTAATCTTTAGCGGTATTTTCTACAGTTATCACATTTTTACACACACATCAGAGCTAAAATGAAAACATTGAAAAACCTGAGAATCCTAATCTTCTTCGTTTGGCCGTTGCTTAAATTTGGTAGTCCATATGTCGTAAGCTGCATAAATACGATTTTTATTGTTCGACAAAATACGGACGCTCTTATAAACACATCTCCCAAACAATTTTCCTGGACGTGCCAATTTATCGATTCGCCCGTCGTCGCTGCCAAAAATTTTACGAGTGCTTTTTGAAATTACATCTCTTCGTCATTCTTCTATTTCCTTTTCAACTCGAGCCGGATAACAAAGATCAAATCATCTTCGATATCTCCGGCGATCAAAAACATCTCGGTTTGAAGTGTCACCCGTTTTTGGCATTACGCTTCTTGTATTTTCGGCAACTGGTTCTTGTAGCGCGAGTTTTTTTTCGGGTTCCATTATTGACGTGTACCTCGATCCAGTAGCGGTTGAATTATAGGAGCTTTCGTTAATTTGGAATGAGACTGCTTATATTTTAGCCCTCGTCGACTTAAAATTAATTTTGATTTTTCAAATACACTGCAAAATTATGCAATTTTTTCCGTCATAAATGCATCATTTAATGAATACAGTGACGTATTTTGCACATTTTAATATATGTACATAATTTAGGATATCGTAAAAATATAAATTACGTTGATGCAGCTTTTTTAATTGAACTAAAATCCACTTTGACTCGTCCTGCTTTTTCTATTAACGTTAATGGTTGATAAATTTTATATTTGCTCGCCGTTCAAAATTTGCATGAACGTGACTCATGCCGAATTTTATCCATTGCCAAAATGTTCCATGATTTTATGTCCTTTTTGCTGTTGATAATTTTGCAATGCAGTTTTAGAAGCGGTGAGCTTTCTCGAAAAATCATCCGGCTATGCTTGTTTGACTTCTCAACGAACGGCTATTGAAGTGCACTTTGAAGTTTTAACCTCGAAGAAACAAATAGCTCAGAAAGTTTTAGGAATCGCTGTTCGTCTATAAATAAGCCGGCATCAATGGTTTGCTTACATATAAATGGTTTATGACCCCTGCTAATGATGCTAATGTTATTGTACTTCTTGATGTATGAAAGATACTGGATTTCGTTAGCATTGCATCAATGCTGGGACTATTTTTGTCTTGCGATTTAAAGTAATCTGAGTTTGCAGATTTATCGTCAGCGGTTTTTCTGTTGATTTAAGATGTAAATATTTTCTTTATATATAAATATAAAGTGTCCTAGAAGCGTTTTTAATCCTATAAATTCGCTATCTTACATTTCCATCTTCAGTGATCAAATTATGACCTGAGGGAATGCTCGATTTCTCATGCGCACACACTATTCCAAATTATGAACTTTTCCATCAACTGATGATGACTGATATGAGTTTTTGACAAATGCGTTTCAAACTTATTATAACGTCTTACAAGCATTATTTAAATACATTCCTTGAACACTTCCACTTGGATATGCTGTATGATACTAGTTTAGCAGTCTAGCATTTTATTTTAACAAAAAATACTACCATTTAAAGAAGTACTTAATACGTTTGCCGTTCGAAGTAGATTATCAGAAGTTCCTCAGTGGAACGTTTCAATTTCTTCGTCGAGTGAAGACCGAAGCGGTCTCGTAATGCATTCGTAGAAAGTGGGTTAGTACATGTGTCTGAAAATAAGTTTCTGCTAATCGGCGATCAATTTCAAACCTTGTATAAAATGTATTTATTAAATAATTTTATACATTCAAGTAATATAATAAATCCGATTATCTCATCGGAATGAAATTTTTTTAAGCATTGGTTATATTATGGCAAAGATTGAGTCAATTTGTCTTGACCTGGATATGTGTAAATGGCGAAAATTTGCAAATTAAGCTCGACGCAAAACAATAACTTAAGCCATGTATAATTAAATTTAATTTATGAAATATTTCGTGAAGAAATTTGTCAAAACGGGCTACATTAACTGTGTACCTGGCTGTGGATATTTTAAGGATAAATGGAAGATGAATGTCACTCATCCATCTCTCGCTCGAACATTTCTTGTGCCATTGTAATAGTGTTGAAAATCGCTTCATAAATCTGTCATAATATAAATACAGTTCATACTGAAGCATTCCTTGTGTTCTAATGAATACATTGTCGTATATGCAATTATGTTAAGTCTGTTTAAATATATTTGCAATTTTTTCACTCACGTTGAAACCGTCAAATATTAAGAATTTTTATAATAGTTAAAGATCTGATATCGTAAAAAACTCGCAGAAAAACTAAGAATGATATTTATAGAATTCAAAAAGGAATATATTAATATCAAAGGCAGAATAAATTAATGCCAATTTTATTCCAATATTATAGGATTTTGATTATGAATCAGTTTTTCTTAAATTTGTGTTTTTAGTCTCTAGTCATTTAAAGTTTTAACCATGATAGGTTTTAGTAATTGATTAATCTTAGGGAAGGTACTTAAAATAACTTAGATGTTGAAAATATTACGAAATGTAGGGAAACAGTCTCGAGTGCGAAAAAAAATTCTTGAGTCGGGATTAGTCGATTCTTTTGTGGATTTTCATTTGTAGAAGTAGTCCCAAAAGGCAATCGATCCTTAATTCGTCGGCGATAACATCGGCGACTGTTGTTGCAATTTTTCATCGGATGTTGTTTTATAATTTGCGGCACTGCGTCGCAGTGGGCATTAGGAGGGCGCTTTAATATCTTGACAATTAAAACTAAGCAAAACAATCGCCCCCGGCAGAGGTCCTGTGCCCGTGCGTCCCTCGCGCCCCGGGCAGCCTCCCGCTCCCGCTCCGGCCCGACAGCGCCAGTCGCTCCAGTCGCTCCAGTCGCTCCCGGCCCTCCGCAAAGGCCGCTACTCCTGTACTCCCGCACTCCCGTACTCCTCTCGCATCCCGTGCGATTCTCTCGCAAACGCGTCCCGTGCACTTTAATATTTAACCACCGAGCCACAAACATACACACACACTTCGCGACATCCACTGTTTCGACTTGCGACGATTCTCTAAACTCGCGATGGGATTCTCATTAAAAACATGTCATAAAATGCCCGAATCATTTATTGTGCACACATGCTGTTTTGTTTATAAATTCCCGCCGTCTGTTGTTAATACGAAATATTTATGCTACGACATTTAAAAATATGCATTTTATCGCAAACGGTGCTAATTGCGCACGACGTGTGCGAAAAATAAATCATACATGCACTCGTTGTGAGCGAACGAGTCCAGCGAAATAGTCATTTAAATCATGTTCATTTACGCAATTCAATCTGAACAGACCATTGTTATTATTTATCGAACGCGACAATCGATCAAACGTGACCAAAAAATAACGTCGTTTCTTGTAAACGATGTTCATAAATAAAGCCTTTTCCAGCGTTTAATTAACACGATCGTTATTTCGACTGTCTGTCTTATCAATGACTATTTGAATACATAAATATTGCGCACCCTCCGTAATATACAATTTCGATCGATCGTTGTCAATGCATTGAACTTATTATAAACACTTACAGAAAAATCAGAAACATTTGAGTGTCGCTTGTGTATCGAACGTGTTAATGTTAAAGTACCAGTTTTAAATAAGTTTATCGAACAGTATTCAAAACAATGTTATATAGTTGTTAAATTAGATCATTTATATCCAAGTGAACGCGTTGGTATATTTAAATTATTGGAAGAGTACGTTAAAAACGTTCTATTTATCTATGAGCAATATAAAGCCTGTTTTAATATTTAGCTTCAGAATTAAATATATATGTAAAGTTGAAGCTTAGTGTTCAGTGTGTTGTGTTTTAAAAAGAAAAGCAATAATTATAAGTGTCAGGCTGACATAAATCTGCGCAAAGAGTACGTCAGTGCTGATATTGTTAAATTTTATGAATTGATCGAATAGACAAACTGACCGTTTGTAATCTATAACAAAATTTTTAATGGATTTGTTCAAATTTCGGTCGATGAGTCTCCCTGCTTGAAAGCGGGTGTGCGTTCGGTCTTCGCAGAAATACGGACGGGGAGCTCGTCATTCCGATTTTCGAAGACTAAAGGATTGCGCCGTAATGGAAGTCGCGCTGTCGGACATCCCGTCGGAGCTCGGGCTCCTCTCCGGCTGACAGGGGGCGCCGAGCGGAGGCGACTCCAGCGCTCATGGAGGAGGCATCCGTCGAGGCGGCGCCCAGGGAGCGGGCCCAGGCGCCGAGGATTTCGCCTCTGAAAGACACGCTCGTCGTAACGACATGGGAAGATCCGCCGCCCCCGGCTCCGGAGGCCCCGCAGACCCTGCCGCGGAGGCCGACGTCCATAATGAAGACTCCGACCAACGGAGAGATCCCCAATATCAACTCCATCCCTAGAAGGCCGCACTCGATCGCCGTCGCGAGCGCCGCCAACGCCTACCAGAAGTCCAACGCGGGGCAGGTTCCGCTGTACAGGGCGCCGACGCCGCCGTCGACGACGATCCAGCCGCCTATTCGACGACCGAACAGCATCGTCACCGCGCAGGGCGGAATCCTCCCCGATGGCGTCAACGGTCATTCCTTCAAGGCGGTCAACGGATATCCCCCGTGGGCCGGCCAGAAGCCTCCGAACATCGTCAGGCGCCCGCACAGCGTCGCGACGACTCCGATCAACGGTACCTCGAACGGCGGAAGCGAACTGTCGTCGCCCAGAAACGTACCGTGGAATGGAATCCATCAACCGTTGCCGAGGAGACCCCACAGCATCGCCGTCACGGAGGCGGACTCCGACGGAAGCTGGACTCCGCCGAGACTGCCCCCGCTGCAGCACCCGGTGGCTCGTCGTCCGTCTCCAGCGCAGCCCTATCCGCCGTTCACCGCCCCGAACCTGACTTGGTCCAGTTCGAATCAGAATCGCCGTCCTCATAGCATCGCATCGACCAACGCCAACCCTCTGGCACCGGCTACCGCGAGCCCCTCCGATTCCGGATACAGATCCCTGCCATCGTCGCAGAGCGACTACCAAGTCCAGAAGGCTCCCTCGATCAACGCGGTCAACGGACTGCCTCCCAACGACCCGAGACGCCTCCTCGGATCGGCGCTGGCCCAACTGAGACCCTCTCCGACGTTTCACGGATTGCCGTTCAAGCCCTTCACCTGTGGCCTGACGCCGAACGGAACCCCACTGTTCTTGGGATGCACCCACGCCCACGGAAGCCGCGCCGGCACCCCGGCAACTACCCCCAGCAAGACCGCTTCGTCGACGCCGTCGTCGATCCGCGAAGCGGTCCAACATCTCCTCATGCAGCCTCGCAACGGTTTCAAAATAATGGACGACAAAATGTCTCTATTCATCGACATCATGGACGCCCAGGAGCGATTCTCCCAGGTAAAATTGATCACGTTTTAAAGAGGCATTTGCTTATCTCGTACATTTTTCACGGAAGGGTGAGCGCCATTCGAAGGTTTGACACAATCAAAATTTTAATCGCTTAATTAACTTTTAAATACGCGTCTCAGGGAAAATGTTATCTTTACTATAGAACATCTTTTGGCGCGGAAAGATTTCTATTGAACATTTCTATTTTAATACTAGATTTGCGATCCCCGTCCATTTAACAGAATTTTAACTTCATGACCAAACTTACAAATACAATTATTATTTCGTAGTATTTTATGTTGATTGTTACTTACGTCCATCTTAGTTTTGTAATTTAGAAGAAAAAAAATGAAGAATCTTCATAAAGTAAAAGAAAAAAATTGAATTTTTGGACAAAAAACGGAATTCGTTTTCAAACGCAATGTCATCGGGATAAATTTATGGAATTCCTTAAATTCATACGTTTTCACAGGCAAACACAATCTAAACACTTACATTTAAATAAGTTTACGCTATTATCATACCATACGAACATATTTCATTGTATGAACAATGCATTCCTACGAAAGCTCGATTACGATTAACATATTATATATCAAATGAGTTACATACATTTATCCGATGTTTAAGTAATTTTTTTTTACATCATATACAAAGATGGAGATTTAAGCCAGGGGATGACGACACATATTGAAGTCTTTATTCATATAGCTTATGTCTTGCATATACGTACAAGTTTTAAACTATCACTTGCCGAAATGTTGATGATATCCAATTTAAATTCAATTCTTACAAAAACTGTTAATTTATATAAAATCGTTTTTTTTTAATGTATCCATAAATTTTGTCTAAAGTCTAGTGATAACATTCCTTTGGATTTAAATCGCACATTGAGACAGAGAGTAGAATCGAAGCCCGCAGATGAGTCGCCCTCTCGACAGCGCCCGTCCATCATTAGGGCGATGATTTCATATTATTTTCGCGTTTTTCTTCTAAAAGTAATTCTTTGAATAGCTCCGTGAAAGTGGACGGTATTCTTTGAACGAAACCTCACACCGGGCCCGTGTCAACCTTCTTCTGAGACTATACAGCCTCAAGATTGATGCAGGTTTTCCCACACTCCGGCTTTTCTCTCACCCTGGAAGCCTATTTGCGCCTCGGATATGATGCATGCGACGACGTGGCTTGTCCAACGTTAAACTAATTTCAGAATTATTTTTAATCAAACATTTTTTTTTATTAAAGAACTATTTAATAAGATTTTTCAACATACACGTACACGTTGCTTTTATGATATTGTTATATTTTCATTTTGTGCACCGCACTCTAACTGAAAATTGCTATGACGATCAACGACGTTATAAAGACGCTGCAAAAGGTAAGTAGTATGTAACTTATAAAACAAAAATGATGCCATTCGCAAATAACATTACATTTATTCATCGAGAAAAATATATATTGGACATCCATCATGTTTATACTAAATATATTGTTAGTAATATCATTAGTATAAGATTCATTTGGTTGCACTGCAAGTTTATGCCGTTCCGATGTTGACACAATTTAATTAAGTTATTGACATACTTCCAAAGAAGGGTGGATGCGGCAGTATACTTAGCACCCTGTTCTCATTGAGTATAATTCCCTATTATCAATGCAAAGACATAAATTCATTAAAAGGATTAAAAATATTTTTATTTAGTCATATATTTGCAATTTTCAAACAAATTACGTTTTTTATCTAATACATTTATGTGTAAAATTATATATCAAGGTCATGCAAAATTTCTCCCTGTTTTTTTAAATCTCGTTTTTGTGATTTCCATTGACCTATTTGAAATTCAATTGACTTGTAGAGATGGTATTGATCTATTTTTAACCCGTTCAAATCATGTCAAAGATGTATTAAATTAATGTTGATTAAGCTATGCAGTTACAGAGCTACGTCATTTGAGCTATTACATTATATAATAATAAATTGATTGTCAAATAATCACCATCAACACTCAAGACCCAAATAATTTTACATGTGGCTAAATGTAATTAAAAATAAAAAGAGATTAGCAAACTATTTACGTACGTTATCCTTTGATGATTTTTTAACTGATTTTCAAAATATTTCGTCAAATTCGCAATTCGCTTCACACGATCATGCCAATTTATTTTTAAAGTATACGTCTCTTCATTAATTTTGACCGTTTCCATTCGTTTTTGGTATTAATTTTTTTCGCCAAGAATTTGCCGTTTTGCCCGATGGTAGATTACTCCAATTAGTCTTGGGATGTGCGGTATAAAATTTTCGCATTCACGGAGGACCCGTAAGCTTTTTATGATATACAAGGCCGTAAAGCTGCCTCCGGATCGAGAGTTATTCCATGGGTGGAAAATAACACGTGGAATTGTTGGGAAACTCCCTACAGGAACTTGGTGTGTATCTCCCGCCTTATTTATTTAGCACTCCAGTTAGTTTTTCATATCCCGTTTGTGAGCTACGAGCTTTTGCCTTCTTCTGCTGGCCCTGTCGAAGTTTCAGCGTTGCGTGCGCTGGAAGCAGGCAAATACATCACCGTTGTATATATTTTTAGCCTGTCGTGAATAAATATATGTGTGAAAAATTGTATCGGTAATCTCGGGATATGCAGCTGGTCGGGTTCGCATCGACGTTATCGCACTACATCATGTCGTGCGAATTTGTTCCTCATTTTATTAAACGTCGTCCGAATGAAAAGTGGAATTGGGGCCATAATTCAGGCTGTGATCCCGCTATTTGTACCCATCCGGAAACGGTTCTATCGTCGATCTTCTAGATATTTGGATAACTCGCTATCCGTTCTTTACACACATTGTACTCGTATTTCAAAAGGATTTATTCACTCAGAAGCGAGGCCCCTGAGTTATACGATCAGATCAAATTTCTGAGCGGAGATAATCCGAGAGCTCGGTTCTTAAAATACATATTTTTATTCCCGGGTCTGCGGGGTGCTCTGCGAACGTTTCGACGTGTGTGTGGTGCTCGTCGTTAATACGCAAGGCTGCGGTGTCGTTAATTGGTGGTGATCACCGATTGCTCCTGGTCTGGCTGAGCTCACCTGTGCGGAAACTTGATATCCTGCTTAGATTACACGAACCCTCATCAGCTAATCCAACGAACCACATGCATCGCATGCAAGGGTTGTACCTTCGACTTTTAGGATTAAAATCTACATACATACATCAGAACACTTCCCGTACACATTTATAACAATAATTTATATATTTGCTACCGTGGCAAAATTCAATTTAATCAAATACATATTTGGATCATCAAGCTTTCCGGAAATAATAGCGAATTTAATGGAAATCGAACTATTCTTCAGCAAGACATATACGATTTAACCGAACATGACAGACGCCGATGTCAGTCAAGTTCTGACATACTCGCCGGTAAATCCTATCGTACGTACATAAGCCGATCTAATATCGGTGACACGGTGGCTACATAGTTTATTATTCGCCGCGTACAACCTCCCAAAATGGGAGTGATAAACCCTGCGATTTCAAATTTATCAACTTTGATCTCAGAACTTTAAATAAGCTGTTCAACATAATGTAAACAATGAGCGAAACGACCAAAGCTCTCTAATTTGGATTTAGTTAATTCTGTGATTAATTTTGTTAGGGTATAGAAATTTAATCATGTTGGTAAATTTAGCACACTCGGGCCTCGTATAACACGTTTTTATACAACACGCTTTGAGGGGAATACATATAATTGATATTTGATAATGCACCAGGACATCCGCATGATTTAAAACATCCTAATGTTAAATATTATTTTTACCACTGAACACTACTTCTATAATCCAATACTTAGATCAAGATATAAATTCAATATTTAACCCTTTGCGGACGTATTAAATTTGGACATGGATGTTGTACTGGTCGGAATTAATTTCCATTGAAAGAGCACTGATACATAACATGCAAGATTATGAAGGATAAACACACAAATTTATTGAACATTAGAGATATGTTTCGACCAGCGGTTCTTAAATTAAAGTCCGCGAAAATATTAAAAAAAAAAAAAACATTTATCTGTACTTGAACACGATATTTTCGTGGAATTGTATACAGAAAATGTTATAAAAATATTTATTTTGACCAAAAAATGTTTGTTTGTTTGAAAAATTATGTCACAAGGGTTGGGATGGGTTTCACTAAGTTCAGAAGGGGTTCGCGAAAAAAAAAATCATATTTTCCATTGTGTGTTATCATTGAAATCAGTCTCCAATATGCAGTCCTAGCTTTCGACTACACTTATTTTGGTGACTTTTTTTGCCATTTTGGAGTATTATTTTGGAATATCTTAACAAGAGAGAATGCTTAATTACAATTAAACGTAATTTGTAAAGCTTTATTTGAAATTCCGCGAAGTATCTCCGAAGCTTGTCGATTTTTTCACTCTGGAAAAGGCGACTGACTCGCCACGGTGTTTGCAACATGATAATGTTGCATGGCGAGTGTTGACCGCATTTTTCAATATCGAGTTTCATTATCTCTGATTTGTCGGGGCAATATTTTGGTTCGTGATAAGATCGTTAAGACACTTAAGAACATTCAGAGAAGTTATAAACCGATACATGCATGAATAGAGTTAAGATTCGTACTGTTCCTTGTTGTAGTGGCTGAGAGCAGACAAACGACCGGAACGTTAAAAAAGCTTTGGTAGCTGAGAGTAGACATACGAAATAATCCAGTTTAAATCCATGCTGGGAAAAGCTGTGGCCAGAAGTTGTCTCAGAAGGAGAAAATGTTTTACCATCAATAGAAGATGAATATCAAAGGACAATGAACATTTGTCGTGATATTGGTGGAAACGGTTTTAATGACATGGATATTCAAGACATCCAAGAAATATTGGAGCATCATACGTTGAACGAAGACGAATTAGTCAAAATATTAAATTAATCCACCACAATTAATGACTCAGAAAGCAATTGCAGCGAAGTAGCTACATGTTTCACATTAAAAACGATTAATGAAGGCATAAAATTGGCTATTAAACTAGATTTTTTTGAATAGAAAATGTTGCTATAATGGAAAGAAGTTTAAAATTCAAGAGATGATTACAACAGATTTTGGAATCATATAATGAAATACGTAAACATTTATACGCTAAATGCAGACAATCATTACCGAATTTTTAAGGCTAAAATCAGAAATACTCCAGAATTCTCTGATGATGGAAACTCACAACAGATCTCGAAAAAATAATAAAATACATAGAATTATAAGCGTAAAAATTACAAAATTAAAGGACATGCTTATATAAACCATCTTCAATATTTTTTTGTAACGCAAACCCTATCAATCGTGCTAAATAATTTTATAAAATTTATCCTTAAATTATACAATTATAGCAGCAGCAAATCAATTCTCTGAGCGATTCTAACTGTAAAATCAACAAAGATTTCAAGGATATTTTTTTCGTTTTCTAAGGAAAGTTACTCAGTCTTTAAAATCATCCTAATTTTCAAACAGGAAGATCACAAAAACACCCTTGTATTGAAGTCTATCTATCACTGGGTTCATAAAAAAACTGTGATGCTACGCTATCTTCAATATTGAATACACAAGTAGTTGAATGTTTGAAAGAGATGATATGAATGTGACCTTTTTTCGTGAATACATATTGAAGAAGCTCTAGTCCTGCAATGAACTGCACTATAACGTATGAAATAATATTATACTTTAAATACATGCCTATTTTAGTAACATCATATATTTGTGCTAATGTGTAGATCGTTTTAGTATGGATATGTGATATAATTAAATGAATTTACTAAATAAAATATAAATTTAATTAAACTCTGAATCATATCTTATTGTGTTAGTGTTTGTGAAATATATCTTAAATTTTGAAACTTAATAGGCATTCGTTTGCTTAGATCTTTTTTTATTATCGCTTGTGATCTTTATTTCTTATTTAATTTGGATGAGTCCCATGTTTTAGACAATTAAAGCACTCTCGAATGTAAAAAAAATAAATTGTGTCCCTTTATCAACTTTTTCTGCTCAAAATGTATTATACAACATTAATTTAGATACATAAAGGCCTCTTCCTGAACGGTACAGTTGATGTTCAACGTGGCATATTAATACCGAGACACTATCGCCTCTTTGCTATTCTGCCTCACTTTATTTAATACATTTTACATAATAAGCATTTCATAATGCCGGTTCGAGATTTCATGTCGAATCAATTCAATCAGCAGGATAAGCCGCAAGATGGACGCGGCCATTAGACACCGATGAATGCGTGACTTCTTCGGGGAGGTCGCTTTTCCGGGAAAACCCACATTTTAATACCCTGAAAAGCTCCTCGTCGTACGATACATGAACTACTTGGTCACAAAGTGCACGCTGACTGAGCCACATCGAGATTACGTATAACCACCGACGGTAATTCGCGAAACGAACCAGCTACCACCAGTTAACGATTTATCCGGTGGAAAATTTTGCACAGGCTTAAATTTGCCTTCCATGGTATGAAATTAATATTTCGGTGTTATTTTTTGTCCTGGGATGGCCGCAACAATTTGCTCCAGCGCATTTGAAAGCTAAGGACCCCTTCACAAATTTAAATATTCATCGAAACTGTATTATAATATTATTTGAGCTGCATTAAATGAATACAAATGTATATATTAATATATAAATTTAATGTTTCAAGCCAATAATTCTAATTGGCTTTAAATATTTTTGTACTTTTGGATGATGTATAAACATTGAAATCTTCGTGGGGTAAAAACCAAGTCAATTTATTCATACATTTTTGCACACAATTTATAACTATTTTATCGTTTTTCTTAAAGGATTTATGCATTAAAATGTTGATAAAAATCTACACATGCCTTAAATATCATAGAATTTGAATTGCATTATCTCCTTATTTTTTCGGTGACATCAACACCGAATTTAGTTTTATTATAATTTGCAACTATCTCTAAAATTATTTTATTGGTATCTTAAACTAGTCAATGCTTGAGATGTCAAATTTCATTCCATTTTGGACATACAAGTATATATAAGATTGCTAATGTTATATAAACCAAATATATATTTTTCATATAAGCATTAAATGTCTAAGGTATGAGGTTTATTATGTAGTTGATATTACAGAAATTTTAATAAATTCCACTTATCTTTTTAGTGCTGTTCGTACTATTATACGCGTCTGTACAGCAGCGCTGTAGCTTTTTGCGCCTATAATCCCGAGACCGCAAAAAAAAGCCTCAAACTCATAATCCACTTCTCGAAATTTATAAATAAAATCCCTCAACTTTTGTTCTTTGAATATCCCACACCAGCACCGGGGGGCGTATGTATGTGGTCAGGGGTGGCGATGCCTAGCGCGAGAATATCCAAGTTGCGACGTCTCGACGCAGGCGGATACCAATTTTTCTTTCCGAGTGGAAAACTTCTAAAACCGCCATTTTTACGAAACGCAGGAAACATTCGTTTTTTCGTTTTATTTTGCGCACATTCGCAAATGGCCCAAGTTGGGCTCCCGTAGAGCTCCCCGGGGGTGGTTTCGCACGGACCGCATCAAAGAGCTCCTGGTCGCGCTCGCGCCACCCCACCTGTACGCGGGAGCCCGAATATTCTACTTAATGCTTATTGCCGCCCCGTTTATCCTTCATTAAACCCCATTAAGCCTCTGAAGATTTTTAATATTGATCAAATTTCAACCGGGCAAATTCGCTTCAGACGACCCTTTGAATATTGGGCCCCCGTTCACTTAGGGCGCCCAATAAAATTTCATACGGTCCATTCATAAAAGTTTAATACGTTTGATTAATGACGAGAATAAAAACAAGTCGCTGGGCTATTTTTCACTGTGTCGATCCGTGCCATTTTTTCCAGGACATTAATTCATCAAAATAATGGAATTTTAAACCCTGGATGTGCTTTTGATGTTGCTTGCCTTTTATATTTTTTGCCACAGCGTCCATCTAATAACATAATCTCTTTTCAGATGTAGAAATGCATTTTCCCTCCATAAAAACTTCCCTCATTTATTTACAACTCTTAGACTGAATTCTATTCACAAAATCACTATTTTGCTCTCATTTTTTCCTCAATTTGATGCTAAATAGAATAAATTATTACCATTTCCAAAGTGCAAATTTAGATTAACATATACGACATTCATATATTCAATAGATATTTCAATTATTGGTAATCTTATAATTATTACAGTACTATCTGACACTATGTAAAAAAATGTGAGCTCTTTCAAATTCTTTAGACAATAGTTTCTCGTTATTCAACCTGGTTTTGCATTTTCAGTTTCATGTTCATCTGCTAATTAAAACATCTTAGTCTAATATAATTGGTTTGAACCATTAAATGCCGACCAAATTGTAACCCCAAATAAATAAATAGATCTTTGCGAGGGAAAATGTTACATAATGACGAAATTTTAAAATGAAATTATGCAACCAATCATTTTAACTGATTTTATACGTTTAATATAAAAGGGGGTTGTATGTTTGAAAATGAAAATATTATAGTGATATAAGGATACCAAATATTGGGTTTTTTTGCTATGGAAAATGTTCAAAATGACGCTTACATTGATCTAAGGATATATGTGTAATATTTCGTTCGCTCACATATCTAGCTGAAGGTAAATTTCTGATGAAAAGCCACCCTCGAAAGTCACCCGGTACCATCATAGAGTGTGGTGACCCGAGACAAACAGCATCTGTCATACCGCATACCCGTGGATATTACATTTTTATGAGTAAGTGCCCTTTGCTCAAAACGCGGTCGAGAGTAACTCAACAGGTAAAAGACGGGGTCGTTCCAAGTCCGGCCCTCCCCTAACTTAACCCATTTACTATTTCATGCAAACGGCTGCTTGGTAGCTCTCGGGGAGAAACAAACGGGGTTGAAATGGACCCGACGACTCTGCCCGCTCTACTTAATTTACGCATCCCGTGCGATTTTTTTCAATTAAGTTACAGCCCGGTTGTGCCTTTAGAAAAGGGTGCGAGTATATTTATATTCATCTTATGTAATATTTTATATATGAGGATTGCTCGTATATATTTCAGACAAGTGTTGCAATCTTAAATGTGTTTTACTTGCTTCTAATGCATTAGAGTATAATTGCGGCATTATGGCCTCTTTTCATTCCCATTTAGTGACCATTGTGCAATCCAAAAACTTTTAATTTCTAGAGTCTAAAACCACCATCGGGAGTTAAGTGTGGTGTAATTGGAATTACCGACATGGGTGCGCAGAATGACGAAAGTTTGTGATGTAGTAAGACTAGTAAAACGTTCGAAATGGCAACGAGCTAAGAGAAGAATGGATGAGCTTAAGATGAGGAAACTTTTCAAACGACACTTGAAAGGACTCGAAAGTTTATCATCGGTTGCATTCACGAATCGGGGAGGTAGAATTAGATAAAAAAAAATACCGAACGATTCATATATCTTCGAAACCTACGGTCGTTTTATGTCCCGCAGTAAATAAATGTAAGTTCCATTTTTCGGGCAACCCTTTTCAGCTGAAGTTCCGTATCGTCTTTATTTTGTGCCATTTGCATGCATCCTACCCCTATGTATTTCAGTAATATTGTCCACGCAGCGTTCATGTGGTGTCTTATATCCTCCAGGGCACCATTTTTACCTGGTCCCGTCCACCATTGATCCATTATTCTCACAACATGAACCACCATTGGCATTTCGAGGGCTTTATCCTCTTTGTGCGTAAAACTCCCATCATTTCGCCCACTCCCTGAAAGCCTTTTGTGCAATCCTTTAATATATGAATAAAAATATTTTAGCGCGGAAATCGTCGATAATTTCGATTATTCGCCGGTAAATTCAATAGGAAATTTGTGCTCTTAGCACCTGATCGTTTTATCCCCTTTAAACATTCGGCTGTATCAAATTCGGGACTTACTCCAATGTCTCGACAAATTCAATATAGGATAAGCGTAAAATACAAATAATATACACTTTATCGCTTTTCGTATAAAGCTCCTATAAAATTTCGCTATATACGCGAGTAAATTATATGATTATGGCGTATAAAACAGTTTATTGCAACCCTTAAAAACGTCAGTAAATTCCCTGCAAATGCGCATACTCCATTCGCAGTTATTTTACGCACTATTCCGATATTCTGTTAAGGACTCAATCAAACCCATTTTGCTTTCAATAAAACATTCTGGCGAAATTTCGGGCAATTTTAATATAAAAATTGAAAATGCAATTTTTAAATCTAATTTCAAGCGTACGAAAAATTATTTTCCCCGACGTAAGCTAATGGTTTTCATTATTGATTTTACATTTTGTAAAACAAATTTGCTAACTATTTGTATTTAATCATGATATAATAATACATAGTCGTAATGTAATATACAATTAGAATCATTATTATTTACATACATATGAGTCCGACTATTAGTGCCTGAAATTCACAGAAGTAATAAAACAGATTTCAATATGCAATGAACGCCATGAAGTAGATATAAGTGGTCAAATTGCAATACTAACAATTGAGAATTCCAAATTTCGAATAGCGATGAAGAAATAATTGAGTCTATATCGAACATACCGTTATATAGAGAGGGTCCAAATGACAATGAACATATTGATCCTTCACACTCTAAACCGATTCTTCGTATAGAATTTGCTATAAAGTGCTTCGTATGAATAGAAGAATGCGACCTAATACAACCTTTATGCTCAAGAAGAATATGCAATCTTATATTAATATGTTAAAAGTTTATTAAGAACGATTTCGATCTTATTAATACTAAATGAACCAGCGTTTCATACATATTTATCTGTATTTAGATTTGTATTTAGATTAGACACCGATTTTAGTTTATTGTGTCATTAGCGATGTTGTTAATAGAAAACTGGTCCCTATGTCATTCGGTATCATTTAATCATCTTACATTGTATTTATAAGTACAGTATAAAATTGTTGAAAATATCGGTCACTGAAATATTGATCTTCATTGCAGTTTATTTGCTGCAAATCTATAAAGTATATTGTTCGTGGCATACAATATAGTTTTACGACCAAAATAGTTTTCTATTAGAGTTGTGCTACTTATTTACGATTTGAGAATATAGCAAGATTTCTCGAACGCAATGAATTCGACGTGCTCTCTGTTTGTTTGAAATTGTGGTTTGAATGAAGATATCTGGTCAGTATTGTTCGAATGCTCAGGGGGTGTTTACAGGACATTAACAGTACGTCAGGGGTTAATGCATGGATCGTAAAGGCTGGTGGCGCTTACGCATATAGCATAGTAGGATATGCCAGTATTATAATTTTCCGAATAATTAATTTTTGCGCAATTCGCCTCTCCCGGCGAGCAATTCAGTCGGTTCTACTGTTTGTACCATTTTCAGAGTTAAACAACCATAATCCGTGCCTCGGCGTTAATGCGCCCGCACTAACTGTTGTGTACTTTAGGATTCCGCTATACCACATGTGTTAATCGTCACCGAACCTTCACATTATCATACACATTATTTCACTCATTTTGACTAAACGCTAGATGGATATATTGATCCCCAACGAGACAAGCCTCAGGTGTAGAAGAGGTCCAGATATGGACTTCCAAATGGAAGTCGAAGGACCGATTATTAATTGTATCCCATTAAACTATCGAAACAAAGTTTT